>JAUMHM010000031.1:13928627-13940931 GCA_032362435.1 Melikaiella ostensackeni
TTGATGTTATTTCATCGACCAGGGTAATTAATTAATTAATATTTTGATGTTCTTGTATCGATTACTGGTCAAATTCAATATTACGTAGCAAGTTTTCTACTTCAAGTGGTCTTATCCTTTATGATTACCCCATTATCCCAATAATAATCTCATATTTTTTCAGTGGCAGATATTAATTGAGATGTTTATATCTATGTGTGTATATTCGATAGATCAACGAACACTACGAAGATTCCAAAAAGGCTTGAACTTTGAATCCTTGTGAATATTACATTGACATGGGAGACATTATTCTGTTCTATTTTAAAGCCTTATTATGTAAACTACAGAAAAAAGTAAATCACTCCTCCATTCTCGAGTAATCAAATTTATTGTGACGTGGACACTTTACACTTCCTCCATCAAAATTTACCATGCAGAACAAAATGTTGGAATACATTTCCAGAAACGGGAAAAGAATAACTGATCAAAGGATAACTTGTTTCTGTTACATTGTAGATTTTACAAAAAGAGTAATTATTTTACGCTTCTTCTTCCAAATTTGCATAGCAATTAACTCTTGGGATACAACTATTTAAAAGCAACATTCAAATGACCAGTAAACAAAGGAGAATAAACTACCCGGAAGATATGCTTCTCTTTCACAGAGAAAATCAGCTGCAAAAATTGATGTTAAGCAAATACAGACTTTATTTAAATAACATCAACGTTTAGACTAATTTTAGCATATGAACTCCTGCAATAAGTCGGCTTAAAAATCTCGGGTTCAATATGACCGAGTCAATCCTCGAACGATGTGCTAACCGTCAAAGTGTAGTGTTAATGGCCTTCAAAAAAAGTTGGAGCCTCTCGGACTTCTTGCTTTACGCACCATCCAATAAAAGCTGAAAGGTTAACTTGCTACCGGCTGAACCAGACTTTACTTTCGGATCATCGTCTCCGGAAGTAACAATGACGGGAAGATAATACACGAGGTTAATACCCGCGACTTAACTGGAGCCGGAGATCTGTGTGCCTTAATCGAACGAGTTAGCGACTGATGATGGCAGTCATAAAACCGCTTTAAGCTTAATAGCTCTTTCTGGTTTCCGAAGACACTTTCCAGTATTTTGTGTTCGGAGCAGTAAAACGTTCGAACCATTACATTATACGGTACTTTCACCCACCGAAGGATGTCAATTAATAACGATATAATATAAACCTGCTAATTAATAAACAACAACATCAGTGGCTAGTAGTACAAGCGTCCCACGTCAACGAAGAATGTGGATAGTTTATAATAGACTGCTTATTGCAAGATATATGTGCTTTCAATGAATATTCGATGAACGATATCAGTAAAGCGATATTTATAACTTAAGAATAAAAAAAAAAATTCTGAATTTTGTATTATAATTTGAAACATCTACCCTGATGGCAATGTACTTGTAAAATCAAATAGATAAAATTACAATAGAGTGCAATGATACGATAATTGTAATATTTCGTACAAAGTAATTACTTGTGAAAATTTGTAAGTGCCCGAATGTCAGCAAAAAACTGTAGTTTCTAGCATAGTTTTTTTTGTAGATTTCTACATACTTTAACAAGTTTGTAAACAGATTTTTCATTGTTACCGTGATGAAAATGTAGTTGCGTAACAGAATACAATAAAAAATATATAGTGTAATATAGTGTAATATAGTGTATTTTATTGTAAAAATACATTTATATTAGAGTAGTTTAAGAAAAAGAATATTTCACACGGAAAATGATTGCACAAACTTTGGTGCATTTCGTGCTCTGGGATAACCTGAATTCGTGCACATTTTATACTCCTTCCCCTCTTACATCTTTCGCTTCACATTGATCTATGAACACGGAAAGAGATTATATTTTATTTGAAGTTTCATAATAAATTTTTTGACGCAAAATCGAGACAATAGACTCCAATCTCACTGTTCGATCTGATTTAGTTTTTTTTTTCTCTAAGAAATAAGGTTTCGGTACGGTAAAGTATACTTTCGTATTATAAAATAACGTCAAAACTAATTAAAAGTAATTTTATTTTACGGATGATTCACAGTTTCCAAGTGGTATACTGAAGATGTTGAAAATTTTACTCAAATTGCTACAAAAGCATGAAATTTGGATCCTTTGGCATTAGAAACCTTTTAGAATCGTGTGCCAAGCATAATATTTCTTAATGGTGCCACATTGTTTCCAAAAGTGTATTTTTTTAACTAATTATTTATTCAGAAAACAATTTTATTTTTGACCCTGCTGAAAGGTATACAATCTTTAAAAATTGACTGGAAAATAAATAAGTTAAAAATTAACAAAATGGCAAAATTAGCAAAATTTACTAATTAGATTTTAACAATTTTACGTATTTTAATTTTTCTAACTAGTTTTACAAAAACATTTAATATTACAGTTTAAATAATCATATCGGATAAAAAAGAACAATACCAATGTTTGTATCTCGATCATTTCATAGAAAAAAATACCCAACACGTAAAATACCCAACAGTCAGAAAAAAAACAAATTTCGTTTTTATTATAAAAAAAACATTATTTTTGTTTTTATTATAGAAAAACATTATTTTTGTCTCGTTAGCTTCTTTCAAATCTCGCGTATTTTTTGAAAAAAAAAATAATTTTCTATTTTCAGAAAAACCATAGAAATTTTGTTAATTTCGAATTTTTGTAGCAAATTTCCAATGAATTTCGAACGGGTGTCAAACCCCTCATTAGACTCAAAAAAGAAAGTTTAAATTCGACATTTCATGCTTTCGTAACAAGAGCACTTGAATGTACAGCTTGGACTGGAAGAAATTTAAAAAAAAGATTATTCTGCAGATTATAAATGAACCACTGAAACAGTAAATTGGGAATAAATGGAGTCTATGTTATGGGAAAAATGCATATCACTGGGGAGAAGTAATTTAAATTTTCCATAAATTTAAATACATTTGCTTCTGAATGTTTATATTTTGGAATTTTTTCCCACCCATACCTTTTCATAGTCGCAAATCTTCTTGCGAGGACAATTCATTTTGATATTTCTTGCTGTGCATTTTTGAAAACATGATTTTAGGTATTTATGGAATTCAAACACAGTAAATCACAGAGATATTCTTTATCTGAAGTAGGATAAAAACGTTACAAACAATTGACAACTACTTATGAAGTTGTGAATGTAGTTGCGAATCCTCCTCCAGAAAAAAATTATCCGCCGTCGGATAATTGCAGTTGTCAATTGTTTGCAACATTTTTATGCAGCTTCAGATAAAAACATGTCTGGGATTTACTGAAAAGTAAAATAGGAACCGATAAATTAAAACAAAGAGCAATGAAGAGTTTCGGGTTTAAAACTAGAAAGGTCAGATGTGCAGTTTTTTTTTAAATTAAAAATTAAGGATGAAATGGCAGAACTGGATAATATTACAATTTTCTTCATTTTAAAGTGAAACTGTATTCCTCTAATTAGGAAACCCGGGTATCAAACAGGAACCAGTCCATTTTTTCCAGTTCCCCTGAAAATGACTGGTAAGTTTTAGGATTCCTATGTTACCTAAAATCTCTTAAAATTTTCTTTCTTAAAACCTAATCATCTATTAACAATGATTTATGTAACCATGATTTTTAGTTGACTAAATATATCATTAAAAAATATTGTTTTCCATTCCCTATAATATTATCTACTTTTAATTTTATTTGAAGAATTCTTTTAAAAAACTCACCTTAGTAGAAGCTGTGCTCGGTCTGCTTCCACCAACAATGATCGCGTACACTTCGACCTCGTACCATTGGACTCCAGCCTCCCTGTCAAGCACTGCTGCCGTCGAAAGAACACCTGTTTTCGTGTCCACGTCGAACAATCTTTCTACCTGTGGTCCACCATTCCCGGCAGTCACATTCGTCACGTAATACTCTAAATCGACATTCGATCTCCTGGTTCGCGCACTCAATCGTAAAATGCTCGCACCCGCCGCCTCATTTTCGTATACACTGCCCTCCATTTGACTGTTGTGCTCCCACATTGGTGGGTCATCATCCTCACCCGGTACGATCAAAGTTACGTACGTTTCAGAAGATCTCCTTTCAGCTTGAACTGATTCATCAGTAGCACGCACCCCAACCTGATACCTTGAAGCCCTTTCAAAATTTTTCAAGGAACTTGGTAGCTTCATCGTCAACAACCCAGAACTTCTATGAATTCTGAACATGTCCGAGTAATTAACCCCTGACCTCAACAATTCATAAGTCACAAGACCATTTGTACTTGAATCCAAATCCTTGGCATGCAATTGTGCAACCGGAATTTCCGTCCCAGATTGATAACTCAAACTTCCCCTTAAGGGTAACAAAGCTGCGGACATACTAACAAAAATCGGTGCATTGTCATTAACGTCCAGGACAATTACTATCACCAATTTCTCAGCGGAGAGTCGAGCAGAAGGTGGTTGCGCCCTATCTGTAGCTACAACCGTCAGCTTGAAAGTATCTATTTCTTCCCTATCAATCGGCAACAGCGTGTGAATCACCCCAGTCGAAGGATTTATCCCAAAACGACGCTTTTGATCTTCAGGTTCCTGATGGGCGATCGCATAACTGACGATACCATTTTCTCCGGAATCAGGTTCTGCTGCTGTAACCGGGTGTATCGGTCCATGAACAGCAACGCCTTCGTGTATTTGGCGCACTATCGCGGTGTTTGGAAAGGCGGGTGGGTTGTCGTTCGTGTCGATAACATCCACTCGTAGAGTCGTCACGCTGCTCAACCGCGGATGCCCGGAATCGCTGCAGGTGATGTTCAGAGTATAACTCACGAGGTCTTCGTAATCCAAAGGCTTTCTTAAATAAAGAGCACCAGTAAGAGGATCTATCTGGAAAGTATCCCTCCGGTTCCCAGCAGTTATGGCAAAGGTCAATTCGCTATTAGATCCAAGGTCACTATCTGTCGCTTTGAACCTCAGGAATTCCGTGTTTATGGGCGTAGTTTCTAAAACGGATATTTCGGACTTATTGTCAACGAATATGGGAGTATTATCGTTTTCGTCGAGGACCTCAACTTGCACTAAGGCGCTGGAAGAAAGACGCATTTCCATACTGGCATCATGAGCTACTACTGTTAGGTGGTACATGTCCAGAGTCTCGCGATCAAGGGTCTTGGCTAAGGAAATTTGTCCTGTGGCTTCGTCGATCATAAAATGACCCTGCTGATTACCACCTTCTAAGGAGTAAAACACGTCCCCATTTAAACCCTCGTCGGCATCCGAAGTGTAGACTCGTAATAGTTGCGTTCCTACGGCCGCACCTTCGCTGACTTGAACCCGGTAGGGCATTCGAAGGAACTTGGGAGTATTGTCATTAACGTCGGTAATGTATACAGTGACCTTAACCCTGTCTCTTAAGCGGTTGAGCCCATTGTCGGTTACAGTAGCCTCGAGGGTGATGTAACTTCCCCCAGTGTTAGCTACCAATTGTTCGCGATCGAAGACGTGAAGCGACTTAATGAATCCGTTCCTAGGGTCGACAGTAAAGTCCTGTTGGGTGGAAGGAAGTGAGAATGTTAAATCAGCATTTCGACCCACGTCTCGATCCGTAGCCAGCAGCTTTCCAACGAACGTATCCGATGGTTCATTCTCTCGGAGGTGAAATGTGAAACTGGAGTTGGTAAACTGAGGAGCGTTGTCGTTCTCATCTATAATGTGTACAACGACTGGAACTATCGAACTTCTACTTGGACTGCCTTGATCACTGGCAGTTACTTCGAGAGCGTAATAATCTTGCTCCTCCCGATCCAGGGCGTTCTTGACGTAGAGTTGTCCATCAGGAAAAATCCCAAAACGAGCTTCTGTGTTTCCGTCAGTAACGCTGTAGAGAACTCTTCCGTTTGCTCCTAGGTCAATATCTGATGCGACGAGTGCGAAAAAGCGCTCGTTGACGGGAGTTGATTCGGGGAGAGAGGTTTCGTAGCTCGTCAGCTTGAAAACCGGTGTATGGTCATTAACGTCTTCGATAGTGACTCGCACCTGCTGCTGGGCCGAAAGGGGCGGATTTCCAGAATCCATTGCTGTTACTTCTAACTGTAATACGGTGCCTGGTGCAGTTCTTACGGGTCTGTCAAGATAAATAATTCCTGAATTTTCTGCAACTCTAAATTGATCCCCAGGATTGTGTGTCAGAGAATATGTAATCCGGGCATTGGTGCCTGCGTCCCGATCCCTTGCCCTTGCGAGGCACACTTCTTGTCCTACTGCGGCACTTTCTTTAAGGAAAACCTCGTCTCGTTCTCCCTTGGGAAACCTTGGAGCGTTGTCATTAATGTCAAGGACTGTCACATTGATGGATGTTATGCCATGCGCCAATCCGGCTCTCGCTGCGACCTGTAAACTGTAATAACCTACTTGCTCTCGATCAAGGCATCCGGCAGTGCTGATTACGCCCGAATTTTCGTCAATCTTAAAATTTCCTTTGGGATCCCCAAAAATGATGGAATAGGACACTTTGGAGTTGCTGTACTGAGCTACCTGAATAGTTCCTACTTCTCTGCCGAAGCCTGATGACATTTCATTGCATTCTCCCCTGTCTTCTGCTATCCGAAACTCATAGCCGTTGTAGGTATCAAATTCCAAATGCTCAAGATCCTCTTCCCTCAGGATCTCCACAACCGCATTTTTCACTGCGGGTTTGTCCCCGGTGTCCCTAGCCGAAATGATTAATTCGTAGAGAATTTTATGTGCTGCCCTCAGTGATCCTTGCAAAATAATTTCACCTGTTCTTTCATCAATCACAAAAAGTCCTTCTCCCCCGGATTCTAAAGTAAACTTTATTTGAGAATTTTCTCGAGTATCAGCATCACTAGCAGTTACTTTTCCTATCGAAGTTCCTGGCAAGGCATCTTCTGGGACTGGCATCAGGTACGTGCGTGGGTAAAAAACAGGAGCATTGTCATTGACATCCTCTAAAGTTAAAAGCACCGTAGCTGTCGATGATTGTGGTGGTGTACCCTGGTCTTTCGCGATAACTAAAATCCTATAATTTGCAGTAGTTTCGCGATCCAAACTTGTTTTTGTAGTTAACTGGCCTGTTAAAGCGTCCAAGGCAAAGGTCTTTGGATGATCTGCTAACACGCTGGGATGAAGACTATAAGCTATACTTCCGTTAGTTCCCTGATCATTATCGACTGCTGATAAAGTGGCCACTAAACTATGTGAGGGCGTATTTTCCGAAAGAGTTACTTCAACGACACTCTGGGCGAATTTCGGGGCTTCATCGTTCTCGTCTAAAACGGTAACTCTTAAGTGGGTTGAAACGTACTTCGGATTTGGACCTCCATCTCGGGCGGAAACGCGTAACTCGACGCTACCTTGTATTTCCCTATCTAAAGTCGCGATCGTTGTGACCAAACCAGTATCTTGATCAATGGCAAACCAGCCTTGTTCGTTACCCGAGTCGAAGTCGTAATAGATTCTTGCATTGAGCCCGGAATCTGCATCGGTTGCGGAAATACTTGCCACGAAACTGCCAATAGGAGATAGTTCTGATAATACGGCTGAATATTCGCTTTGCTGGAATACCGGTTCGTGATCGTTGACGTCGTTAACGTGGATCACGAGATAAGCTGTAGCCGATCTCGGTGGTGTTCCCTTATCAGTGGCGACGATGGTCAAATTGTATTTCGGAATTTCCTCCCTATCCAGTCGGCCGTTCACCCGAACGATATGAAAGTTCTGCGCATTGTGTCCAAGTCTAAAATGGCCCAATTCGTTTCCCGACCGAATCTCGACTGTCGTCTCCCCATTGAGACCCTCGTCGTTGTCAATTACTGTAACTGCAGCCACTATTGAATCTTTAACCGCATTCTCGTCAACGGTTGCAAAGCCGGCAATAGCGGGAAAATAACTGAATCTTATCTCTGGATCGTGATCGTTTGCATCTAATAGGTTCACAGTGACGTAAGTGCGTCCATCTTGCCTTGGTGAACCATGATCGCGGGCGAAAACCGTTATAACGCAACTTTTAGGACAACCACCACCTTGTCGTGGTATTGTGCAGCTCTGCTGAGGACAATCCAAGGCTTCGGCCGTGGTAATTGTACCTATTTCTGGGTCTATCGTGAACTGCCTCTCCATATCCGGAAGATAGTACGTCAGCTTGGAATTATCATCGGAATCTTTGTCCGTGGCGTGCACCGTAAGCACCTTGGTTCCAACGGGAGCACTTTCATTCAACGCAACGACATAATCACTTTGTTGGAATACCGGTGGATTGTCATTGACGTCCAATACTGTCACGTTCACCAAAAGGTAACCCAATCGCGGCGGACGTCCTCTGTCTCTTGCACAAACATTCAAAGAATAAAACTCGACCTGCTCTCTGTCCAATTTCCCGGTGGTTTCCAAATGAAGATAGGATGTTTCCCCGGTCGGGTTTCCTGTGACAGAAAGCCGAAACTTCCCGTCGGTATTGCCATCGACGATAAAATAGTCATCGACGACACCATTCTCAGGAGTATCCTTGTCCGTTGCAGCATCTAGCAAAAGTTTGGTCCCCGCAGCTGCTGATTCCGAGAAACTAACTGCTATACTTGTTTCAGGAAATTCAGGATTATTGTCGTTGATGTCGAGAACTAGAATTCGTACTTCTATCGGGTAGGTTGGCTGACTCGAAAGAACAACGAGGTCAA
Source organism: Melikaiella ostensackeni (assembly GCA_032362435.1). Classification (NCBI taxonomy): domain Eukaryota; kingdom Metazoa; phylum Arthropoda; class Insecta; order Hymenoptera; family Cynipidae; genus Melikaiella; species Melikaiella ostensackeni. The sequence goes on from JAUMHM010000031.1 coordinate 13,937,305, forward strand.
ACCTATCACTACTCAGGGACTCCCGATCTAGTACTATTGCGGTTTTAATTTTTCCTGCAACTGGATCCAAGGTGAACTCTTGAGGAGGCTCATTGAATCTATAGGTAAAGCCAGGTTTCACTGGTATCGTACCTACTAAAGTACCCTTTGGTTCTCCTTCCTTCACCTCTAACTGAACCCTCGTGTCCACGGCTCTACTCTGCATGACCAGACCCATATTTGCACTATCCTGGGGCAGCATGGGTGACCTCCGGGGCACAAACCTCGCAACCTTTTGCGGTAGGTTATTATCCATGCTGTCAGCTCGACCGCCATTTTGGTCCGTTGACAACAGGCCAAGGACCAGGGCCAAAATTGCAAATTCACTCGGGGGCATCTCTTCAAGCCCTTCACCTCCCTTCTTATCTTCAACTCTCTATCCCTTCTCCCCTTAGTTGTGTAGCATAAGCGAATGCTACCTGTTACAATTTTTTCTCATCGTCAATCGATCCGTCATCATCTAATTTTTCCTGCCTTCTTTACGTCAAAGGCATCCTCTCGTCGTGCACGACTGCATAAATCAACGCGAATAAACATTGTCCGTGCCCTCGCAGCGAAACATCTTTTGATTTTTCTCTACTCTTGTTGCAGCTCGCATAAGACCAGATCGAATTCGCGATAATCGGGAGAGACCAGACTCTTTATCGCTCTTAAAATTCAAGTAAACACGGGACGAGAATTCTCAGGTAGAGGGGGCGCTGACCGGTAGAGCCGCGCCTCGCGAGACGCGTCTTCAATCCTTCGCTCAAGATGTTCAAGTCTTTCCGAACTTCCTAACAGTAGGCCTATTGTTCTCTGACTCGCCTTCCTGGATAAGAAGGGATAACAACTTTTTAGATAAGACTATATCTCTGACGGCTCTCGAGTTTTGAGTTAAAATTAGATTCACGCAAAAAATAAATACTCAGAGAGACCAAAAGACCAGTAGGGTTGAAAAGTCGCGTTAGAAATTCACAAATCGTTTCCAAACAGAGTGAAGGTTACCTTTAAACCGAATGTCATTCCTCCCCGTGACTATCCGATCGTGTTTGTCGATGATGCACATCAGGATCAGTGTCCCTTCGCCACCTAGCAATTTTTCTAGTCCTGGAATACCTCTTGTATTCCACTCCGACACGTTGGAGAACACACAATTTGGAGAACTTGGAGAACACTATTCACATATCACTAGAGTGAAAAACTCAAACTGAAACTAAACCCAGAAAATTTCCAATAAATTATCTTAGCACAACAGGTGGCACTTTTATATCCAAATTTGAAATAAGGCACAGGGAAGAATATGGTCCAGCGTAGAAGAAATTATAACTGACCGAAACACTAGACTCGAGGGTCTCGCTTGAATGCGTACTCTCAGGAAAGGTATTCGCGCGCGTAATGATGCTTATAGTCACGTGAGTCAGTTTCGCGATTTAGGCACCTAATCGTCAGGCATTTTTTTCTCAACACGTGAAAAACGTGGACTCGTTACGGAGGGCCTCGACGAAAATAACCTTTCCTGCGGAGTGACACGACTTGACTAACTGCCGGTCCCAGCACGGCCGCAGCCAGAGAGCATTCTTCGAGCTGGCTGACGCCGTCCCTCTCCGATCCATCGGGCCCAAGGGGCATTGAGTCTCCTTTCTCTCTCTCTCATTCTCTCTTGATCCTTTTCCCTCTCTGGCGTGCTCCAGGTCTTTCGCTTGCTCCCTCTCAATAAGGGACTCTCCTCTCCTTCCCTTCCTGGGCCAGCCAGCCTGCCCCAACCTGTCACCCCTCTCACGCCGCACCTCGCACCATCGTCTTGCCGAGATATTCTACCTTTTGCCCTCGAGGTACGAGCAATGCGGCGGCTTAGGTATGCAAGATGGCCGCCGTGGAGTTCTGGGCCTGAGAAAGAGAAAGAGGGAGTGTAGAAGTGAGAAGACAAGAGAGAACAGGGAGAGAGAGGGAAATATGGGGAACAAGAGATGAATAATACGCGAGGAGAAAGGGAGTTGACGGGTTAGAAGAGTGGGACTCAGAATAAAAGGGGAAGGGGGGTCTTGTAAAGCCTCTGGTCCAGGCCTGGCACTGCATCCGTCGATCTTAGCCACTTTCGTAACTAATCCGTTACCGCGATCAAACGTTCTGCTCGATGCGCTTTACTTTGGGCCAGTTTATCATCGGGACACGGATCATTTCGGAGATGTCTACTTATATCGATTTTCAGAGTGAAAGGAAACGAGAGTATATTGTTTCAAAAATTAGGGGTGGTATTTCTTCTCAGACGTGTCTTTCTGGACTAGAAAATTTATAGATATATTAGAAACAAAGACTGTCAAATCTTACAATGCTAAGATCACAAAATAAAAAATGAAATAAATCGTTCAACAAATTTTCTTAAATCTACACAAACGAATATTTCCTTAAGAGTAAACTACTTTATAGACAAAGACAGTTCACAAAAAGTATATAAATGTCCATATGAAAAGGGCACTCATGGTCGTTTTTTATTTTTTGCATTTTTGCTTTTTTTTTGGTCAGCCTCACATACGAATACGCGAAATTGCGTTTTCTGAAAACTGACCATAAGGGCCCTTTTCATATGAAGGTCCACAGTTCCACATAAGTATTCATTACAATTTTTATATCAATAGAAAAAATTGCACAAAAATCTAAAAATTTAGAATTTTAGTCAAAAAAGATAAGCAGAAGATATATGTGCTAGATTAACACTCTAAGAACGGCACCAGTTTCTACTTGAGCAAAATAATTATTTCCAAACTTCCAGATTGTTTTTATAGCTTAGGAACAGGAAAAAAATTTTACTCTGAAAACTTCTTTTCTTTTTTAATTATAACTACTAAATAAAAAAACGTTTTAATGAAATTTTAGTCAAAAATCCATCTTTAAGATGTAAAATTGTTGATCAAAGTCTTCTAGAATTTTAAAAATAGAATTGAGAAAACTATTTGAGAAAATTTTAATTTCTCAATCGTAGCAAATTCTATGGTTTACAGTTGTTTCTTAGGAATTCTTAATAATTGATTGATTGCATAAAAAATAAATAAAAAAAGGAAAAATAATTAAAGAAATGATGAAGGTTTTTATAAATGATACATTTTTTAAACATTAAAGTATCAACGACAAATTTTTTAACTAAAAAGATTGTGGTCAAAAAAATAAGTTTATAACCAATTTGAGTTTGCCCATGGTACAGTAAATTAATAAAAATTTCATTTGAAATGTGACTCAATTCAAAAATTTTCAGTATTAAACTTAAAAATGATTTACTGATAATTTTAAGAATTATTGGATTTATTTAAAAATTTTGCAATTTTGTTCACTCTCTAAATCTCAACAAGTGAACATGCGGATATAAATTTGCTCAGTAAAAACTTCAGCTAATTACAAATTGTATTTCACTACTTTCTTTAGTGGTATTTAAAGTTTCACCAAAAACGTAATACGAAATTTCCATAAAGTTTATTGAAGTAAATTAGGAAGCGTTCATTAATTACGTAAGGGAACAAAAGAATAAATGGTATATTGTGATCTTTATCAGATTTTCGTAGATCATATTTTCATCTCTCTCATATTTATTCTTTTGTTTCTTACGTAATTAATGAA
>JAUMHM010000031.1:13949135-13959680 GCA_032362435.1 Melikaiella ostensackeni
TTCAGCTCATTAAGTTCACACGAATTAACTACAAGACATTGTGAATTGCAATTCTGAATATAATTTTAATTTTTCAATTAAAAAAAGGTGAAAAGGTGACAAATTATGAAAATAGGTGAAATAGGTGACAAAAGGTGAATAGGTGACACTCTGTGATGACTACACTTAGCATTCAAGTTTAAAATTCATGTTTTTGGTTGAAAATTTAACTATTTTATAGAAAACTCGTTCTTTTCATGGTAGAAAATTGATGTTTTAAACTGAAAATTTAATTATTCCTTTTTTGGTTGACAATTAATCAATTTTAGTTAAAAATTCAACTATTTCGTTAAAATGTAGGTACTTTTTGTTGATAATTCTTCTTTTTTTGGTAGAAAATTAATCTTCTAGGTTGAAATGTCTTGGTCTTGAATGTTAAGCACGAACGGGCGCGGTTAGCGCTCAGATGGGTGACCGTTCGGGATTCTCGCTTAGTCGTGTTTTTCGCTGTGTTTAACTACTGTCGAACGGGGGGTTTTATGCCGAGGATGGATGTGGGCACTCAATGCTATCGAATGTCTACATCCAAACTCGTCTGTCGGTAATTGGCTGCGCTTGGGAGTTTTGTCTTCCTGCAGTTTTTCACTCCCCTGACTAAATTTTCCGACGAATGCAAACGCTTTTAATAAAAATCCGGCTGCAGGCGGTAGGGGATTTTAGATATTGAAAAAACCCACAGTATTGAGCACGTCAGGATTGTTTGGAGGCTTATTATGAGAGTTAGGGCAATTGGGGATTTTTGGGAAGGGATTTGAGATAAAAGGTTTAATGTCTGACGATTTCCTGTGGGAGGGGAGATTTTAGATATGTATGAACCCGAAAAGGATATACAAGGAGTAAAAATCGAATCTAATCTACAACTGATTTGTAGAAAATTCAACATTTTGGATGGAATTTTTTGTCTTTATTGACTATGAAAAACTTGTCTTGGCTGAAAATTCATGTATTTTGTTAAACATTAGTTTTTTTATAGAAAATTAATCTTCTTAACAGAAAATTAATCCTTTTGATTGAAAACTCATCTATTTGGATAAAAATTTACCTATTTTGTTGAAAATACAGTACTTTAACTTGAAGTTTCAGGTATTCAAAGCGTTTCAATTTAATTCAAGTTAAAAATGTCTTATTTCCGCCTGTTTAAAAAAAAAACAACGCGAATATCGGTTGCTAAGATCGTAAAGTTAGGCTAGTAGATGTTTTGATTCACCAGATTAGATCATTTTGATATCAAATGGTAGAATGAATTATTGAGCTATTGATGCCGTCCGAGACGAGGCAAATCGAGCCTACCTCGTTTTCGTCTCATTTCTCGTTTTGTCTCGTTTTCTCAGCTCTAATTATCGTTTTCACTCGTCTCGTTTTGCCTCGTCCCGTGTTGTCCTTTCCCGTTCTCGCCTCGGTTTTTCCAGCACTTCGTGGCAGATGTGCACTAGCGGAGCAGACAGCTGTGCTGTCCAACCGAAAAACCTAGTAAGTGAAATTTGCCATAGAGGTTATTTTCTCATGCGCATGTATTGGAAAATAGTCTTTATGGAAAATGTCACTTACTAGGTTTTTATGCTGGACAGCAGAATTCGCTGGAGCGTTCTTCTGTCAATCTGACGCGCTAATGCTAAGTAGCGCTCTTTAATAAATGGTTGAAGTCGAAATATTATTGCACATTATACTTGTTTATCCAAAACTGAATTATTTGATATCAAACACGGCTATGTTTCAATTTTCTTAAAGATTCAATATCACTCTATTAGCATCTTATTTTTTTTATTCAATATTTATTTTGTCAATTGTAAAAATAAAATATATGAAACAGAAAGGTAGAAAAGAGAAGTATATTTTCGAGTCATCATTTGGAGTTTTTTCAATTTAACACTAACTTAATTCAAATACGATTTTTAGATTACGTGGCGTCTAATTTTTATTACTGGGAAATAAAATATATTTTCCCGGGACATTTAAAAAACCGATTGCTCTGTATTTTTATACATTATAATAAATGCATACCTACTTGACGTAGATTCATACGTAAAATACCTTTCACTATTACATACTGTTTAAATTTAGTGATATTTGAACGTTTTCATATCAGTGACAAGATCAAAACACAATCGATTTTTTAATTAACCCTTACAACATTTATGTGTGTATATATGTTTATTTGTATATATTTCTTTTTGCTTATTTTTTCACATTGTAAAAATCAGAGTACATTGTTACATTAAAAATGTAAACATCCACAGATGTTTTTGCGGATGTCGAAGTAAAAAATGGCACCGTTACACAAGCGACACGTACATGTTGAGAGAAACTTTACGATCCAATTAAAATTTTTCGATGAAACCTAGGTGATTTTTATTAATTTAACTAGATGCTATAATCGTTTTTAAACAAAACACGTTATTTTCAGATTTCTTTCTTTTAACATTTATAAATGACAGATTTTGAAATGTGTAAAAATGTAAAATGGACACTCTGCTATTAAAATGACATTTCGCACAGTATGTATATCAGAGGTGAATTAAGCAAAAACTATTGCCGATGTAGTTTTTGTCACAGGTAATCGTATCTCATACAGAATGACCGTTGCAATCGAGTAAAAAAATTCCCGGTTTTTTCCCGTTTTGCAAACATTTTTCACGGTCAATGAAATTAAAAAATGCGAACTCTTAAAGCTGAACATTTTTTCATTGCCAGTAATCAAAACTAAATTGCAAATTAAAACACTCAAAGTAAGACCCTTTTGAATTTTAAACTTTCGAACTTGAAGCTTAGAAAATACTTAGCTGAAACGCTGTATAATTTACACGTATAAAATGGAAGCTTTCAACACTGTTTAATTGAACAATTTTCAATCACATACCGTTAACCTTCAAAATTTTAAACTTTTATAAATTGAACAGTTCAAAGATTTCTGGTTAAGAAATATAAATCCACGTTATCACTTTTACTACTCTAAATTGAAGAATGAATCAATAAATCTGTAAATGTTCAAAATTGTACAATTTGCAGTATGTAATTTGAAGTTAAAAACATTTAAAATTTAATTATTTAATTTTTTTTAACTGAAAACTTTTTGAATTAGAAGATAAATTATTTGAATTTTAAGTCGTTTCAAATCAATGATTGTTCAATTGTCATTCAAACATCGAAATTCAACATTTTCACTTGAAAATAAAAAGATTAAAAAACGAAAAAATTAAAATTGTAATGTTAAAAGTTTAAATTTAGCACTCTGAAATTATAACGTTTCAAGGCTTTCTATTTCAAACATTCAGTTTCAAATTATTCAGTTTTGAATATTTGATTTATAAATTTATTTCAATAGAACAGTCAAATATTGCTAAATATTAAAAAGTTGTTTTTTTTATTTAAAGGATTTCCAATTGAATGGTTTAAAAATAGAACATTTTAGACTGAAATAACATTTGAATAGCATTTGAAATTGAATAAAAGCGTGTAATTATGAATCTATTAATTTGAAATTATTTAAAAATTGAAAATAGTTGATAAAGTTTCAATCGGACGTTTATATTTGTTTAACTACTAAGGCTTTCGAATTGAAACAGTTCAATTCTCAACGTCAAAATCTGCAAATTGTTAAATTTTGAACAGATTTAGAATCGTTTTGTAAACCCAATTATTGATCAATTTTTAATACTCGAACTACAGTACCATTTTTAAAATCTTTAATTACTTAATATTTACATTTGATCAAGTTAAACCGTTTTCTATAAAAAAAATCAATTTTAAAAGCTTTTAAAATATTGAAGTAGTTGTAATCGCTTGCTTACCTGAAATTCTGGGGGTACCTGTGATACTCTTCGACAATTTTTTCTGCCTGTTGGTCTTGTTTACACAAGACAGCAGCTTTAAATTTTACGGCTACATATTTTCTTTCCGATATATACCAATTTTTGTTCGAACCACTTTTTACAAACCAGAACATATCGTGTTTAATATTAAATTTATCAGCATAAAACAAATAATTTAAAAATATATAATTCAAAAAATTTAGCGGTTCATTAACAAAAATTTTCTCTTGTAAAATCGATGTGTCAGGAAAAGCATGGTCAATGACGAAGGATCTTTTGTCAGAATACACTTCTTAGATTTGTCTGCAGCATCTTGTTTTTTCCTGAACAGTTTGGTCAACATCTGCCAAGAAATCTTGGAAAACCCGGGACGAGAACGAGGAAGGACTGAACGAGACGAGAAATATCGAGCCAGCAGGTATGTCCCATTCTCGTCTCGTCTCGTTCCTCGGTATTTCTCGCTCGGTGGCAACACTAAATTGAGTTGCTGCAGCACTTTGGATATCCCAGGATTTACTGCGAAAAATTGCTTCTAGTTGATATTCAATTACACTCAACTCCCCGTTTAAGTCCAGTATCAGGAGTTGCCTGCTTTGACCGAAAGGCTCTTCCAAGAACTTTTACGTTGTAAACAGTCAGGAGAACTGCGTAACACCGCTGAGCTCGGCACCTTTCTCTCTCTGCTCCTCGAACCCGTATCATAAAATGCGAGGCGGCGGGAGTCCTCTCTCTCGCCGTCTTCGATCCCTCGCCCACGAGTGCGAGCTCGCAGACGTTCTAGGAAGGACATAAGCCGAGATGTCTTTAATCGGGAGTTGAGTGTAATAATTCTCTTCGTAATAACCACAATGATCCCGATTTTTCCCTCGTGAATTTTCTAATAATTTTTTTAAAATTATCGTGTGCTAATCACTGTAAAGTAGTTGATTCAGCATTGAGCAATTATTCAAGAGGGAATGAGTTGATCGAATCCTGCTTGTTCGAACGTGTAAGGAAAGGTCAGTGAATTGGTTCGAAGTGTGTCGAACAGTAAAATCCTGCATCCCAATCAGTGGACCTTCTTTCTTGGAATCGTCCTGGCCCTGGTTATTTTACATCTGTTACTCCTATCCTATAGATATAGATCCTATAGACTATAGAGTGTACAAACTGTAGAGTGTAGACTGTAGAGGGTAGAGTTAGTATTCTCTATTTTGTTCGCAGACTATCATATGGTTGTGGCTATTTTCTCCGATTGGATATGCCATATAGATATATAAAGCGAGTCCGAAATGGAGAAACCAGTCTCGCACGATCTGTTGGCGAGAATAGCCTCTTTCTTTAAGAGAATATTTGTGTTTGCCATTTCCAAAGCTCAAATTACTTATATATACTTTTTTCACGTATCTCCGTTAATCCTTTCAAATTAAATGAAGGCCCGAGAGAACCCTGTAATTGACTACAATTTATCTCCTTTTTCAATCGTGTTGTGGGTACTGGGATGGAGTTTAAATTGTATCACTCTTCTTGAAAATTATAGAAATATTTTTTGATCTCTGAAAGTTAGGGTAACCTTAAAATACATAGTCAACATTTTTTTGAAAAGTATTTGGCTTCTATCTACGGAATACGTTCCAATGGCCAAAAACATGATGCATTCTTAATTTCAGCCAAATCGGTTTTAATAGTTTTTTCTGTAGTTATAAACAACAAGGACTCAAATGTTGTAAACAAATCTTTGTATAATGATTGCAAAGGAAGTAAAGAAATTTTATAACTATCATCTTTTAAGAAGCCGAAACTGTTGAATTACACGAAAGTTTTGAGTACTCGAAGAGATTGCTATGGAGTTGCATTGATCATTGTTAAGGGTTATTACTGACCATTGTTAAGGGTTGTTATTGACCGATACTGGGGGATGTTATTTACCGTTGCTAAGGGATGTTATTAGCTGTTTCTAAGGATTGTTATTGATCGTTTCTAGGGAGTTGTATTGATCTTTGCTAAGGGATGTTATTACCGTTCCAAAGGGTAGTTATTGTCCATTGCTAGAGGATGTTTATAGCCGTTGCTAATGGATGCTATTGACCGTTGCTATGGAGTTGTATTAATCGTTGTTAAGGGTTGAAACTGACCATTGTTAAGGGTTGTTATTGATCGATTCTATGGGACGTTATTGACCGTTGCTGAGCATTTTATGATGGTCCTAACATTATCATTATTGCTTACCTTTTCAAATAAACAGCAGCAATAAATTATTAAGAAACAGATTTCGATATCAAACTTAATAAAATTCCAAAAATCATCAACTCTCTTTACTAAGGGTGTTAAAGAGTCATTAGATGGCTCAATTTTGTAATTGTTGCTTGCCTATTCAAATCAAAAATGGAAATAAATTATTAACAATCAGTTTTCAACCTTAAAGATAACCAAATTTTAAAAAATCATCAACTCTTTTTTTACTGGGCGTGTTCAAGGGTCGTCAGTTGGTCCAAACTTTGTAATTGTTGTTTGTGTTAGTTGGACCTAGATTTAAATTTGATGCTGGAGAATTTAACGAAACAATGGTGTAACGTTATTCACACTATCCCGCATAGTGGTGTAGCCAGAATTTGATAAAGGGAGGGGGTTTGAAAGGCTGAACAGAAAGTATGCTACTACTTACAGGGAAAATTAGGATAATGTAAAACATAAAATTTGTAAATGTCATACTTATTATTATTACATTATTCGACTATTATACCATTTATTGTTAGAATATATATTTAATATTGCACTTATTCTAATAATAATACATAATATTATATAGTATTTCATATTCCAATTTTTTTATTGGGCACTGTTATTCCATCTTGTACTCCATAGGAGATTGAAAAAATTCCTTTCTCCTTAAACTGGTTGATACCAATGATTTTATGATCAACTCAATGCATGAAAGGATGATGCTTTAGTATTTCATAGAAACCACTAATCCAAGCGACACCGATCTTAAGTTTCCTCGAGGGGTGTTAGGAATTTATTTTCATTAATTATTTATGGAGATTGAAGAATTTCCACAATCATTAAAGTTCTTAACGCCACTGATTTTTCAAGAAATTCCATGCACCAGGCAATGATGTTCAAACATCTCCCCGAAACAATCCCCGCAGTGACACTGACTTCATTTAGCCTCGAGGGATGTTTGGAATTTTTTCCATCTCGTGATAAGGTTGATCGACAAATTTCCTGAATCATCAAATTGGTTGGCCTCCCTGATTTTTCGAACAACTCAATGCACTAATGGGTCATGTTCTCACAAACCTCCGAAGCCATCCTTACGGTGGCACTGATCTGAAATTGACTTGAGGGATGCTAGCAATTTTTTGGAACATGTCACACCTGGTAAAGTCTTCTCGGGACAAGTAATTTCTGAATATTACATCCCAAACTGCGACATCTAATCTCGAAAGACAAGACTACCCCGGACATTTCCAATCCACAATCATTCTAGTTAAGGCACTATTAAGCATAACTTATCAATTTAATCATTCAAACCCTCGGGCTCTGGTTGAACAGGACAAGTCTTTTTGGGAAATCGCTTCCCAACTTCAAAAAATATTTGATGCATTGAAGTGGCGCCGGACGTATTGTTCCGCTTTTTCCGGGAAAGTGCTTCCAGAAAATCACTTTCCACCCTTATGAAAAAAAAATTTGTGAGTATTGAAACCCAGTGCTACTTTTTCATATCAAGGGTAACTTAAAAGAAACTTATATTTCTGTGAGGTATCACTGGACGGGCTTTCCCGGGATAAGTCTCCCCAGGCCATTACTTTCCGGCTTGGAGAAAATATTCCCGAAACCACATTTTTCACTTTCCATTCATATACCTTTCCAACCCTCCTTTTATAAATTTGGACGTGATTTCCTGTATACCCTTTTCCCGGGAAGACCCATCCTTAATCCGACATTTTTCGTGAAAGGTATGTCCGGGTAAGCTTTGTCTTTTGACAAGAGACGTCCCAGCTTGTCGGAAAAAGATAGACTTTAACTTTCGTTTTTGGGACAAGATTTCCTAAGATGGCGTTTTGCCTTTGGGGAGCAATTTCTGCGGAAGACATGTCCCGTGGGAGGGAAGACTTATCTCTTGTGAATTGTCACGGACTCCCATTTTGATCATCGTAGAAATTTTTCGATCTCCCTGAATAATGGATCGAAAATATTCCTAACGCCCCTCTAGAGAAATTCAAACATGTGCCCCCCTAGGCATTGTTTCCTGGGAATGCTAGAACATCATCCACCCGGGCATTAAGTTGATCAAAAAACCAGCCGGCCAACCACTTTGATGATTATGAAAATTTTTTGACTTCCTAAAGTAAGGGATGAAAAAGAATTCCGGATTTCCCTCGACTCAAATTCATACCGGTGTCACTGTGGGATGGTTTTGTGGGGATGTTAGACGGTTAGTCCCTCGTGTATTGAGTTGTTCAAAAATCAGTGAGGCACACCACCTTGATGATTCTGGAAAATTTTCGATCTCCATAAGTAAGGGATGAAAAAAAATTCCTAACACCCTCGAGACAACTTAAGATCGGTGTCGCTTGGATTAGTGGTTTCTATGGGAAATTGAAGTATCATCCGCTGATTCATTGAGTTGATCGTAAAATCATTGGTGCCAACCAGTTTAATAATTTAGGAAATTTGTCAATCTCCTATAGAGTACAAGTTAGAAAAAAATTTCTAGCATCCCATAAGGCCAATTGAGATCGGTGTCACTGCAAGGGTAATTTGCGGGACTTGTAAGAACAGCATACTCTAATGCATTGCGTTGGTCAAGAAAACTGTGGAGCCAATTACTCCGATGATATTCAATATTTTTTTATTTGCCAAAAACAGAACAGAAAGGAATTCCTTACAACCCTCAAGACAATTGTTCATTTAAATTAGCAACCAACAATTATCAAAATAGAATACAACTAACGAAGCATGAACAACTCTGCTGAATAGAATTGATGGTTTTTTGAATTTCGTTAATTAATAATTTACATATGTCTGTTTCAATAACATATGCGTATCTTATCTCAAACAGAATTTATTTAGTAATTACAAAGGGCTTAGATCGCCAAATAACAACTTCTATGTATAGGCAGACTTCAACAAGACTCAGCAAGACAAGATTTTTACAAACAACTGTCGTTGCTAGGGTTGCGATGCTCTGATTGTTTTGTAGGATAGTGTGAATATTGTTACACTGTTGGTCAATTAAATTTTTCCAGTATCATATTCAAATTTAGGACCAACTAACGCAAGCAATAATTACAAAGTTTGGACCAACTGATGACCCTTGAACACGCCTAGTAAAGAGAGTTCATGATTTTTTAAAATTTGGTTATCTTTGATGCCGAAATCTGATTGTTAATAATTTATTGCTATTGTGTATTTAAATAAGCACGAAGCAATTACAAAATTTTGACCAATTATTGATCATTAAACACCCCAAGTAAACTTTTAAGTACTTGAATGTTCGTGTCAGCTCGAACTCGACTCCAAGTTTCAAGTTTTTTGCACACGCCTAATTTGATGCCTTCAATTATTTCAAGAATTTTAATATAATTGAGGAAAATAATTTAAAAAGTGTTTTTTGCTGCTTGACTGTTATTATTTGGACATTTGATCGTTTCAAGTGAGACGTACACAGTTGGAAGAGTCCCATCTGTGCATGTGCAGAGTTGGGAGAGTACCATCAGTGCACGTGCACAGTTCGGAGAGTACCCTTTTTGCAAGTGCGCAGTTCGGAGGGTACCATCTTTGCACGCGCAAAGATGGGAGTGCCCCATCTGTGCACGTGCAGTTGGGAGGGTACAATCTGTACAGTGTGCACGTCGAACTTTAGACGTGCACAGTTGTCCCACTTGTTATCGACCTCACGACGTGCACAGTTGGCCATCCGACCATCGACATACGCAATTGGGCTGGTGTAAAGTCGCTCCGCGCAACGACGTACTCTTTCCATGATAGACACTTTTTTGAAAAAATCAAACATGGCGGCCATTCAAATTTGAACCCTGACTATTGTATTGTTTGCCATGAACAAAATTTTGTCACAAAATGTTGACCCCATTGTTTATAACCACAGAAAATACCTTTTTGTTCATCACTCGGTACGCTATTTTGAAAATTATAATTTTTACATTAAATTAATTTTTTTGACTTTGAAAGAAAGTTTTGATCCTCAGCGGCCAAAAGATTTCAACGATTACGTAGAAAGTTATGTCAATTTTACATTTTCGCTCATTTTTGCCCATATAAATGATCAATCCAGTATAGAAAACTTAAAGTGGCGTGCGGGTGGGTTACATATTAACTGATTTGACTAAAATTTGGAACGCATCACATTTTGGCCATAACTATGTAAATCCGTGGGTGGAAGCTAAAGAATTTTGAATTTAAATTTTAAAAAATAAGGGACACCCTAATAAAGGCGTTCAAAGAAATGGATTATTACAGGCATCGAATTATTCAGATTGTAGAACTTACATGTTTCAAATGTTAATGTTGTCCTGGAGCGACAGCCAAAAGATCAGAATTTGATAAAAATTAATATACATGTAGTTTATGGTGTCTTACGCCACCTTATCAAATTCTGAAAAAATCTGGTCGCTAGGTGTCGAGTTATAAGTTTTCAAAGTTGAGTAGAAATACATGGGCTCTTATGGCAGCGCGTGGATTTTTACTCTTTTCC
>JAUMHM010000031.1:13959780-13971333 GCA_032362435.1 Melikaiella ostensackeni
GAATATCCAACGTTACACATTGGTAATAATCGAGCCCACATTCAACGTGGTAAAATTACAGTAAAATTTTTTTACAGCGTACCGATACAAGCAACGAGTCTGAATGAGAATGATGCAGTACGCATAAGAGCAAAAGAGACAGCGAAGGCGAGGTTGCCAAGAACTTCGCGTATAATTGTCGATATTTTTAAGAACGATATTAGAGAATTTTATTCATTTATATGGTCCACGAATAGGCTTAATGAATTTATAACGCAATATATTCATAAAATAATAAAAATCTCGTTTGAAATAGGAATTAAAATCCGTATAAATTTTGATCGCGTGCGGTTGGCAGCAGATTTGAAATGCAATGATAAAGAATAAGGCACAGTTATACCACAATGAAAACACTAAAACTCGCTCGAGGACAACCTTAAGATCACACAGCCTTCCAAAATGATGTTTTTACAACTAATACCGTGGCTGAATATTCGACTACAATTAGTGGAAATTTTAGTCACGAGAAAAATGTGAAAAAATTGCAGTGCCAAGAATCGTACCCAGATGAAATTTTTTTAACAGGAACCTGACGATTTACAGGTCAACCTAGGAAAATTAGAGTTTTAACCCGATCCCGAACTTCAAAAATAAAAAAATCCTCGTTCGTCATAGGATGCTGGAAATCTCTCAGATGTGGGAAAAGTGACTATATGCAGATTGCAGAAGCCAAAGAAACATATACATAAGGAAAAAATATAAAAATTCCAAAAAAAGCGGTAACCATTCATAGGCAAGCCTAGAAAAATTCGAATACTCGCCCGACCCCAAAATTGAATTTTTTTTTGAAAATTTCCTAATGTCCTAGGATGCTGGAAATCTTTCAGACAGTTACAAACTACGTTTGTAAAATCTAATTAGAAAAGCCTTTGAAGAAGGAAACAAATAAATTCGTATGAAGCTGTAGCCATTTATAGGACAACTAAGCAAAATCTGAATTTTCACCAGACCTTGAAATTCAACATTTCCTAAAAAATTCCCCGTTGGTCCCAGGACGTTGGAAATACTCCAGATTGTTACAATTAGATACTCTAGCCTAGTGAATAAAAAAGGAAGAATGATATTGCTCCGTTTGTTGCGAATAGCAGCTCAGAATATTTTTTTAGGACATGAACTCAAACATCACGGGGGATTTACGTCTGGACGAGTGGACTGAACTGATCACTGGTCAGTAACGGACGGATAGAGACAAGGGTTCATTGTTGGATGTTAGACCTCCTAGACGTGCGAGTTTCTTTCTTTGGCCCGCGGGTGAAGAGAATTCGTATCTCTCGGTCTTTGTCCGATGGTTGTTGGACTGCAAACCAGAGTATCGAGCGTGTTTCACCTTTGGCGGTTGGAAACACGATGTCGCCTCGGGTCACAAAATAATACGCAGCTTTCATGGGTCATGCCCGTTGCTTGCCTACAACAATATACATTATAAAATTCCTAGACACAACTACTACGACTAAACTAAACTACGTTCAACCATATAGCCTGATAGGAATCGTCTCACTCCTCACAATCAGTTTTTCACCCACGTTACTTCCCTTATCATTAATTCATCGAATCAAAGACGCATTGCGTTCTAACGGTAAATGCTCAGCTGGAACGCATTTCCTTGCACTTGCAATTCGATTATTATGCATCATTGGGTCATGGATTTAATGATCGTAATTTTAGGCAATTATATTCGCTGCTGATACTCGAACATTTAATTGGTCAAACCTTCTCTACACGCATGCTCTTCTCTCACGTGGGTAACAGGAGAAATTGATAGCATGTTTTATGAGGTTTTGCAAAACAGTTTACACCCTTAGTGCAAGGTTAATTGCGGTCTGTTCTTTCGTGCAATATGATGATTGAAGATGCATTAAAATTAAAGGTTTGAGTCAAAGTTCAACGTCTGCAAGTTCCAGTATTTTAGGAAATTATTGCGTTTAAAGGAAACAAACTTGCAATTTTAAGACCTGCGTCTTTGGTAACTGGAAATGCGAGTTCCCGAAGGGTACATAACTTCAAATTACGCTGTATACCGTTTACACGAATGCATGTAGTTACAACCAATCCAGAGTTAAAATTATTGAACAATAAAAAAATTTATTAAACCATTCAAAATCGAAGAATTTAAAAATTATATGTTATTAAATTTTTTATTAAAATTAAAGAATGTGAGAATAATAGTTTTAACTTTTTAAAATATTTGATCGGACCCATTTCAAGCTTGTTTTCAAAAAATTGAAATTTCGAATTTTTCTCGCCAACGCACAGAAGAAAAAATAAAGTTTAAATTTGAACCAAAAAAACTATCGAAATTTAAAGGAAAAATGTGACTCCTTTCAATTATGCGATTTGAAATGTGGAGCCTACCTGATTTGAAATGGATCCGGTCATTTCTTTATTGGATATTATCTGGGCTAATGAAATAAGGTTTTTATCTGTAAACTTAAAAAATCTTAATGAATGCATCCCAGAAAATTTGAAAATTATTATAGTAGTTCTTGAGTGAGTCATTTTTAAAATTTGGCGACCTTCAAATAAACGGAATTATAGGTTTTTAACCTAATTTAACGCCAAAAATATTTTAACTTTCCATATAGAGAAAAATTGTAAAAACATTTAAAACGTCTTCTAATAAAAACTTAAAAAATTCCCGATTATTTTCCGGTTTTCTAGTCCAGTGATTTCATTTCATTTCCATTTCCTTTATGGCCTATTCAATAACTTAGTAAATTATTGTATTAGTTCGAGAATGAAGGCAGCTTAAACAACTCCATGTGACCAAGCGTACAGATTTAAGTAACATTAAAAGTAGAATAACTTATAATTTAAAGCTTATAAAATTTCAGAATTTCAAAATTAAATAATTAAAATTGAACGATTACTTTAAAGAATTTGAAGTTGTGACGTTCCATAAGAAAAGAACACACTTTGATCGAAGCTCCGCTCCTGAACCTAGAAGTTAAATTTTCGAAAAGAATCGAACAAATGTTCCTTTTTTTGGTCTTCGGATATCAAAAGCTACTGTTTCAAGGAGTCAGAAACCAATTATAATCGAAAATTTCGACTTTTGGAAGGTAAACAGATTTTCAATTCTCGGAATACAACAAAATTTGGTGAAAACTATCCGAAACTCCGCTCCCGAACCTAGAAGTGAAATTTTCGAATAGAACCGAACAAATGTCCTCTTCTTGGTCTTCAGCTTTCGAAAACTATTGACACAAGGAGTCAGGAAAAAATTATAAACGAAATATTCGACTTTCGGAAGACAAAAAATTTTTCGTCATTCGGAGTACAACCAAATTTTGATAAAACTGACCAAAACTTCGCTCCTGAATAAATGTTGAATGGCCTATTTTCAATACATGCTTAAAGATTAAAAAATTTAAAAATTAACTGTTTATAGTTTTTAAATTTCAATAATGAGTGTACTAATTGAAAAATATTGTTTTTCAAAATCCAAAAGAACTAAAAAATTGCAAATTTGTAGCAGTAATAATTTTAACATGTTATATTATGAATTGTGCAAAATTGTAGGATTCCACTTTCAAAAATTAAAAATTTCGAATTGAATTGTTAAAGTCTGAAGTTGCACTATTTTAGTTAGAAGCATACAAATATTATTTAAAATCTCTGATTGAAAGTGATAAAAATACCCTACACCCTTACAAATTCCTATGTGAACGTTCATACATTTTAAAATTTAATCTAAATTTGAAAATATATCTAATAGTTAAATTTTATAAGGATGGCTCGTACTGGAAGAATTATCAAATTAAGGTCTAAATCAATGATCATAATTTTATAAAACATTATAATATCATCTAACAAAATAGATCCTTATGCATACTCTACTATATCAAAATATTCTTGTATAGTAAGAAAGAATTAATAACTAACTAAAAATATCATACGTTATGTTTTAGGGGCGCCATATGCATCTGGCATTCGTTCGATCGTATATCGATGTTGGGCAACGTACATAATTGGAACTCCCGGAATTTTGCGGATTCTCCTCCTCAAGTCCTTATCGTTCGTCGCTACAATGTAGCATTTGTGCTGAAAAGAAAAGGGCAAAATAATTATTGGGAAATTACAGGGCTCGGTCTCACTTCAGAGATACAAAATAGTATCAATAGCTTCATGAATTTTGAAAAATAATAGTAAAATAGTGGCATGCAATTTTTTAAATAATGAACTTATATGTATACAAATCATTCAGGTCTCGGATCGACTAGAATGATTTCTTTTAAATTGCGTAAGTTACATAAGTTGTTTGAAATTTCGAAAAATTTCTTTCTCTGGGAATACAGAGTAAAAGTTTCAGATAAAGAACTCTCATTCGTAATATTTTTGTTTCTTTAAACAAGAAAATTAGATGAAATGCTCTACGTACAGAAAAATACATAAAATAATAAAAAATATGTTATAACTCGAATTTTTTTCTTTCTAGCACAAAATCTTATAGATTTTCAAATCATATTTGCACAAATGAAATTAATTGTTAAACCCAATCATTTTTTTAAAGTTACAAGGCATACAGAAATTGAACAAAACGGTATTGAAAAGATATTTCATAAAATTATATTGACAATTTTGCAATTTTGCACAATTTTGCATTCTTTTTAAAAATCATAAACCATACGCTGACAGTTCCATTCCAGAAAAATTTTGAAACTTTTATAGGAAGAGGAAAATATCATTAAAGACGAACAATCGCATAAAATAAAACTAATTAAAGTTTGATTTGAAATATTTGCAAAGATAAAGAAAGTCTTTGAAAATTAATTTCTTTTTCACTAATACTCATAAAATTAATAAATCTTCTCCAAACATGCATTTTGAACTTGAGTGTGCTTGAATTACAAAATTTTGTTAATTTAAGGGTTTCTTTAATTTGGACTAATTTCTAGTCTCCAGTTTTTTTTTGTACATTTAACTTCTTGTAAAGTCGAAAATTTTCAATTTTCTGTTCTCTTTAATTTCAATAGTACGACTGAAATATGAATTTATCCACTTTTTAATAATCGAATTTGAATATATTCGATTTCGGATGTTTTCAACTTTAAAATGTTCAACCAATAGGTATGACAAATTGAAATGGTATAATTGTGAAAGATTTTTCTTCAAGTAGTCGAAAAAACTGGAAAATGTGAAATCCGAAGTTTAGGAAATAAAGAATAGACGAATTAAAAATATTAAAAATTAATTTTTCTATATATTAGCCTTTGGGACTTTTTTACGGTATATATTTGTTGAGATGGTAGACTTGTTATTTTACCCAATCAGCAAAGAAGTTCGAAAATATTTTAAAATGGAAAATAAAGAAATAATGGCATTAGCGGCCAACTACGAGAAAATATTGGCAATAGCGGCATTTTTTTCAATTGTGGCATCTCTCAAAAAAAGTGTCAAATAGTATAAGTAGTGGCGTGAGTCCGAGTCCTGAAATTATTGAAATCGTATATCTGAAGAGAGGGATTCTATAGTATTTTGTACAACTTACTTGCGTTACTCGGTTGACGATACAATTATCAGCATATGTGCCTTTGTGGTTACATTGCAGCCTTTCGAATCTCGGATCTTTTATAATTTTCAGAGCAATTTTGTACTTCTGACCAAGTTTTTCCAATTCACCTACGACACAATCCGTTATGTAGGGAATACATTTTGCGTACAGGCAGTCCATCATATTTTGTATGATGTCGAGTTTGTTTTTGATCGAGAAGTTTATGAAATTCGTATCGATTAGAATGTGATAGGGTGGCCCTAATTGTGTGTTGTACTCGAAGAAAAGAGCTGACGATTGTTGCGGCCTGAAATTGAATAATAAAAATGATCCATTTATTTATAATAATGAATTCTGTTTTATATACATGAGTTATTTAGGTTTCATTGCTTACTCACACTGCCTTTACTTTTTCTCTAGGATCTTCTGGCTTTTGCTTCTTTGGTGGCGCACGTTTTTCCGGCTTTCTGGAAAATAAATTAAGTCGGCATTGTTTACGTATATTTTTTAATTAGATACGAGCACACTTCGTGAAAACTTATTTATATTTTTTCTTGGTTAAAAAATTTGTATTGTCAATAAAAAGCAGTTTTTTGTATGGCCAAAAAACAAGCAATTAGGTAAATACAGCAAAACGATAACATTCTTTCAAGATATTAAATTCGGCCGTGTTGATAAAAACAATGTTTTTATTCTTATTTTTTCACGATTTATTATCCATGTATATTATATCGGATATAGAAAGAGGTGCACTTTTTCACCCTATTTAAGCTGCCTGGTTTTATAGGCTGTTTATAATAAATGATATAATAGCACTGCATGAAAGTAAAATGTAAGTATATAGTGTTATTTATAGTTCAAAATGTGTGTAGTAAATTATGAAGACAAGTGAGTTGAAGTGCATCTTTTGTTGTCTAAAAAGACTTCGTACTTCGAGAGATAATGATGCAATAACTCATTCTTAATAATAACTTTATAGTTAGGTCCAAAAACATCATTATTGAAATAATTATTTTTAAAGAATGCAACAATAATTGGAGATAAAAACAAAATTTGAAATAAATAATTTTATATTCTCTGAAAAGTTTTTCGAATGATTCTTACTGAAGTTATAATAATTACTTAATATTTATTTAAAAGCTTGTATCAAGTGAATTATCATTTTACAAGTTATTCATCAGATCAATTTTTTAAAAATGTTTCTGCACTTATTTCATAGTCCCTAATTTTTTTAAATCGATCAATACGCCAATAATAATAAGGCTTTTACAATAGTGCCACTTTTTCTCGTTTTTAAGTTTTCCCTTGCCTTGCAGTCATCCAACTTTAGACTGAACTGAATATGAAACTTAAAAATTGCTTTCTTTTTTCTCCAAAAATATTTGCTGTCAAATTTCTTTATTCTTATTTTCAAATATTCTTCAAATAATATTTTTATGGCAGTGAAAAACTTATATTACTAAAAGAATAAAAAATTTCTTTTGCACATAGGATAACATAAGGGAAGAAAATTTATTTTCTGAAATATATTCAAAAGCCTTTTTTATGTCAAAACTGACAATTTATTGCTATCTTCAATATTTTTTTAATTGTACTCACATTCGAGGATCACTGAGGCTGATCATTTTCTTCATTTGTGCAAACTTCTGCATCACTACCCTCCGAGTCTTTTTGTTCTTCCCCTGTAAACATAGTAAAGAAATATTAATTGAAACTTTCGTATTAAATTCATACTGCGAATTCTGAAAAATGTAATTATCTTTTAAGGAAATTATCAAATGGCAGTAACTTCACTGAAAAATACTTTCTAAGACAATTAAAATAAAAGCCTCTAAACTGAACAATTTTCATTTTGACGTATTGCATAGATAATAAATTTCAGTACTAACTAAACATTTAGAACTGAAAATTGCTAAATTTGAAACGTTTGTATCGAACAATTTCAAACCCAAAGTGTTAACTATGAAGCACTGAAAATTGCACATCGATCAAGTATTTCAACTTAAAATTGTAAAATACTGACAGTTCAGAATTAAAAATTGTTCTACTATGAATATTTGAAGTTAAAATTATTGGCTTTGGAAATAGTCTGGATTAAAATAGTTCAACAATTAAGGCTTCTAATTCGAAATATTTTGATGGATTCAATTCAAAATTGTTCAATTTCAAAAACTCTTGATTTGAAATTGTCTAAATCTCTAAACTGAAAAGTTACAATCAGAAATTACTCAGATTAGCGTTTGGACATTTGTTTATTAAAAATTGTAAATGTACATAATGTAAAGCAATCATGATTCCAAAATTCTCTCATTTGGACGGCTTCACTTTCAAATTGATCAATCTCTCAGGCTTAAATTGGAAATTTTCAAGGTTTCGAATTTTAAATTATTCAACTCATAAATAATTTAAAAAAAAAAAACAATATTTTTTGCTAAAGTATAGCCTTGACTCTATTTTTCAAATATTATTATTTTGTCACCAAAAGAAGCGATTGGTGGAGCTGGGCGGGCGCCGTTTATGTGAAAGAAAAACTGAAATCTATCTGAGACTCTTGATTGAACTATCCTATTAGAGATAAAGCAATATAAAGCTATGATCAGCAAGTTGTAGAAAATCCCCTTCTTAATTCATTCTGATTATTAACGACAAATAATGCATACGATTTTATAGATGTATCACTTGGTATCACAGTATTTTCACCATTTATACTAAGTAAATTCCCACCCAGGAATTGTAATTTTTATACTCAGGGCATGAAAAGAAATTCATATCTGGAATGAAATGTATAGCAATAACAATTTAACTCTACAAAATAAGTATAATTTATTAAGAATCTTGGCAAATAAACAAAAAAAAACTGTTATATATCACATTTATCAACAAACCTAACCTTACTTTTAAAACACGTGTCCATTAGCTCCAAAATATTGATATAAATACTATGTCCAAATTTAGAGTAAAAATTGAAAGCTTACCATTGCAAATAATCACGCAGCCTTAAAACCACGATTAGACTTGGTTTTTCTCATAAACTTTATAAAAATAACTAAAAGAACTATGACGGAACTATGAAGAAAACACAAGCAAAAACATCTGACAATCACAAATCTGCCATACAAACTCCAAACTGTTCACTGATTAATTGAAACCACGCATGCGCAGATATCAATAGTCTTGGCGCTTATTTTTAAATACCAAATCATTTGAATCAGTAAATGTTCAAAAAGTACAATTCGAATTGTAATAAGAATAAAAACACAATTTATAAATCATCTTATATTGAAAAGAATCAAGTGAGCTTATTTATAATTACCACATAAAATTTATTTCTCCTAAAAGGTTAAATTCGTCTGCTCACGTCGCTCACTTCAAAGAGAGGTTAGTTTTCAAGAAAGTCATATTTGTCATTTTTATTTTATTATAGAAATAACAATAATTATCAAAAGAGAACATGCTTGACAAACGAATCTAAATAAACTTAATAATTACTATTTTAATTGTTTCAAAAGAAGATAGAATTCTGGGAAAATAAATAAAAAATAAATATACAAGTAAAAACTTTCGTAACGGCCAGGCATTGAAAACGCCACTTCTCGAAATCGACACGTTGTCTGTAATCGAATCGAATAGTCCCCGGTCGCATCTCGCTCGTGCATCAAGTTTTTATACATTTTGTGTACATGTCAATTGTAAAAAGTGTTAATTACGGGCCGTGGGACAAAAACCAATACGTAAACAATTACTAAATAATCTTGTATGAGCCATATTTTTTACTCCTATGCAAGGTGAGTGAAAATTCCATTCAAATTGTGCTCAGCAACAAGTAATGAAAGGTAGTAGGTTAAGCTGAATAGGTTAATGGCCAATGACATTTCCAAACATATATAGTTGACCGGATTCTCATTTTAACGGGACATTATACTGATTAGTTTATCCGTTGTAATAACAACTTTCGTTATGACCTTTTTAGTCTTCTACATTCTGTGTTATTAAAAAAATTATTAGCTCTTGTCCTACTTCTCTCATGATTTAAACTTTTTTTTTTGACTTTTCCCAAACATTGTAATCTTCCAGATATTCAAAACATATATTTTTTTAAGTTTACAATACTGGAAAATATCAGTTCGACTTTTCAAACTTCAATGAGAAACCTATATTTTGTATCGACAAAAATTAATTTTCTCATTTTTTTTAAAATCATTTTTATTATTGAAAATCTTTATAGTTAAAAGTTTTGATATATTCGGAAATTTCAATAAAGGTATAATAATTTTCTACTCGTGAAATTTATGATCATTAAAGGAAATTTAACAATTTGTAAGTCTAATTTCCTTTTTGCAGAGTTTTACAATGAACATAATATAATTTTTTGAAAATTTAGAGATGACTTTTCTTTCTCTCCCTCCTTTTTCTTTTTTGTTTGTACATTTATTGTACATTTATCTCTAATGAGCCGGAAAAGCGGGTAGTCTCGAAGTCTAGTTTTGATTTGTGAACTTTTGGGTGTTCCTTTTTCAGTAGACAAAAAAATTGTCATAAGAAAGTAGATTTGATTTCGATCTTGAAGAAATACATTAAAGCAGCTCCTTCGTTTCTTAATAAACCATCGCCTCATGAACCTGTAATTTCAACAAACTAAGCCTAATATATATTTACGAATCTTAACATCTAATTCGTGTTTAAAATTCGTGGATATTTTAATAAATCTAATATAATGTAACCTAATCTGTGAACATTCTGAATGCAGCGAGTTAAGATTTTCAGATATTGTTTTCTTCAGAAATTTCAATTTCAGAACAGGAAATAAAAAAAAAACGCATTCAATTTTTAGAATTCGCCAATGATATTTAAAATTAAATTATGCTTTGGACTTCTTTTTACATCATTTAGAAAATTAAATATTGATACAATTTCCAATCGTATCAAAAATGTAATTTTCGTGCTTCCATTTTAATACTGAGAAAAAGAGAACAACTGAGAACATGAAGTTTGCTTTATTTCTTGATTTAATGCGGCATAGCAAATTGAAGAAATTCAATCTGATAGACTTATTTTCAGCAATGTTTAATAGATCCAAAAAAACATTGTAAGAAAATTTAAAAGTATAGAATGAAATTTATAAGTTACGTAAATATATGTGTCATTCCATAAAAAAGGTACCACTTTGTCGGTATGGAGTTAAGACCGTAGGCATATACCCGGATAAATTCCAGTCATTTTAGGCCCAGGACGAACCCTCTAGGTTGAAAAATAAGTCGCCGGGGCACTTTTGAAGTTGAAACTTCGAAAACCTGTTTTTCGAGAAAAATGCATATAAAGTGGGCGAGTGCCATAAGCGCACGTGTTACATTTTTTTTTGAAATATGAAATTTACCCACTTCCGGTCACTTCCGAGACACAAGAATATACTCACAGGATAGAGCATAGATTGAAGTATGATTTTCTATCGAAACCCTAAAATCGATACTTTAGACATTTGTTTACAAAAACGCGAATATCTCCTGAACTACGATCGACGAAGTGGTACCTTTTCTAATGGAATAACACATATGGTGAAAGCTAAAATTGTTTAATTTGTCATCGCTATTATTATCACTATTGTATTATCTGAGAGAAAATTCAGAACTAAAAGAAATTACAGTTTTTAGGAATTATAAATAACGTCTTAATTTTTCTTATTTGTCTAGAAAATTCTTAAAATGCCTAAAGTTCTAAAAATTTAAAAACGTTATAAAAGCGTGTGTACTCAAAATGAGACATTTACATTAAGATAAAGTTGAGATTAAGAGGGCAAATTCATCTCTAAAAAATTGTTAAACCTCTAGCACTTTCAGCAAATATTACTGGCAACAATTTCCAGCAATGGAAAACAATTTCTAAGCAATACTTCCACAAATTATAAAATAAATTATTTAAAAAATTAAAAGGTCGAGGATTTTTCGTAAAAGGAAAGTCTGTGAAATCTTGTCATTATTTATTTAATAATATGAAGAAAAAAACGTGTATAGGGGGGGGGGGGGGAT
>JAUMHM010000031.1:13978262-13998722 GCA_032362435.1 Melikaiella ostensackeni
CTTCTGATGTTAAGATCCAGACCAAGGGTCTCGGCCGCCTGCTCCGCGGCTTTGTAGAGGAACGCTCCTTTGCCAATTATCTCGTGGTTATTTTGATTATTTTACGAACTATGTTTTTTTACTTTTCAGGAGCCGGTTCTTATAGATGGCTTAGGTAACTTTGAACCCAGAGATGTAAAACCTAGGACGGGACCTGGAGAATATGGAAAGCCACACATTTTAAGAGATGAGCAACAAAATGATATTCAGCAGTCTGAAGCTGAATACGGAATGAACATGGTCTGCTCGGATGAAATTTCTTTAGACAGAGCAATTCCAGACACAAGACCTGCAGAGTACGTCCTTTCTTCTTAAAATTTACTTTATTTTTATTTTTATTCACTTCTTTTGTAATTAATTTCATTAACCTTTTTTTATTATTTACTACAGATGCAAGCACTGGAATTATCCCGAAAAATTACCTCGCACGAGCGTCATTATTGTTTTCCACAATGAGGGCTGGTCAGTTTTAATGAGGACTGTTCACAGCGTCCTGAACAGAACACCTCCTCAATTTTTGGAAGAAATTCTGCTTGTGGACGACTATTCAGATAAAGGTTTGCCACTAATCTAAAAGCTATATACCGGAAAAAACCCCAAAGGCTAATATATAGAAAAATTAATTTTAAATATTTTATATTCATCTATTCTTTATTTCCTAAACTTTGGATTGTTCGACATTTTCGAGTTTTTCCGACTTTTCGAAAAAAAATCTTTCACAATTATACCATTTTTTATCTTTTATTAATATCAAAATTTTCAAACTTAAAATTTTTCTGTTTTGAAAATAGTTTTAATTAGAAATCTTCTCCTAATTAATAAAAATTAAAATAGAAAAAAATCGAGTTTGGAAACGAATGAAGTTGAAATTAAACGACGAAACCGAAAATTGAAATTTTTCGACATTGCAAGATGTTAAATTTACAAAAAAAAACTTAAACCTAAAAATTATTCCAAATTGAGAAAATTCCTTAAATGAACAAAATAAAAAAATGCAGACAATCCAAGTTAAAAATGCATTTAAACTATAATCTTGCCTTATTCGAAAATAATGCAAGTTGATAAGTTCAAGTTTTTAAAAGGAAATATTTTCGACGTGGATCAATCCTTTCATTGAGGAATAATTAAAATATGGGCGTCCATGAAATTGGAAGTTGATTTATTTTTGAATAAT
Source organism: Melikaiella ostensackeni (assembly GCA_032362435.1). Classification (NCBI taxonomy): domain Eukaryota; kingdom Metazoa; phylum Arthropoda; class Insecta; order Hymenoptera; family Cynipidae; genus Melikaiella; species Melikaiella ostensackeni. The sequence goes on from JAUMHM010000031.1 coordinate 13,979,476, forward strand.
TCAAAGTACACATGTAGAAGTATCTGGGATTTGAAAATACTTCAAGTTAAGTTTATCGTGTTTGGAGAAAATTGATAAATTTTACTAGAAGTAGTGAAGTAGGAATAATTTTCAAAGGTTTTCTTCATGTTTGCAAATATTTTTTATTAGAGTTTAATTAGGTTCATCTTATGTGATTATTCTCCATTAATGATATTTTTCTCTTCCTCTAAAAGTCTCTAAATTTTACTGGAATGGAACTGTCAGCGTAAGGTTAAGAAATTTGTTTAAATTACCTTTAAAGAAACCTGGAAAAGACCTGGAATTTGGAAATCAAAATTCCGTAGCAACCCTGGTATAAAAAATTAAATTAAAAAGTTTTATTCAAAATTTTGATCAAATGATAACAAAATATTAAAATAGCAATAGCACTTCTATAAATTAGGCTTAGAATTTACATTATAAAATCTTTCTGAAATTCAAAATACCTTTATAGAATGCAAAATTATCAGTATGATATGGAATTTCTTTACAATACTGTTTTACTCAATTGTTGTATGCCTTATAACTAAAAAAAATAGGTTTAACAATTAATTTCGTTTGTGCAAATAGAATTTGCAAATCCTAAGGATTTTATGCTAGAAACAAGAAAATTCAAGTTACTATATATTTTTTATTATTTTATATATATTTCTTATACGTTTAGACTTTGATCTAATTTTTTTCGTAAAGAAAAACAAAAATATTATTTGGAGTTCTTTATCACTGAAGTGCGTCCGAGCCCTGTCTTTAAGATTTTATTTTAGCATTAAATTATTACTTCAATAATGAACACTTATTTGTCTCTTCACAGAAAATCTGAAAGGAGAGTTGGAATCTTACATAGAAAAATGGGACGGAAAGGTGAGATTGATAAGGAATCACGAGAGACAAGGTTTGATCCGAACAAGATCGCGAGGAGCTCGAGAAGCGACAGGAGAAGTTATTGTCTTTTTAGATGCTCATTGCGAAGTTAATGTCAATTGGTTGCCGCCTCTATTAGCCCCAATTGCTGTTAATAAGTTCGTACTTTTAATAATTGTATACTAATGTAGGATCTTTGTCAACTTCTACATTTCTAATTGAAAATTATGTTTAAAGCAACGTTATGACTGTTCCCGTAATCGATGGAGTTGATCACAAGACTTATGAGTACCGACCTGTTTATCAGGAAGGACACCTATATAGAGGAATTTTCGAATGGGGAATGTTATATAAGGAAAACGAACTGCCTAATCGGGAATCTAAAACCCGTCCACACAACAGCATGCCATACAGGTATTAAAAATTGTGATAAACGAAAATGCATTTGTGACAAGTAATGCATGTGCATTTTGTTATGTATCTTGCGATAAATATAGGGGTATTAAAAAACCTAGAAGTGTAAAACCGAGAAGTAAAGTCATCAATTAATCTTATCAAATTTCAATTTTTTTTTCAATTTTAATTTCCAAATTCAAGGTCTTTTCCTGGTTTCCATTTAAAAGCATTTAAGTTTCAATAAAAAATGTAAAGTTTTTTAAGTTGGAAATTTGGAAACATAAAGCGTTCTAATTTGCTACGTTTTCAAAATTTAAATGTTTCTCTAAGAAGCTTATAAATTTAAATACGAAATTCTTGGAAATTAAAAAAATCAAGAATCTAACGACCAAATTTGGACAATAGGTACACTCTTAAGTGTCTCTATTCAAATTGAAAAAAAAGTAAATTAAAAAAGAGGAAAAAAAGAAGGCAACCTCCAAATACCCTTCGTTCATTGGCATAACATCCTGGTTTCCTCATTGGTTTTGACATGTTGAAAATTTCGTTTTTATTGCCTTAAAAAGCATGTTGAATGCACACCGAAACGTTGGTAGATTTTTTTATAAATGTTTTTTGAATGTGAGGGCGCTGTCTCTTAGGTACAGATTTGCGGAGTATGGATTAGAATACAACTAATAGAATGCCGTTTTTTGTGTACTGTGCAGAAGAAACAGCATTCTATTGGTTGTATTCTAATGCGAACTCCGCTAATATGTACCCATGGCACAGCGCCCTGATTTAAAGAAGATAAAAATATAAAAAAAAAAGACGAGAGAAAAATAAGGAAGGAGGATTTGGAGGTTGCCTTTCTTTTCTATCCTCTTTTATTTTTTTAGTTTTAATAGAGACATTTAAGAGTGTGTTGTCCAGATTTAATCGTTAGATTCTTGTTTTTTTTTTCATTTCCAAGAATTTCGTAGTTAATTTGAATGTTAGATGTTAAAGAGGAATTTTAATTTTGATTTATTCAGAATTTAATTTGTTAAATTTTAAGCTTATGAATGTAATTTTCTTAAAAAGTGTATTCTGACTTTCTATTTTGCTTTTGTATTCAGGTCACCAACGCATGCAGGTGGTCTCTTCGCAATAGACCGAAAATACTTTTTATCCTTGGGAGGATATGACGAAGGTTTGCTAGTTTGGGGAGGAGAGAATTTTGAATTATCGTTCAAAATTTGGCAATGTGGAGGCAGCATTTTGTGGGTTCCTTGCTCGCATGTTGGTCATGTCTACCGAGGTTTTATGCCCTACACATTTGGCAAACTGGCTCAGAAAAAGAAAGGACCTCTAATTACAATTGTGAGCATGATCTAGAGAAATATAATTAATCATTATTTCTCCTACTTAACGTTATTTTAATTCTTAATGTTAATAGTTATATGGTGTTTTAGAACTATAAAAGAGTTATTGAGACCTGGTTTGATGAAAGGCACAAGGAATTCTTTTATACTAGAGAACCTCTGGCAAGGTTATTGGATCACGGTGATATTACTGAACAACTTCTTTTCAAGGAACGAAAAAGGTGCAAAAACTTCCAGTGGTATATGGACAATGTAGCTTACGATGTTCTTGATAAATTTCCTGAACTGCCACCAAACATTCATTGGGGCGAGGTAAGTTTCTTTTAATATTCGAAAGTAAGAAAACTGTAAAAAATTACTTTATTGTTATTCAATATTTAGTTTAATTATTATTAATTTTTGTTTGCATTTTTAGCTGAGAAGTGTCGCAACTTCGGCGTGTTTAGATACTATGGGACATGCACCTCCTAGTCTGATGGCTACTTCACATTGTCATGGCTTTGGAAACAATCAGGTAAATAAATATATTTTGCAAAGCATTCATAATATCTGACATTAATGAAGTGTTTTTGGTGTTTTCCTAAGTGTCTTTAGTAAAATAAACAATTATTTTTTGCAGCTGATAAGATTGAATGCAAAGGGACAACTGGGAGTTGGTGAGCGATGTGTAGAGGCGGATGGACAAGGAGTAAAATTAGCATTTTGCAGATTAGGAACTGTCGATGGACCTTGGCAATATGATGAGGTAATTAAAAAAAAAATTCTAATTAAATTTTCAATTTAGAGAATAAATTTAAATTTTGGTATGCGCTTAAATTATTTACACTACATTTGAGAGATAGAAAACTTCGAATTTCTATTTCGGATCATCAACACAATCAGTTCAGCGGGTATAGAGAAAAATTATGCATTTCGTGGCAGAGGAAATGTTTCTAAACTGTTTTTGACACTCAAAAGAATATTTTCAGAGACTGTTGTAATTTTCTAATTATTTGCTTATTTCTGAACCCTCGAAGTTCTTAATTTTGAACGCTTTTATTTCGACATTATTTAGTTTTTAAAGTTATTCAATTGTAAAACTTTTAAAGTAACATGCTAATTTTAAAAATAATTTTTTGATTGAAAGGACACTTTTGACATTAATGTTTACATCATAGATAAGTTCGAAACCTGTTTGCAAATTTTCAAAAATAGAAAATTCGCGTGCATTTTTGTATGGCTTTATTTAAAAGTTTGTGATCTAAACATTTCATAAAAGCGCTTGTTTTTTAATTTTAATTTTCAAGTACTTATAGCTTATTTAAAATTGGTTGAAAATGTCGATTTTGAAATACTACATATGATTGAGTGGCCATTGTGATGACGTAATTCAAATACAAAAGTTTAATTTCCATCAATTTAAATTTGAAAGGGTTTGATATTGAAAAATTTTAAGTTTCAAGCGCTGAATTAGAATAAATTCTGAAAAATATTTTCAAATTGGAACTATTTGAAGCATTCAAAATTTTAAAGCTGACAATTTTCAGAACGAAACGACGAAAAGTTGACATCAACAATTTCAAATTTGAAAGAGTTGATACAGTTCAACAATATCAGTTTAAAACAATTAGGGTGGTTCAGCTCGGGGAACACCTGGAAATTAGGGAAAAGTTAAAGAATTTTGTTATTCAGGGAAAGTGAGGGATTTAAAAAAAAAATTCCAATTGAACTACTCATTGAAATAAACTTTAAGTAACATAAAAAATATCTTAAAAGAGAATATTTAAAATAAATTAATAATTGACTTCTTGCTAAATATTTTCCTTTGCAGAAAACGAAGACTCTCTTACATAGAGTGCACAAAAAATGTATGGCGCTGCATCCTCAAACTCAACAGTTATCATTAATGCCCTGTGATATACACAACACATACCAGCAGTGGAGCTTCCACCAAATTCATCCAAGATGGTGAAACTGAATTCGATATTATGTAACTATTCAGTGCATCACCTTTTTCTCAAATCATAAACGATATCAAATTTTACTTCAAGGAACTCGTAAATAGTTCAAAAAGAGAATTGGGATGGATATAATTCATGATACAAAAGCCCACGAACACGTTTTTATGGATAACTTTGTGGAATTTGAACAAATTAGATTAATTAGACCAATTAGTTTTAAAAAAGATATTATTAGTCGTAGTCACGAATTTTGAAAGTTCTATTTTGACACAAATTTAAAACAAAATTAGAAGCCTTCGAAATTCAGAAAAATACTATTTAAATATATTTTCTTTTTCATGACAGATAATCATTTTTACTACAGTTTTCAATCTTCTACGCACAAATTGAATCTGTTTCTTAAGATATTGATCCAACTGACGTCATCAGATGAATTGTCTCTTCATCTGGAAATGCATTTTTAAAAATCTGTTAGCATTCCACCTGTAAATTATTTGTTTCTAATGAATATTGTTTTTAACTCTACCAACGAAGCAGCTCACGCAAATGGAATTTTTTGACTGATTATTAAGAAAAATTCCAATATTTCGGGATCAGAGGTCCCCGGACTGTACTTAATACAGAGTATGAATCCACAAGATTAACATCCTGTAGATAAAAATATACTAATAAGATTGTGTATCTTGTAAATGATGATTAGAACTTCTCTATCACAAGTTTAGTATTTAATTCTCAACGGTTGTTGAATAATTTAATGTCGTGACAATAAGGATAACATTCAATGGCATTCGGATGTTGAAAATACAACTAGGGTACATTTACTTCTGATTTGCCGATATTATCATATCGAGACATTCCAGCGTTATTTAAAGCTACATTGTTACTCAGTAAATTTTTTATTTGTGTACAATTAATTTTATAAAGAGGCGCTCAATTATTTCTCATCATTTTGTTCGCTTTTAGTACGACGTTTATAAATACTGTCAACAAACATCATAGTAATTATGATCACAATTTTTAATCTGCTGAATTTGTTTCAGATTTGGTTTTTTGCAATTGAAGTTGTAATGTAAATTATATTATTAAATCATTTTGAAAGAGCAATCATGATTTTTTATCAGAATTTTTTAGTGAGAGGTACGATAAAGTATTGTAAAATCTGTTATTATTGCATTAAAAAGTATTAAAAATGAACGTTAAAATGATAAGTTATAAAGCCAATATTTTACTATAAAATAAAATCATCTTTCTGAAACTTGTGTTTTATTCATATTACATTCCTCTAATTACATTGAATACATGTTTTTTCTCGACTCTGCATTTTTTCTAATTTCGAAACCTAGAATAATTTTGCTCTGAAAAAAATAGATTTAAGAAAAACTGGATTTAAAAGCACTCGGGATCAAAACTTAAAAAATAATTGAAATGTAAAGTGTAGCGTTAAACAATGTTCTATCTTCAGCATAAGTTCTTGTAAAACTAAAATTCTTATTCTAAGATAAACAAGAAAGTCGACATTCGTTTTTAATAATTTTATTACGTACTGTAGTTATAAAAAGTTAGAACAAAACGCCGATAAAGCAACAGCGATGAAAAAATATTTGCGAAGCGACTGGTGCGAATAATATAACTTATTGCATTGTATTAATGATATCATCGATTTTCAATATACTGCGAACGGTTTCAGAGGCTAGGGTAATCAAACTCGTGGACACCAAAAGGGGTTGAAAAACTTTTTCCTCGAACATGTTCGTGATTGCTCCTTTGCGGACGTTTATTCCTGTTGTGATGTCTCCCTGTGCGTGACGATTTCTCAGCTCTGTCACTGTGGCGATTGGATTCAAACCAGCGTTTTCGGCCAACGTTGATGGAATTACCTGGAATATTTGTATTCAGATTATTTTTTGATAACTTAGTTGGGCTTTTCTTGCCATGAGTACATATGAATTTGTAATGCATATAATTTTCATGCAATGATTTTAAATATGAAGTGACATTTAAACTGATTGGATAGATTCTTCTACTAAGAATTTATAAGACTTCCACTGAAGTAACTTCACTGTCATTTTCAGCGCTCAAAATTGTCGAATTTGAATTTTTAAACCTTCAACACTGAATTATTCTCTATCACGTTAAAAATTAAAAACATTGAAAACTTTTAAATTAGAATTGTGGAATCCCAACGTTTTTGTAGAATAAAAATCTTTAAGGATGAATTATTTTAATTAAAATCGTTTAAAATTAATAATTGTCAAATTGTACCTTAATTTTTTCATAAATTAACTATTTTAATTTTTATTTCAAAATTGAATCTTACGAAATAGAATAATTGAAGTTGTAGCGTTCAAAACTCTGAAATTTTTAACAATATACAATTAAGCACATTGTTTAACTATTAATCATTGAAGTTTAAAATTTGAAATAATTTAATTTATATAGAATTAACTTGAAATCGGTATAAAATATTGTTCAATTTTAAAGATTTGAAATTATTTAAAGTAGTCTCTTTTATAAAGCTTCGACTATCAGAAATAGTTCCAATTTTTAAAGTTATCAATTTAAAATTTTTAAAGTTTGAAGAATTTATATTTGCAATCGACAAGCTACTGAATTTTAAACGTTTGAATTCAAAATTATACTTTTGATTTTTCATATTTGAAAATGAACGAGTAAAAATTAGAAAAATTCCACTTCGATAAATAAACTGACTGCCATTTCCCAGTTTTCCGGTCCCATGGCTGCCCTGATAATATTTGCATACTTCTACTATGTACAGTATTTGAAATTCAGGGAAACAAAGGATGAAAAATATTGAAAATATGAAAATACAAACCTCGAAAGCGTTAGCATAAGCACGTACACAATATCCCTCGACACCACCAAGAGTTTGTCCGTATGCTGCCAGTTTGATAGCCAACTCGATCTCTGGTGCACCTCCTCCGGCGATCAACGCCTTCTGCTTGACCAGACAACGTATAACGCACAGCGCATCGTGAAGAGATCTTTCGGCTTCGTCTAAAACTAGTTTGTTGCTTCCACGAACTACAACTGTGATGGTGCGGCCTGGGTTTTGGATTCCAGTGATCTGTAAACAAAAATATTTCATAAGTACCTTTTGAAAAATTATGCAATTATGCACTTGCATAAAGTTGACATCTCCAAGTATAACGTTAATGTTTAGTAATTACAATAAAATATTGTAACAATGTTATAAAGACTTCATATCGGTATAGTAGATTAGTATTTTGATTCTTTTTTTCATCATTCCATAGAAAAATATCCATAAAAACAAAGCTTTTTCACCATTTTTGAAATTATATAACATTTTTTAAGTTTATCGGGTTTTGTACTATTTACTAAATATACCGTTAGATTCGGTGATGTACTTTTCTAGATGTGACAACAGATTAAACAGGAAGTAAAAATATCTAAAGCCTCTAGTAAAGGGTTTTAATCTTCAAAATTGTTTTTAAAAATGATTATAGTGAATAGCACTGTTTAATAAAATAGCCCATAAAAAAATCTGCACGCAAGTATAGAATTATCTCCTCAAAATGAACTTCAGAAACATAAAAAACATTAAATAATTGGAGATATGTACTATTAATTAAAAAAAATTAAGTTCTTCATGCATATTTTTCTACTAGATGACACAGATTTTTATACCTTTTAATTTTCGAGTAAAGTGTAGTTCCTTTGTTGCACTTTTTCCATATTTTTAAAATTTTATTCATTTTATTTTAATAATTTGTAATTATTTGGCAAAGTCAGGTGTCTCGGATAGTAAGTTACATGGAAGACGGGTAAAAAATTGGCAAAAAATGTGGGACGTAATTTATGGATGGCCTTTAAAGATAGAACTCATAAAACTGTGGAGTCCTACCTTCACGAACTTGGAGTTTCCAGTCATGACTTCCTCGCACAACTCAGCACTGGAGAGGTTCTCGGCAGTGAAGTGATCCAAAGAAGCTATAGGTCTGCAGCCCAGAGTTTTGCAGACATAGGCGATGTCTTCTCGTTCAACGTCCTTGATGACCATGACCTTGATCTTGTCCAAGAAGTGGATGGCGAGATCGCTCAAGGCATCACGAAGAATCGACTTCTGCACCAAGAGTACGTTACATCCAGCCTTTTTGATCTGCTTCACTATGTTAAGTATATAGGCCCTTTCTTCCTTGAGGACACGGTCCATTGCAGAATAGTCGGAGACAACGACGTTGTGGTCCATCTGAAGAAAAGAATAAATGTTACTTATATATAAATAATATATAAGTAGTAAATATCAAAAGTTTGCATATTAATATAAAAGTAGATATTTACATCAGTTTTTGGCGGCGATAAGCAGAACTGGATGAGACCAATTTTAGCTTTCTCGACACGTCTGGGTCCATTGACGTTGCAAGATTTCTGCGTGAATACGAGACCGTCGATCAGTTCCGTGTCTTCGATGGTACCACCAAGCTTCTTTATTACTTTGATATCCTGTAATAAAAGAAAAGAATTGGAGTTGATATCAGTTTTAAATGTAGTAGTCAAACAATTTTGAATGTAGCAAGGATCACAGCGGTTTAGTAATTTAATTTTGGGTAAAAAAGGGACTTTTTCCGAGAAAAAGGTATTAAGAGCGGATTTCATTTATTATTAAATCTCCTACACATCCCTTATTTACCCTAACCATATAAATTCCTTGATCCCCGGTAGTATAACGGGGCTAGAACCGAACGAGTTACGCTTACCCCGACAGGGATTTGGCTCAATTGTATAATAATAAAAAGTTAATAAAAAAATGTTTCATATCACATGGATATCTTGTAAATTTCACGAAAGTGCTCTCTAATTAACTGTAGCGCCTATTATTAGCAAACTTTTCCACATGCGATATAGTCACTTTTGTGTTAAAATTTATTTTTATCTTAGCTAACTTTGCAAAATTTGTTGACGACCTCTGCACTTTCTACCGATGAAAATACATTTAAAAATCAAGAAGATCAAAGATTGAAAAACAGATGATCAATAGAATTAAAAAATACTCATATATGAATTTTAATCAATGTATTTTTATCAGTAGATAGATTTTGATCCCTTATTCTAGTCAATTTTTTTCTAGTATATTATTTTTAGTATAGGACCCTGAATTGTTCAAAGTATCTTTCTGAGTAGGCTAGAAAGAAATAATTTAAAAAAATATAAAAATGACTATTTGAAAAACAAAAATTTCAGAAATTAAATATAGAATGAATCAAAAATTCAATTCCTCTTTAACGTCCCATACTCAAATATAACTACACTGCAGTCCCGCTATAAATGTTCCCGTTATAATAGACAAGGGGTCCAAGGGGGCGAGAGAGAGGCGCTGCGAGGTCAGCGGAGCAATTCCACAACAACGCAGGAGTGTATGAAAAAAGCGGACAGTACCCTCGACGGTTATTCGTGTCGTCTGCAGTCATGTACGTACATACATAAAAATCAGTACTTTGATAAAGTCTGATTTTCGAGCACAAACATTTTCACTTTCATCATGATATAAAACCAAAATGGCAAAAATAAAAAAATAAAATATTTTTTCAAGACAAAACTCCAACAGAAATGGTTCATACGGCCCCGATTGTTCATGGTTTGAAAAGTCCCGAGATAGAACGAAGGCCATTCAGGGTACCCCCGAGACGGTCTCTACAGCGGGACTGCAGTGTAGGCAATTCACAGAAATTAAAAAAAAAAAATTCTTTAAAAGAAAAAACAAGAATCTTACCATAAAAAGTGGACAACACACTCTTAAATGTCTCCGTTCAAATTAAAAAAATAAAAATAAAAAAAGAGGAAAGAAAAAGAAGGCAACCTCCAAATCCCCTTCCTTCTTTTTCTCTCACGTCTCTTTTTATTTTTTTATTAGTCCCGATAGAAAAACATGTACAAAAAATCTACCAACGTTTCGGTCTCTTGTCACATCTCATGGACAGAAAATCCTGGTTTCTTCAGGGGTTTTGACACGTCGAAAAGTTTGTTTTTATTGCCTTAAAAAGGGTGTTGAAACGACTCCGAAACGTTGATAGATTTTTCGTACATGTTTTTTGATAGTCACTAAAAATAAATAAAGAAAATAGACGAGAAAAAAGAAGGAAGGGGATCTGGAACCTCCGAATCTCCTTCCTTCTTTTTTCCTCGTTGATAGACTTTTTGTAAATGTTTTTTGTTTGGGAGTAAAAAAGTAAAAACGAGAAAAAAAGAAGGAAGGTGATTTGGATATTTCCTTCTTTTTCTTTTCTTTTTTTTAAATTTTGAATGGAGACTTTTTTGCGTATTATTTTCGATTTCCAATATTTTGTTTCTACAAACTACAGTTTATAATAACATCTAACGTTTACGACTTTCTTGATATTTTCTGGAGAAAGGCATTTTTTTAAATATTCCAACCATTTCTTCGCTGTCGATGTCCTTCAAATCAACGAAATTAGCAAATAAATCGTTTAGGAAGTACTTGAAATCGGTATCATCAAAGAGAATCTATTTAAGAGCGACTTGTTTTCTATTTTCTTAAATTTCTGTTCAAGATTCTTAAAAAACGAATCGAAAAGTGAAAAAATGGAAAAAAAGACAGAATTCTCGACTTTAGGTAATTTAGGAGATTTTTCAAATTTAAGGGAAAAAAGGGGATGGACTGTGATCCCTGAAATAGAATACATTAGGGATTAAGGGATAAAAAAGGGATAAATAGTCAATATTGCGAAGCCTGCAGCAAATATTTTGTACATACCCTCAAGTCGACAGCGTTTTCCTTGCCAGGTTCAACAACTCTTAGAACTGCCTCCACTGCCAAAGGAGCGAGGATACTCGACTGTTGAGAAACTACCTGAAAGCGATTAGGGAAATTGATATGAAAATCATTTACAATAAAATAGCAATAGCATACATGTGAACTATAAAATAATATAATAATACAACTCGTGTTCAAATGAAATTTAAATTACCTTTGAATTCAAAGAAGTAGCAGCTGTTTCGATCAAAGCTGCTTTATCGGATATATTGACGGCTACTCTCAGGTCATTTAAAATTTCAACAGCCTTCGTTGAAGCGATCTGGTAAGATTCGCTAATCGAAGTAGGATGAATTCCTTTGTGTAATAAGTGATCTGCAGCTTGCAAGAGCGCTCCAGCTACAATTACTACACTTGTAGTTCCATCTCCAGCTTCAGTGTCTTGAGCTTTCGACAACTCCACAAGCTAAAAAATAATTTAGTAATTGAAGAATAAGATTCTGTAATTAGGAGTACTAACCTAAAGATTCTATTTTGTAATCTATTTTATATCAAATTCAGTTACCATTTTTGCCGCTGGGTGGACGACATTCATATCTTTCAGAATAGTCGCCCCATCGTTTGTGATAGTAACTTCACCATTCGCAGCTTGAATCTAAAAAAGATTTATCACTTTATTCGATTTTTTAACAGAGGTAACTAAAGTTTTAGGAGTTACTAAAGGAAATATTTACCATCTTGTCCATTCCTCGTGGACCCAAACTGGTACGGACAGCATCGCTGACAGCTGTGATGAAAAGAAAATTAATTAAATTGAATTATTTTTATATACAGTAATATGATATGAATATTTCAATGCAAATTATTTAACATTATTTTCAAGTGTTTTTAGAGGTGAGTCCTTTTTGAATAAAAATATCTGCCGAAATGAAATAATGATAAATTACATTCCAATTAAGTAACAATCATGAGTTCCTTCATCCTTTGAAATGGGAAACATAGTACAGTCTAGTAAAATCTTTCGAGCCAGAAATTTGTATTGTCCTTTCAGCAAATCACAAACTTCTGAAGTGTGTATTTAATAAGCGGAATCGGGATATGGAGCAAAACGAGTAAAACAGGAATTTGTCAAAGGGTGTTTATCATAAGTTTTCAATTTTTTAAAGTAAACTTCATTTTCTTTGACAACTGTACTAAAACATTCAAATTTTCTATGAAAAATATGCAATCAAGTTTTAAATTTCTGGAGTAAGAATCGTGTGTATCAATGATAGATACTGGAGTAAAATAAACAATTATTAAATGCTTTTAGTCTCACATTCTAAAGAATATGAAGCAAACTCCATTTTGATAGAAAAATGCATGAAACATTTTTAAAAAATCTCCCACTTACAATTTTTAGACGTTGAAAAGTATTTCTATTCCGTTAATACATCATTCTGAATGATATAATTTTTCAATAATATTATGAATGATTTTTATCACGCTGGTGATACAAACTACATAACCTCAAAACTGAACGACCAGAAAAGCATAAATAAAGAAAAATACAATAACTATAGTGACGTAGCAAATTATATATTAAAAATGAAATTTTGTGTTCTTTTATTGTTTATTGCATACGTCTGCGCCTTGATTCCGTTATAAGAAGAAAGAAGCAATATACTCAGAATAGGATGTAACTCCATATATATGTAACCTATAAGGGATACTTATTCAACGTACAAAAAAATGATGTATTTTTTGTCTTATATAAACTGGAAAAAATAAGACATAATTAATTCTGGGACAATAAAATTAATTTCTGAATTGTGATTTCGGCAGTGCACGTGGGTAAATCACGACCGTTCTGCGACATGACCATAAATGGAGATTTCTTACCAACGATGACAGTCGCCATTGAAGGCCCTCGAAAAATGTATTCTATATAGAGGAAACAACAAAAAATACATCATTCTGAATAATGTTTAGAATAAATTACCTTTTGCAGCGTTGATGTTGCTGCTGCGAATATCTGTAGGCTTAGTTTTATCCTTATAAGCCTGTGGGTGGGAGCGTCTTCCATCACCGCTTGCAGTTAGTTGAGTCATAGTTACTTTTTAACACGCACTTTGTCGACAAAGCTGATTATGGATTTTCTAAAAGCCGGGATGTGCAAAATTCCGAGGTAAACTTTCGCGAGATACTTTTACTGTTTTTTTATGAACAAATGACAAGAAACAATTGTCGGCCGACCGCCTGCAGAAACAACGAGATGGTCACGAGCTACGAACGATTCAGAAGGGAAAAAGGTTTTAAAAAAGTAGGGAAAACGGCGATTATAGAAACTACGCAAGTAACCGGGAAAAATAATTATCGAAATTTCTAAGAATGAATGTAAAAAAGAGGTACTTGTGGCAATTTTATGCTTTTGTTTCAAAATCAGAATTGAAAGCTGAATTAAAGTAGATTTTTAGCATCGAGTTTATCAAGTTGCAGTTGTAAATTTGAAATGTTTCAGGAGATTTCTACAAGGTAGCGCAGTCTATCTTTCCAAATGTGATTGGTCAGAATCGTACCGCGCGTGTCGCCATGCGTTGTTTTGAATTTAGATTCAAAATATGTTGTTACGATTTAACCATGATTTTGTGAGAGTTGTATGAGTATGACACGATTATTATGATTATAGTTCCCAATTTGCCTCAGCGGGGAAAATGCGAAAAAACCCTTAAAATTATATTCACGTTTATAAAATGCTAAATCACTATAAGCATATGTTTTTGTAATTATAAATTAAATAGCTACTCATCATGTAAGCTAAGAGTAAAAGAAGGGCTAATTTACGAAAACAATATTTGGTGTTTTTGATACTTTATATTTATATTATTAACTGTGATTAGGTACCTAGACTCGTTAAATGACACTTAAATTCGTAAAATACTGACGTCCAACGAAGTGGATTTTCCAACAAAAAAGTAGAAATTCTAAAAATTTGATAAAATTTTTATGTTAGACGTAAAGAGATTTCAAAGGTTACTTTTTGACACTGGGTGCTGATGCGGCTATTTTGATTATTTTCATTCTTTTGTCAAAATCAGTCAAAATTTAAACACAAAAGTTTGGCGAAAGACGATCAGCGCCACAGTTTCGCATTTTTCCCACTGAGTCAAGTTGGGAAACAACTTCCTACAGGCTTGATTGGCTGGCGTGACATACCCCTGTTTCGTGATAAGAAATAAAATATTATATTTATAATAAGAAACAATTACTTGGGAAAATTCTATGGCTATAAAATCATCCATCAAATTCACACATTTTTTTCAAAATTTGTTATGATTTATGAAAGTAATTTTTTCCAAAAGTGATGAATTTACTATTCTTTAAATGTAAAATATCATGATATGCGAAAAAAATATAGAGCTAAACCGACCATATTTATTCTTTGTCTGGTCACAAATATCGTTGGAAACGAACCAACGATATTGGCAAAATCTTTAAAATAGGAATTTGCAGCATATAGGTAGCATATAGGGTAAAGTCGCTCACCAATAAACTCGCACCAAATAAATTTCAAAATAAAGTTTGACAGCTCTAATGATTAAAACAATCAATAATCTGTTATATTTTCTCTCAAGGAATTTGATATTGAATTTTGAAGTATAAATTTGGGGGTGAGCGACTCTACACCAGATGAGCGACTTTATTCTGTTTTACAGTATACAGCTGAAATCAAATCAAAATAGCGGTAATTGAATAGGAATAATTTTAACAGAAGTTTGAAATTTATAACTTATTTCACAGTTTACGTTAAAATTATAAAGATTAAAAAGGTCTAGTTGAAATAAAAATAAGTGCAATTAATAGCAGAACTTGAGTATAAATTTTTATACTTTTTCAAATCTTGGACTCGAACTTTTTATCATTTCTCCGAATTCCTTACTAACCTAACAATTCCACGTGACGTTTTAGTTTTGTATGACATTTAAAACTCAAGAAGTAACATATATAGCTAATTTAAAGATATGAAAATCCATAAGTCGGAGATATACAGTATAGGCTCTTTCAAAAACAAAAATGACTTTTTCAAAAATATTTTAGTTTTTTTGATTTGATTTTTCAGTATTTTTCTGTTTGAACTATACATTTTTTTCGTATATCTATTGTGTCCTTGTGGACAAAAAAGTACCAGTGTTGATAAGAAAAAAATTACACTGTCGGGAATGGAAATTTACAGTCTCTGAGAAAAATGCAACATTTATACTGGAATCCCTTATTTTGACAATCACATTTTACATTCCTCTAATTTCATATTTTCTTTTACTTAAATTTTAATTATTTATGTCCAATGGTATATTTGACCTTAGTATACTAATTATTAAGAAATTTGCGTTGATTCTTTTTATAATAATGACAGTTTGTAATCGTTTTCAAAAATTGGTCATAGTGGTTAAACTTGCTGGACAATCCAAACAACTGAAAGCATATTTTTCAGAAGAGTGATAGGGGGTCTTTCAAAAAATACGTAACGCATGCAGTGGTGGAGGGCATCTCTAGGATACGCCTATGTTAAAGTTACATATAAAATGATTAAAAATCAATTTAAATTATCTATGCATCTTATAATGTTAATCTGATTGCTTTATAGGTATTTCTATCTGTTTTTATTTGAATAAAAAGAGGCATTCTTCTTAATATAATATAAGGAATCTTCACTATCTTAATTTACCTTGACTGGAGTAATTACACAAACTCATCTTCGATATCGATTATTCTTTTCATTTCCTGAATCAATACATTTTGCAACATAAAATACGAAAACATTTCCCGATCATTGGCACCTTTGCGAAAACAAGGTCCTCGTTTAATCTGGTTTAATCTTGAAATATCGGTAATAAAACGTTATACATTGCAAACAGCATCATAAACTGTAGAATTGAAAGCACTTAACGTCATTAAAATTACTCGGTTTAGAAGCTTATTCCTGGTTTAATGAAAAACTTTTTTTCATTCCTGAAGGTCGTTAAGATCCAAAAGCATAATTTTAAAAATTAAACTCTAAGTACAATCTGAGTTGTAAAAAAATATAACAAATAGTTTTACAAATATTTGTATGTCATCATTGACTGATAATTATTTATTGGGTTAAAGGTAAAAGAACTTGAGAATCAATTGTCTCCACATCATTAGGATTCTACATTTCTATGAAAAGTGAAGAATTTATTGCAGGGCCCACGTTCTACATTCTTACGTGGGATAATAGCATCAATTTACGCAAACTTACAACTTAATCCTATACCTAAGCTATTTTGAAGAAAATTTAAATTTCAAATTTCTTTTTCAAACCTCTCTGTCATTTCTGCTTGAGACTCAAGAGCTGCGATTTGGGATCAATTTTAAAGGTAACAAATTTATTAATGGATGAAATATGTCATTGTTTGAACATAAAAACATTATTTATATTCAGCAGAAATTAAATTTTTAAAAATTCATGAAATGTATTCCTTCGTATAAAAACTTCTGGAAAAATACATTTTCTGAGACTATTCAAATAATTTGTCTACATTCTCATCAGAGAAGGTATTATTTTAAATTAACGTTAAACATTAAAATAAAATGTGCTTAATAAACACATTCCAAAATGAAAAGATATTATATCAATTTTGAAAAATAACTCCGGAATAAATTTTGTTGAACTTTTTCTTCAAAATAAATAGAAGGATGTTGTAAGTAGGTTTGCTGAACAGATACAATTTTTAAAACTTTCTGTCACATTTTGGAAAAGGTTTCGAATCCATAATCCCAAATAATTTCTTGATGTCTAAATGAACAAATAAGTTGTTTTAAATCTTCAGAATATTTATTAACATAATACTAATGTAATACAATGCCTCAAAAAATATTACGAAGAACTATTTAAGGTGCTACGTATTTCATAAGAGACTTCGTTGGTTGTTGCAACCTTCAGTTAGCGTAGGACATGAACATTAAATTGCAACATCTAAGTCTTCAATGAAATGCAAATTCATAATTGTGTCAAAGTAGGTTCTTTTATCAAATTCTTTATTTTACTTCTCAATTATGATTTTAAAAAATAATTACGGAATTAAGGAGAAGTTTCTAATGTTTAAGAAATGGAATTTTGTAGTCAATATAATTTTTATGGATTTAAGTTTGATTTTATATTTCTTTAGAGTTTAATTAACTTCTCCAATGTCGAGCGATTTCCAGGGAAGAGGGTATCATCAAACATCATATGAAATTACTAAATTTCGAAAATATTTTTTATTTCAATACCTAAAATAACACACACAATCCTCTACATAGAATTCATCAAAAAAGTCAAATACATTCATTAAGCATTTTTTACTTCAGCCGGTTTAATATTGAAACTGTTCAAAATTGAAATATATAATTTTAATCTAATATTTTGTTTCAAATTGAAATCGTTCAAATTTGTACAATTTTCAAATGAAAGATTTAATATTGTCGATGGATGTTAAATTGAAATCTTTTGAAATTTAATGATTTAAAACTGAAGACGTTTGGAAATGAACAATTTTAATTAAATACGTTCAAGTGTGAAAAATATCAAATTGATACCGTTAAAAATTGAATAATTATTTAAGTATTTGAAAAATTAAAAACTTAACTGTTTAGGTTCAAATTTAAATCATTCATTTCTGTATAATTTCAAAAGGAAAGCCTTGAAAAAGCTTAAATTAAAAACGTCCAAAATGGAATAATTTCAGATTTAACTTTTAAAATTGGATAATTTCAAACTGAAAACTCTTAGAATTGAACAATTTTGAAATAGATACATTCCAAGTTGAAAATTATTTATTTTAACAATGTGTAAATATAATACGTATATAATTGGAGATTTGAAAAATGTTACCAATTAAATCTAAATCTAAATCTAAATAAAAGCATACTTCTTGTAAAATGACAACAATTTTTAAGTCGTTTAAAAAAAGTATTATAAGCTTTAAAAAGGATAAAGTTGAAATATTTTGTGTTTTGCAGATTAAAATTTTTCGTATGTACAGACTAGGCATAAAAGAAATCTAGAAAATGAGAAAAGTATTCTAACTTGGGTATATTTTATTTAACAAAAATTTTGACTCAGGAAACTCAGTTTCAATATCAATGTAAACTGTTAACTTGGATCATTAAAAAATAATACAAGTTGACAGGTTTGAAATATGAGAAACGAATATTTTAAAGTCATAGAATCCTTCAAGTTGAAAATAATTCAGATATGGACGTTTGTGAACTTGAAAGCTAATTCAGTTTTAAATTATTCAAAGTAGAAAAACCTGGATTGGAAATATTTCAAAATCAAAACCATGTTCGGAGAAAATTGATTGATGCAGGAATGGATGGAATTCCGATTATTTAATGAACGGCTGTTGGTAAAAGGTTTTCTTTGAAAATAAAACAAATTAGAGTTTAATTAATTAGTTTCATATTACACGATTATGTGGAACTTCGAAATCGAAATTGTGTAGCAAGCCTAATATCTACAATGTTTCAAATTTATCAAGGAGAAAAGAAAATAATTTATATCATTAATTTTGGATATTGAAAATAAAAATTCACTAAAGACTCTTATTGTTTTTGAAGAAAACTTAGTTTACTTTAAAAATGCTTAGTAAAAAAACTCTGTTTTTTTTTTTCTTAAAAATAATTCGGAATACATTTTTTTCAGTCTAATGAACTTTTATAATGATATCGATTACCATTATATTTTTAAACTCCATTCTTATTTTTATACTTAAAATTGTACAGAGAATTTAAGACATTTGTAAGGGAACGCCCATTAATTACGTAAGGATGATTTTTGCTATTGCAGACCCCCTCCACCCCTATTGTAAGGATTCGTAGGATTTTTGTGCCCCCGCCCCCCCCCCCCATTCTTACGTAAGATTTCATATTTTTATTTAATACACGTATCAA
>JAUMHM010000031.1:13998822-14012016 GCA_032362435.1 Melikaiella ostensackeni
TAATACACGTATCAACAATATAACAATCATTTTTACTGTAAACTCGACTGTAAATGAGTTTCTTAAAGATTCCAAGGGATTTCAAAAGATTTGAAAGATTTCAAGTGATTGGAAAGGATTTCAAGAGATTTAAAGGGTTATTAAGGTATTTCAAAGGACTACTTTAAAGATTATTTTAGACTACTACTTTAAAGGATTATAAGAAATTTTTATGGAATTTTAAAGATTTTAATGTATTTCAAAGGGATTTAAAAGATTTAAGCGATCTCGTAGTACTCTGAAATATTTCACGGAATTTCAAGGATTATAACCGATTTTCAGAGATCTTCATGGATTTTAAAGGATTATAAGGGTTTTTTATGGGATTTTGAAGATTTGAAGCAATTTCAAGGATTTCAAAAGACTTCACGAAATCTCAAAGAATTTTAAGAGATTTCCACAGTTTTTATAGGATTTAAAGGGATTTCCAAGGAACTCAATCGTTTTCAAGGGATTTCAAGATATTATGTATGATACCCATGGAATTCAAAGGATTTCAAGGAATTTTAAGATGATTAAAAAAATTTTAAGGAATTTACAAAATTAAAAAAGAATCACGAGATTTTAAAGGATAGCAAAGCTTTCCAGGGATTTCACGAGATTTCATGAAAAGTGTACACTAGATTTCAAGAATGGTTTACTCCCGGACTGTATATTTATTGGGCGTATTTAATATAAAATATTACATGATAAAAAAGAAATAAAAGAAATAATGATATAATGTGTATTACATATTAAATCTACAGCATGAAGCTGGTTCGCTGAGAAGCTTTTGTTCCTTATTCATTCCTGTTTCTTTAAATTGGTTCGTTTTATTATTTGAAATTTAGAAATACATAAGTAAGCGTAAAATGAAATAATATTCACTTGATAATATATGAAGTTCTTTGGGATCAAGTTCAAATCTTCGAAATTGTACAACAAAATGAAAGTAATAATTGGAAACTAATATTTTTGAAATAAATATATTTTGCGTTTTACTTATTACGCTTTTTTATTTTTCCGTTAATAAGTTTTTCATTTTTTCCTACTTATAATACTTGCAATAAAGAAAAAGCCAAATTTTTTTGACTTCCGATGTTAGTTTTAGTAAGAATAATTTAAGTGATAAAATTTATTATAATTACAATTTTTTAATTTCAAGCATGAATGAAGCCTTTAGCCTTCTTAGTTTATTATATAAAAAGAACAGAATCATTGCAAATATAAAACTCGTATGACTTTCCCTGTTTAAAATTGTTCAAAACGGTCAATTAAAATTTTTTTATTTTACTTCTCTATCAGCTTTCAGCTTCAAACTTTCAACATTAAATTATTTCAAACTGGAATCATTTAATATTGAGAAACTGTGAATTGAAAGCATGTATCGAAACATTGAAAATAATTTAGTTTCATGTTTAAATTTTTTAAATTTTATCGTCGGAAAATAACTATACTTTATAGTTTAAAAAATAAATAAAACCAAGGCTTAGTTAAATAATTAATTTTAACCTAATTTGTCCAAAATTTTATAGTTCTGAATTTAAATATTGCAGGCTTTCAATATTTTGAACTAAAAGCCTGAATAAAAAAAATTTGTTCATGACAATTTTTTTCGAAAGCCAATAGTTGTATTTAAACATCCAAAATTGTAGACTTTCAAATTTAAATTCGTGAACTTTATAATTTTCACCCTCCTAAATCTATAACTCATCAACCCTCAAAAACCATCCCCTAAGCAGTGGAATTAGATTTTTGCAATATATTGAAGTTTATTAACTTTTTGTCCATTCTTTTTCTAGATCATCAATAATAAATATTGATTAGTGATGATCTAGGAAAGAATGGTCAAAAGATGTTAATAAAAATATATGACACATATGTATAATATATTTATTATGTTTTAAAATAATATGTGTAATAATATAACTATTATGTATAAAAAAATATACTGGTAGTAATTAAGTTTCATTATAGCTTTGTTCAAGAGAGATCTTTAAAATGTGATTAATTCTCATAAATATCACAATTTTTATGTACTTTCATTTGAGTAGTCCAAACTAAATCATTTATTTACAGTTTTTCTACTTTCTGCAATAATTCTTTCAATATTTTAATATTATTTATTTCTATACTGATTTTTCTGTAATGATTTTCCTATAATAATTCCTATATTATTTTCCTATAATCACGAAAAAAGTATAGGGAATTAATTATAGGAAAATCACTTTAGGCCTATAGTGAATTTCCTATGAAAATTTTTTTATCAGGGTAGTACAAACTTATTCTAAAAGTTAAGAAAAATATATGACACGTTGATTAGGGGGTGGTAATTGAGGGCGAAGAAAAGGGTCTTAAGAGAGTACGAATTAAAACGTTTGAAACTAAACAATTTTGAATTAAAAACTTTAAGTAATTGAATAAATCCCGATTCAAAGCCTTCGATAATAAATTACCTGTAAATGGGGAATACTTAAAATTGTACAATTCCAAATACTTAGTAGCTATAAAAATCGAGATATTTGTATTCTTAGGCATACCAACTTGAATAATTTCATACTAAGTATTTAAGACTCAAAATTGTACTATATTAAAAACTGAAATAACGTTTTAAATTTGCACACATTGCCAAAATTAATAATATCGGAATGAAATATTCAAAATTACTAATAATACTGATGCATATTTGAAATTCAATTATTTCACTATACACTCATCTCGCGTAACTTTACCGGCCTCGAGCCTGGTCAGCAGAGTAACGGGCGCTATTAAAATCTAGATTCAACCGCATTTAAAGCGACGAGTGAGTAAACAATCAGGACCGCATATATTGTCTTGGAACCCGGCACACGTACAAAAGTATATTCCCAGAGAGTTGCGATGTAAACCACTTCTGATACGACACTGGCTCTGACTGTCCGAGCGAAGACCTTGAGTATAGGGTGTTAAAGGACGCTCAGGAGGGGAGACAGAAGCAATTAAACGTGAACAACCGTGAAGCCGGTACAAGAACCGGCGGCACAGTTACGCGAGATGAGTGTATAATAACTTTAAATTGAAATCCTGCACACTTGAAAAATTCCGAAACAGCATTAAAAACTGAATATTTTTGAAGCTTTTCTTAAAAGTTATTTTGAAAGTGTTTTTAAAGTAAATAGTTAAATATTGTGAATATTTAAAGTAGCTTTATAATTTTCCAGGACCCTTCCAAATTTATCTGTGAAAAAATCAAAAATAAATTCTCTTAAAGATCGAAATGAAATCTACTTTCTTATGAAAGTTTTTGGTGTACTGAAAAAGGAACACCCAAAAAGTTCAAAAATCAAAACTAGATTTGTAGAGTCAACCAAGAACTGAACCTTTACGGAACGGAAACGAGGTCTATGGCTTAATGTCTCTGTTTGTTAAATTTGAGAGAAAGAGATTCACTATTCACTATAATTTTAAAAATTAAAACAAAAACAAAAACCACACGAAAATATATAACCTTAGTTTCCTATAAAATTTCCCTGATGATGAGGTCTAAATGCCTCGAAACGTGTTGGATCCCCGTAGAATAAAAAAGACGGAGAATGAATTAGGCAAGAAGAGTGAGGTGTTTTGTTTGTCTCTTTCCTTTTTCTCCTTCTTTTTTCGCTTGTTTTACATCACTGTCTCTAATGAGCCTCTTTCACAGAATTTTGGAAACATATTTCCGCGTTTCAAAGACTTTTTGTGATATACTATTACACGAAATGACTTTGTCAGAGGTTATTTTTTTACAAAATTTTTCTCTCAAATCAAAACTAGACTTCGAGACTACCAGCTTTTCCGGTTCATTAGAGACAAATGTACAATGAATGTACAAACAGAAAAGAAAAAAGAGGGAGAAAAAACTCAATTTACCAAAAGATATCTATTTTACTTAAATATAGTTTACAAATTTCATGAAGTTAGCAAATTTTTAGAAATGTGTTATTGGTTTGGATTATTACCTTTTTCTTTTTTGAAAAATGGAGTAATCTGAATAGATTGATTCTAAATCAACCCACAAAAAATAAATTTGCCTCAAAAATAAAAGTGCAAGGACTAGGCATTCTAAATTGAATTGTTTTAAATTTGAAAATGTTTAAAATTGAACATGTTAAAGTCAATGCCTCTCAAATAATTATTATAACGTTTTTCAAGTGATTAAATTGTACAATTTACACTTGGAATCATATTAATCTTGTTTTATATTTATATATTATTAATTGGCGATGCAATTTTTCCAGCACGACGTAGCGCGCGTATAATATTGCTTGTAGTAGTGATATAATGTGTATAATAGTGTAAAAAGTAATTTTAACAGCCAAACCTGGTTTCAATGAGCATATTAAAAAAAAACAGATAGAGGAAAATTACGTAAGAAATTTTTGGACCACCCAAGTAAAAATTTGTAAGATTTTCCAGACCTCCCCCCTCTTCAAAAAGAGGCTTACGTAATAATGGACGCACCCTGAATAAGTCATTAAAAAATTTCTGTCTGATAACACATATAATAGGATCAAAATTGAAATCCTCATCTCATTCCAAGAACCTATAACACTCTATATATAATCCCATCTACTCCTATATTATTCCTCTCAGAATCAAGTTGTCCTCTAATACTTTTTTTTATCATCCACAGCCAATCTCGTCATCTCTCACCAGCCAGGCACTTAAAAAAATTTCACCTTCGAGCAAAGAATATCGGCCAGTGAAGCGAAGAAAGCGATTCTACGCCAGTGGCGTTTACTCACACGTGTATGCACACACTTTGGGCTCAGCGGACGACGGTTTTACATTCGTCCACTAACTGTCGGCGCGGTCACAATCGAAAGAGCACCAATGGATGATCATCGTTCGATATTCCTATCGAACATTTGAATATCCGCTCTAAAATACAAAATACAATTCAAGTTTGGCAAAGGAATCTTGTCATAGTCATTATAAACCATGGCGAAGAGCCATAACGTTTTGCACGACCTTTATTAATTTCTGTGCCAGCGATGGCAGCCCAATTCGTTACGGATGACGTGCCCTGCTGTAACCTGCAACATCACCTGAGTTCTTGAGCACCTGTTTATTGCGGAGTGTGGACCAACCGCTCCGGAACGAAGTGACGCTTTTCCACTTTTCAAACAGATTTTACTTTCAGCAGCGCCAAGAAGCTGCATCGGGAAACTGTACTCTGGTGATGTTTTTTAGTCGGGATTGATCTCCGTTTTCAAACGGTTAGTTTGACTCTACCTCGACGCGACTTCGCGCGTCGTACCTGGCTTGGAGTTACAGTGTTTTCCAGTGCAGCGAGTGTGTTGTATGCAAATATAATATAATAACTTGCAGTGAAATCGGTCTGGGCCTGGTGATGCTTTCTCCAAAATCGAATACGCGACTTCTTCGAAAGTTTTGGGCCTTCTTTGCCTCCAGGGCAACGTTTCAGGCAATTAGTGGTCAGTGAATTCAATGAGAGTATGCGATTACGATGAACGTCCCCATAATCTCTGGAGATATCGACGATGAGGGTTTTAAGCCACGTTTTGTCAGGGTGAGTTTCTGTTATTTGTCATCATTTTAGAATAAGAAATTTAACCAGGTTTTTGATACTTGATACGACTTTGATTTGCATCGATGACTTTATAATTGAGGTAGAAAGGATAAGAATCTTGTGTGGCATTATTATATGCAGAAATGCATTCTCTTATTTGTTTTGAAAGATTAAAGTTTTAGAAGATCTGAAGCCTTTAGAAGGATTTGACTTTAATAGGATTAGAAAGTTGACAACCTTCGAATTTCAAAGCTTAGCATTTTTAATTGAAATGCCTCGTATGGTATTTTAATGTTTCCTAATTTGAAGGCCTTCACGTTTTAAAGCAAAAAATTACACGTTTGATATATTCAATTTATTTTTCTTTGAAAGAGTCAGAATTTAAACGATTCCCGAAATAAACAGAAACGCAGCTTATTCTTTTTCAGAGTTGAAAAGCTTTCTGAATTGAAATTAATCTTTGTCAATTTTTAAATTTGTAATTTTATTTGTTTTTAATTTAGAAGCCTCCGAAATTGAAATTTTAAATATTTTTTTATCATTTTAATGTCTCAAACTTTGGAGATATTTATATTAAAAGTACAAGAATAATGCCTGATTGACAAACATTGAAACAGTGCAATTTGAAAGTTTTAAAATGTGGAAGTCTTCAACTTTGAAGTCTTGTTAGTTTCAAAGTTCGGAAGTTTATTAACATTATATTTAACATCAATTTCAAATTGAGCCTTCAAATTCGAAAACATTCAAATTTGTAAAGATCGTCATTTTTCAGTCTACAAAAGTTGAAAGCTTAAACTTTTAGTTTCTGCAAGCTGGGAAGCCATTGAATTGGAAATCGACCAAATTAAAGAGCTTACAGTTTTTCAAATTATTTAGAAGTTTTTGAGTTGGAGAGGATACAGCTTTAAATGCCTGGAATATTGATTTCAAAATCGGAAATCATGTATGGGTGAAAATCAAAAAGTTGGAATTATTCAATTTTGAATTAAAAAAAAAAAAGTATTTCAGAACAACATAAAACCTTTTAATATAGGCACTGACTAGTGTTACAGAATTTTCCGTAAGACTAACCCGGTCAAGTACAGGGCTAGTGTTACGGAAAGTTCCGTAAGTTTAGCCCTGCACGAGCTGAAAAGGGTAGTCTTACGGAAAATTCCGTAACGGTAGACAGTTCGTTTTATTTACTTTATAATGAATAAAACAGGTAACTTTGAGGTTATGTATTTATCATTATTTTTAAATTAAAAAGTAATGAGAATATCGATTATTTTCTTTCTCACAACTAACTTCACTCAATGAAAATAAATTTTGTTTTACCGGATGACAAGGTTATCCAAAAAGTCTTATTATTTTTAAATATATTTTTTTGTGGGAATGACCTATAATTAAATTGTTTTATAGGTAAGAAATACGTATTTTTATTAATATTTTCTTCATAAACTCATCCCCAAAATAGGCTTCTCCTGAAAATAAACCCGCGTTATACCGGCCAAAATTCAATCTTCCTTCTCGTTCAACTTACATAATACAAATTTTATAAACGTGGCTAAGTCATCTTGTCAGAGTGTTAAAGAGTATAATATTTACATTATTTCTAAAACTAAATTCAAATTTCTATACGTGCACACTTTATCAAACCCAATGAGAAGAACCCATCCCTTCAGGATGAAAATGCATTTAAAATTCTCCATCGAAAATGTAAAGCAATGGTATACAAAGGACATCCTGTTCAAGTACAGGAAGTTCCTTCAAAAGGTCAATAAGAGAAAAGTTAAACTGATGACTATGGAATTCTGAACACGTATATTGTGAAGATTTAATTTATAATTTTAAAAACTCAAGATATAACATTATTTTAAAACAAAACATTTTTCAACCAAATTAATCTAATATAATCTCATCTAATGATTGAAAATAGATTGCTGCATTGAAAATGAGTTTCGTGTCCATAAGCGACTGCATTAATAATTTCCTTGAATTTGTGTGCTACTATAATTTTTCCATTGCAGTATGTCATTTTCCAAAGAACCTTTGTTATTAAATTCTTTATATAATTTCGTGACATAACTCTCTACGTCAATCTTAAAGTCCTCTTAAAAATCGAGTAAAGAAACTATGTTTAAAAATATTGTTTGCATAATTTAAATCTCAGACATGAAATCAAAGGGCAAATTATTGATGATAAAAATGATTCCTTTAAAAATTCTAAACTTGGAAAGTATTTTCTGCGTCCTAAATACGCACATTACCTCTCATTTGACCAGTTGTTGTAATTTGTGAAGAATTTGCAATCTGTACACATTAGCATAAATTATAATAAGACTTTTCCTCTCGCGTAATAAGATGTGTACTCGTAAACTGTTTTTTTTTCCTTTCAACATGTTGTTTTTCCCTTTGTAACCGCAAAGTTTAAATTCTAACTTATTGCATTTTCCCATCTGAAAGTCATTTCTGTTCTATTCTAAGTTCTTTTGTCGAGTAATATAATAGCTTTTTGAATAATTTTGAAAGACAAGGATAAAAACTTTATTGAGTAATACATTCTTTGAAGCTGTTTACCTGGATTTGCTCGTCTTGGGGATATTGATGATACCTACTTCGTGACATCATTCTTAATGAATTTTAAAGACTTGAACGTGCTTTCAAACGTAGAATTTATCATATTGGGATTATTATGGTCTTAAGAATGCCTGGTTTTTGTTCCTGACAGATTAAAAAAAAAATCTGTGGTTTTTCGAATGAAGAAAAATCATTCGTACTTGAAATCGTGCAAGTTTACCAAGTTGTAATTTTAAATGCTTAAGAACTGTTTTTATATCTTGAAGCTTTAGAATTTAAAGTTACCCTAATTTGAAAACCTATATGTCACGAAATCTATTTATATAATATTGTAATATTTTGAGGTTTGCCGATTTTAGTGATGCATATCGAGAATGTCAAAATTTTAAAAAAATATCGTCAGATGAGGTTAAAACATGGTACTTATCTTACTTACATACTTACATCGAACATAATACTTATCACAACGAGACGATACTTTACCGAACGAGATGATCTTCTCGTCTCGATCGTTTCTTAATACTAAAGATTCTCAATCTCCATCAAGTTTTAGTCTCAACTGATCATGTTTCAATCAATTCTCGATTTTGTGAAAAAAATTCTCGATATGCATCACTAACCGATTTGTAACCACACAAATTTAAATGAAATTCAGTTTTGTTCTTGACAAAATTTGGAAGCATTAAATACTACACGAAGCCACAAAAAATTTAAAAGTTATTAAATGCGGTAGTCTTCAATTTGAGATCTTACAAGATTAATAGCATCCAATTAAAAATCCCAAACTTTGAAAGCAATAAAATTCATAGGATTTCTAATTTGTAAGTTTTAAAGTCTCATAATTAGAAAACGACCACATATCATTTTTCGAAATTTATCATTTTTCGTTAAAAAGCAACCAAATTGAAGTGTAGATTGTAGAATAATGATTTTCAAATTGAAAAATCAATCATCAAAATCAATCATCCAAGTTTAAAAATGTTAATATTTTTGAATGAATCTAAAATTATTAAGGTTATTAATATTCCTAAAACATAAAATTGATTAAATTTGATTCATTTTCTTATTTTTATATTTCTTTACTTTCATATTTGAAAGCCTCTAAATTTAAAGTCCTGCATATGTTCAAGCATATCTCAAAAGTTTTAAATATGATAATTAAATGTTTCTGAATATTTAATATTAAAAAAAAACTTTAAATTCAATTTAATTACTTTATATCATTTTTATTTTTCCGAATTTGTAGTGCTTCTATTTTTATAGCTTCTCATTTTATAGCTTCTAGTTTTATAGCTTCTAAATCGGGAAGCCTTGAAAATTTTATAGAAAGGAATTTTAGTTTCTATAACTTGGGAAGCCACAAAATTAGAAATCGTGTAAATTCGGCTTATAATTTGAAAACATCTAAGTTTTTTGAATTTTAAATCGTAAAATTATTCTAACTTATATATGTAATTATAAATTTTGTTGCGATTTTTCTCTTGCTCCAACGGGTGTTGAGACTGCTGAGTAATACGCAGAGTTTCAGACTCTGAAACCATTGAAAATAAAACTGAGTTCTTGAGGATGAATTCATCAGTTTAACCTTCTAAATAGTGAATTTCATGGGGTAATTGATTGACACATGGATCAAGATCACTATCCGAGTTAATCAATTTTTATTCTAGTATTGATTTCCTTCCTTCTTCTATCAATCAATTCATGCATTATGAACGGCCTTCAGAAAAGAAATATCTGATGATGAATCTGACAAATCTGATAAAAGCTTGTAAAACAAATATTGTGAAATGGAATTTTCCCTCTATTTTGTTTCCAATCTCGTTCTCTGATTTATAAAACACTGCATAGTTTAGAATTATAATAGTCAAGTATAAGTTTACTATTTTGCAATGGTTTAAATATGCTTAACTCTCGTATATTAAAATCTCGTTAAATCGAACTGTTTCATGATTAATAAAAAGTAAAAAGTCAATATATTTTCTCCAGTAAATATAGTTAATTATAAATCTAGAACAGGATCAATTTTATTTGCATGAGAGATTAGATTACTAGAATTTACAGGACTTTCCTTTTTCTAACTATCATTACATGTCAAATAAAATGCTTCATAAAAGGTCGCTCTTTGAAAAAACTTTCTAAAACAGACGTAGAATTTTATTCTTTTAAAAATCCCCTATTGAAGACCGGAAACCATCAAACATCGGAGAGTTTCTCGCAGTTGTTACTTGACATTTTGGAAAACGATCTTTCGTATTTAATGCCACAATTTTATCTGTCAGCACAATACCAATCTTAACTATCTTAAGAAACACATTATGACGTGGAAACTGTACCACCCGTACATTGTGTGGAGGTATTGTGTAGATTAACTTTTACATGCCATGTGAATACTTGGCACGAACCTTGCAATTATATTCGCGAGGAACAGGAAAAAAGCTGGTATACACGTTACCTGATTTCACATCGCTCTTAGGGAAGTCAGATTGATCCGGGTATAAATCACAAACAAGATTTGCAATAAAGTTCAGGAAGATTTAAGGCGACCTTACGTTTACAGAATTTGGAATAGAGAATTTGCTTGTGTCGTAAATACGGAAAATAATTATTGCCTCTTGCAGACGACATTACACTCAGTTTATTTTTACAAGAAATAAATCAATATTAGGTTCAAACATTTTTTAATTTAATTTTTAAAAGTTGAAAAAAGCTTGCGGGAATAGGAGCTTTTATGATTGATGTGATTTCGGTTATACGGGCAGTCTTTGCCAGTGATTGGTTATTCAGTATTTTTGTAAAAATCGCGTGTCACATTCAAATTTTTTTATATCGATACTCCGTGTCAATATTTATTGATGTTTAAAATGTAAAACATTTGAATTGCATGATGGAAGAAGGTTACTTCTCAGCAGATTCGCAAAATCTTCAACCACTTTAAATATTTTAATAATTTTCCATGCCTTTCGGAAGCTTGAATGGAAATTTCTATTCGTATCATCAGAAAATAAAAAATTAGAGCCAAATTAATATGAAATATTATGGTCGAAATTCAAAATTAAACGATTATAAATTTAATGATTTCAGTATTTATTAATTTTAATATATGATATAAAGGACCTACAACTAAATAATTTAAAATCGCAGGATGAATTACCTGTAAGCACTGAAATGAATAAACTTAAATGAGGAATGAATTAAGAATAAATGATTTCAAATTTAAATCCTTAAAAAATTGAACAATTTCAGATCATTGTATCTAAAATTAAACAATGACAAATTTTAATTCCTCTAAATTAGAGTATGTTCAGTTTGAAGCTTTAAATAGTAAAAAATTTCACATTTTGGTGCATTCAAAATTAAACATATCTAAAACTCTGAATTAAGCGCGAGGAAATAAATTTAAAAAGGAGTATTTGAAATTAAAACATTGCAATTCTAATTAGCCGTCTTTTAATTTCTGATGCTCAAAAAGTTGAAAATGTTAAAAATGGAGCAAATTTAACAAATATTTAACAGCAGCCAAATTGAAGAATCTATATCAATTTCGATATAAGAAACTTATAGAATGGAAAACAGCACATCATAAGAAATAAAGAATTTCAAACCTAGGTAAGTGTTCGAAACGAACTACTTAAAAATTGAAATGTATGCTGTTAAAAAATTTTCAAATTTCAAATTGTACCGTTTCAAATTGACATTTTCAAAATTTTAATATTTGATTAAAATTGAATACCTATTACAGATATTTTTTTATTTGAACTCTCGAAAACTAACAAAAAGTTATTTTGGGACTTTAGAAATTCAATATTTTATAATTGGGAGCGTTCTAAACTTGAAATTTTTTTAATCGAATTAAAAAGTTCCAAATTAGAAGTGTTGGAAAATGATATTTATAATTTACTAAATAAATTTATTAAGAATTAATTTTATTATTATTGATAAAAAATTAACAATAACGAAATTAGACATTACAATTTCTTTAAATAATTAAGGAGCGTCGAGCGTGGCTAGGTAGTCGTACTTTAGAAACTGAATTTAAAATATATTATAAAGGAATATGAAATACGTTTTCTGTGAAAATTTAAAACCCTGTAACGGTATTAATTTATTAGGAATTCAGTTTTAAAAAAGATTTTTTACCATGTGCCTAATGGAGAATACTTCGCGCCATCTCACTTTTTATTTTTTAGAACGCCAAAATCCAACTTTGAGAGCTGAAAATTAAATTTGTTATGCAGTGAACCATCCTCTTTCATTGAGTAAGGTTTATTATTGAGCTATTGGTACAAATAAGGAAGATAACTTAATGGCCAAATTATTAAAAATTGTTTGTCTTAAAATTATTTTTTTGTTATAATTTTGCTTGATTTGAGTCATTCAAAAAATGAAAATTTAAACAATTTTTTTTTGCAAATTCGAATTTGATGATCAGTGAGGGATTATATTGACCCACAATAATGAAATTGTTCGAGATTGAGAATGATGATTTAAATTTGGCGAAACGTTTGAATCAAGTTTGAAATTTATTAAATTTAATCAATCAGTTGTTTTCAACATTTCATTGATTGAAATAGTAAAATACATTGTAACAGTCTCACTTAACCTCAAAATCGTGATGAACGTTGTATTTTTCTTGTCTGTTGTTTTCTCATATTATCACTCTTCATATAATTATGAAGTTATACTTGTTATAAAGAAAATAAATAAATGAAATATTTCTTGTACTAAATTCATTTGTGCAGGATCATTTACATAAAAAATGTTCAAGAAATCTATAATTACGTGTTTGGATAGTGCATATGCGCGTAACAAAAATTACTAATTGTCACCGAATCAATTCTAGCTACAGCAATTAGTAGAATTTAACTGATAATCAGTTATATTTTACTAATTCAAGTTTAGAGAAACAACTTCAATAAAAAAGGGAACGTTTGAGTCTCCTCTAAAGTCGCAGGCTTTAAGCATTATTGGAATATCGTAGTAAAAAATAACTTTTTTGATGAAAAGAGGTGTTTCGGGTTTCAATCGTGTGCAAAACTACGAATCTAGCCGACGTTTCGTGAACATTGCAG
>JAUMHM010000031.1:14020099-14030235 GCA_032362435.1 Melikaiella ostensackeni
CGCGCTCGTGTTTTGTTAAATCTATACTGTGGGGAAGGGGATATTTTGACCTGATTACGTAACAAAGTAAAGAGCGAGGAAAAGATTGATATCACATGTGCACAGAAATGAACAATTTTCGTCCATTACTTGAAATCCGTAAAAATATTAGAAAATAGATCAAAATTAACAGAGTGGAAACGATTTGATCGAAAAAATAAATTCGATTTTCACACAAAAAACGACACTTATATTTTTTGCCAATTTTTTGTGGAATTTGGCCTTCAAAAAAGCATTTTTGTCGCCGAGAGAATTTTTTTTCCTAAAAATTTACTAATTTTCGGATTTTTCTCGTAAACGATGCAAGGTATCACAACAGAGCGAGAGGCATTTTTTGTGGAACTTTTTAAGATGAGTCAATATTCTTCTTCGCATTTTGTCGAATTTGTCGTTGTTTATAAAAAAAAATGTGAAAATTCAATTTTTCGAAAAAAGTTCTCGTGACCACAAAAATGATTAGGCCCATATAAAACTCGCAGGATGTCTTCCTTATAGTAGACCAAATTCAACAAAAAATACAAGTATGGGTTTTTCGTGAAAATCGACTTCTTATATTTTTAAACAAATCATCGCCACTTTGTTAATTCTGAATCATTTTATCCAACGGTTTTCGAAAGAGGAGGGTAAGACTCACAAGAATCAGTAAAAAATTGAAATATCTGAATCAGATTGAAAACTATAGAATTTTAAAGAAAAAATTGGTGTTTTTTTTCATAGACGTAAAAATTCAAATAACCACAACTTCGTGAATTTTTTTTTCTCAAAACAGGAAAATACATGTATCTACACTCAGAAAAATATATGTCTGGAATTAGAGAAATCGTTTCTTTAACATATATTTTTTTCATTCAAACCAACAAAACTTCAAAATTAAGAAAATCATTTAGAATTAAAGAAATATTTTCATTTGAACAAAAGACCATCTCTTTAACTGAGAGCCAATATATAATTTTCATTGATTCAAATAAACTTTATTTGAATCAAAGAATCATTTTTCTGAGTGTAATTTTCTCTAAAAAATAACATGTTTCGTCGCTGAGAGATTCTGCGAGAAGTGTAGAACCTGTCTGATTTTTATATGGATTATATGGATTCTTAACTGTATTAAAAAAAAGTTTTAAATAGGTAAATTTTTATTAGTACCTATATTTAGTAATTTTAATATTTGTATGGCTAAAAAAATATTTGAAAAACATACAGTGTTACATAAAAATATAGTTTTATTTATTTCTAGACAACACTTTATCTTAAAAAACCTTTTTCGTATTTAGAAAATGTCTATTATGTTTTTAAACATAATACAAAATATGTTACGTAACGGCGAACGAGGAGGGGGGAGGAATCCAAAGGAAATGTTACATGGGTGAGGGGAGGGGGGTTAAAAATGTCGAAAATAATGTTAGGTAATATGTGAACACTCCCTAATTTTCAACTTGGCCATTTTTTTTAAACATTGTTCCCATAACATTTTTAATTGTTTGTTGTCAGGATGTCGATTTGACCTAGAACCTTGAAAAGCCCGGGAAATTACCGGGAATCAAATTTAAAAATAGGGATTTTTTTGCGTAGAAACCAATTTTTAATCACTCTATATTGTAACCAAAGATTTATGCATTGACCACTTTTTGTTTTACATTTTCGTTCATGAGAGTGTAATAGAATCGTGAAAATTTTCGATTTCTAGTATTTTAACTGATCTTTACGTTTCGACACTCACAGAGATTTAATCTTGTCAAAGGTTCTAGTTTCTAATAGATGACAAAAAGACTTACAATTTATATGAATGACATTTTCCAAATCGATAAAAACTGAAAAAGTTATAGGATTTGCAAAATTTTCAAACAAAAAGGAAAAGTATTTTTCAAAAAGTAATTCAGAAGTTTTAATAAAAATTTGTAGTAGATATAAAATTGATTTATAGAAATTATCTAAATTTTTTCTTCGATTAGACCAAAATTCAAAAAGTTTGAGCATTTTCTAAATTATGCAATTTTTTAAAAGTAATTGTTCAATTATGAAGACTACCGCTTGGAAATTGTTTAATTTTAAATACTACAATTTGAAATTTTTGCTTGATACATTTCTTTTCTGGTTTACAATTTCCAATTATTTTATTTCGGTTGCCTCAGTTCGAAACGTTTCAGTTCAAAAAAAGTAGGTTATTTTGAATTGAAAATTGTACAAGTGTGAGTTCTAATGTTTCAATATCACATTCCATTTTTCAATGTTTACACTTCTATTAATGTCGGGATTAATATTTTGAAAGCGTTGAATTTTGAAGAATATCAGCTTTAAATTCTTTAATAATTTTAAATGCTTTTTTAATTTTGAAAGACTGTCAGTATAAATTTCTTCAATTTCAAATTGTTATTTTATTTTGAACACATATTTTTACTGATTTAATTTGAAATATTTGAAAATGGAAATTGCTGAATTTAGGAAACTTTTCATTTTTTCTCAAGATTGTTAAATTTTATTTATAGTATTATGTAGTCGTGTATTAGTCACTGAAAGGAAATATAATCATCATGTTACACTCACGACCCTGAAGCAGGGACATGAAACGAGGGTTGAATGTTAATTTGCATTGGAAAGGGGCAAAGTAGAATCCAGCTACCATATTTTCTTAACTGCGTGATGCATTATAAATGAGAAAAAACTTACTTATATGTATTGTGAACACATGTCTTGCCTTTGCATTCTCTCTAAGTTTGAATTTGTAAAATATAGCTGATTATCAGATAAATTCTACTAATTGCTGTAGCTAAAATTGAGTAACTGACAATTAGTAAAAATCTACTGATACAGTTAGTACTTTTTGCTACGGGCATGGGCAGTATCCAAACACGTAATTATAAGTTTCTTAAATATTTGTGATGTAAATGATCCTACACAAATTAATTTAATGTAAGAAATGTTTTATTTAGTTATTTATATTCTTTATGACAAGTGTAACTTCATAATTATATTAATAGTGATATGCAATATGAGAAAACAACAGACAAAAAAATAAAACGTTCATCATGATTTTAACGCTAAGTGAGACTGTTACAATGTATTTTACTATTTTAATCAATGAAATTTTTAAAAAAACTGACTTAGTTGAAATCCTTAATACTGGTTTGATTAGTTGAATCTTTACTAATTGAGATTTAGAGAGTTTATAAACATTTCTCCACCACTTTTGATTCCTGAACTTATGTTATTTTATTCAAAAATTGACAAGAAATAATTTCGAAAAAAATATTGCTCACCAGATATCGAAGTTTAGAAAACATTATCTATTAATTTAATAGTCATTAATTTGTTTTCTATTATATTTTAAAGCACTAAATGTAAAATACTAAGGAAATTTGCATTGGCGTCCTAATAAGATGATTTTATTCATAAGGAAACTGTTGACCATCAGACCATTTTTATTTAGACCAAAATTCCACTACAACTTCCATAATGTTATGCAAATTAAAGTAATTTAAAACTATAATCAAAGATCGCATGAACAATTAAGTTGTATCCGACTTTTAGATTTGAATTCATGGAATTGAAGTTGAGTCTGTCTACCATGTAAACTCGTAAAATGGTAGCAGCCCATGAGCAGAGGCTCTTATATCTGTAATTAATCGGTACAGAACACGCAATTTAAATTGAGTTTTATAAATATGTGTACCCAGCGATTATCCACGAGATGTACAAAAAAGCAATAGAGGAATGCGAGTTATAATGACATGGCATATACCTACTCGCATGAGAGGAGTGGCGACAATATTATTTTTTCTCAATACTGGTGAAAGGCATACCAGCAGTGGCGTAGAAAGGACGAACACACATATATAGGACACAAATTCCGCGCGTGATTCGCATTATTGTCCTTTTTCGCAGCGAAAAGAAATTTGATTTGTTGTTTAGAAAACTGAAAAATACGTTTAGATTCGATTTTTTCATTTTCGTCTCGATTTTCGTTTCCTAAGTGAAAACTGAAATGATTATTTCATAGAAAATCTGAAAGTAAAATCAAGTTTGTGGACGGTTATTCAAAAATTTAATCTTTGAATTCATACGTATGGTTTTTTGTTTGATATTGGTTATTTAAGGGACTAAAAGCATGAGGTAAAAAGTGATTATCTAAGATATAAAACAAATTATCCGCTACAAAAACTTTCTTAAAATAAATAAGCATCGGATATTTAATGAGGTTTTTGAATTTCTTAAAAATTATAATTCAAAGTGGTATACCATATTAAAAAGAGCTGATTTTGTGCGTTTCTAGAATTAGTTTATTGTTCGTGTTATTATGTATCTGAAATTCAAAAAGTTGAAATGCAGTAAACATTTATTTATTTTTTAATCGGCAATATATCCGGAAGTATCAATCAATGTTATGGTTTCTGAACAGAAAGAGGAAGTTGTTACCAACTTCTCAATTTTGTCTGACTGTTCGATTTTTTTCTGGTTTTCCAAAAAACTGGAACAACAAAATTAATATCTTGGTAAAAATATCTGGAAATATTTTTTAAAACGCCGAATAATAACATATTGACGATTTTCTGATACCATACGCTTTTTATATCAAATAACTTGGCTAATATACTGAAAACTTGATACAGACAGGTAACAAAGAACATGTGCAAATTGTACTTCAAACATTTTTTATTTTAAAAATAATGCTCACTTGTATTTTTTACAAAATCGATTCATTTAATGGTTTATGCTCTTTGATTAAAATCTGTTTCTACGAACGAATTTTCTGTTATATTATTTTGCACCAAATGACTTTGTAATCATTGCACGTTCGAGAGTTGGCATGAAATAAAAATACTCCTTGAAGTTTAAGTTTCAATTTCTTTCAATTGAAAGTTGTTTTTAAACGTTTTTCTTGTGACACAATTTTAACTATTCAATTTATATATATTATATTTATATTTTTTTATATATATATTTTTTTATATTCTATAAATACTTAGTTACAAAATATCACAACTGTTGGTTTTTGAAATTAAGAAATTTAGTATTTGACGTTTAGGTCGTTTAGGGCAATGCGTTTCTTTCACCAAGCATGGCCCAATTTAAGTTTTTTCTCGAAAACGTTGAAGATTTTCCATTTTTTTGCGATACAAATTAATTTCCACTTAAAGCTATCCAAAAAACTTTCAATTTTAAATAAAAAAAGCTGCAGCTCCAGAAAAGAACTAACTTTTTTGAAATTTATTTCCGGAATTTTTCAATTTTGAAAAAACTTTTTGTGAACCATTTAAGTGCAGCGCAACTTTTATTTGTTTAAAAATTTTATTCATTGAAATCTTTTAAATCAAAGATTTTGAAAAGATTAAAACTCTACGTATCGCAGGCCCGCATTGGTAAGGTGGGATTTCGGGAAAAATCCCGGTGGGCCGGTTCTGTTTTAATCAGTTGGGACCGTTTGACTGGCAGGATTGGGCCGCTTTCTGATTCTCAACCATTTGTTTCAACCATTTTTCTCGGGCCGATTTTCTATCCCAACCGACCCAAACATGTCGGTAAATGTTGGTAACAGTAATCTTGAACTTTAATAATCGACAATATTGATCTCTAACTCTAAATCAGTGATTTTTGAATTTTATATATTTGAACGTGACGCAGTCGTGTGAGCATGTGTGACTCGATTTCTAGTTTTTTACACCAATCGATAGCATTTTATTTGCTCTTTCATAATAAAAAAAATTCTTTTATCTGCAAAATTCGAATTGTTATTAAACTGCAAAGTGAGGTCCTCTTCTTGAGTTACTGTGCCGGGCCGTTTCTTCAATCGCTGTTCCTGTAAAATGTAGCTCCCGCGCATAAGATCCCTTTCTTCGCGGGTGGTCATATGTATAGGTAATGTAGATTCACTTCAAAAACAAATAAATGATTTAAAAATTTTTTTAAATTAATTCCGGCACTTCGGTACGCCAGCAGTTTTCCAGTACTATCGCAGTATTTGCAATCAGTTCTGCGCCAGCACCGGCACACCAGTACCGCCAAGAATTTCAAGTCAGTACTGGCACAGTACAGTCAGCCAGCTAGTACTGGAGCTCTGACAGGTTATACTGGGCCAGTACTGAGCCGGTCGTGTATTTCCGCCTGGGAAGAAAACAGAAAGTCTGAAAGATCAGAAATCCTAAAAAATTTCTCAAGAAGTTTCAGCTGTAATTGCTTTCAGCTATTAGGCCTACGGGTTGTTGAAATGCGGAACGAAATCAGCGATCATATTTTTACCTGAACCTCTACTCAGGAGCTGAGGATCGAAGAAATAATTTCGCGCACTTTTTCCAACAGAACCAGTTTATTTTAAATCGTTAATACTTTAAACATAATTCCCCTGAAGCCTCACTCCTCTAATCAGAAGCCACGCTACGCCGCTGGTGCTTCAAACGTTAACGCCATAGCTTTATGGTGTATACCTGTCAGCTCATGGCATGCTAGGCTAGATGCCTACCATCCCCAACCTCGATCCTATCCCCATACCACTTCATATCCCCACTTCGAGTTTAACTCTTTCTTCTTCCTTCTGCTCCGTTCGGTAACCTGTAGTATGCCATCGCTGTACACGTTCAAGTCAGCTGAATCCCCGTGTGATCTACTAGCTAATGACTAGAAACATCATCTATAAAATTCAATTCATTCAAAACATTCTCCTATTAATTCAGTTTACACATTGTATCTTCAATTATTGAGTTTTTAATTAATTAATCTGCGAATACACTGAGGATTTTATCAATTTCAAGTACTGTGGATCAGTGAAAATCTTCTTCAATCAACACATTCTTCAATCATTGGGAGCAGACATAAAGTGCGGATATTAAGTGTCCAGTTGCCAGTGATCAGATACGCAATTAATTAAAACCAGGGGTCATTAAACAATTTCTTGAGTGCAATAATCGACGTCGGCTAACGACCTAATTTTGTTGTTATTAATCAATGTTCATCGGTGCGATAACTTTGTAAGAAGTGCACGCACTTCCGGTTCTAGTGATGGACGTGAAAGGTGCGTGCGGATGAGATTCAGTGACTCTGGGTTAAGATGAAAGAAAATAGGGTGCAGAAAGACTTAAAAGACACTTGAAGATTGTCATGACCCAAAACAGTTTTTAACAACGAAAGAACAATTTTAAAGGCAATAATGTAAAAACACTGAAAAATACACGAGAAAGACTAATAATTACGAAAAAATTACCTAAAAGAGGAAAGCTACAATGCAAAACTTGTTATGGTGATCCCTGGACTGTTTAACCTGCAACTGAAAATTGTGAAAGAGCTTTTGTTTCGTGTAAAAAGTGAATGAGTCGTGAAAAGAAGGAGTTTTAAATTCCGGAGTTTGTATCCAAAAGAAAGAGTCAATTCCTTGCCCAAGGATAAAAACCTTCTTTCCACGTTACCCATTTCCTGTTGCATTGAAAAGTGCGTGCAAAGTTCATTCGTAACGACCACAAGGTTCCGCAACATAGACTAGAGGACGACGGACTCGAAATATTGCAGCAATAATTATCGAAGTGCAAGCATGCTGATTCTTCCAAACATTAGACTCCAGGTAATGAGTATAAACATGCTAACGGCATTAGCTCCTCTAACATCGTAATTAATACGCTCCATTATTCCCCGTTAACGCTGTTCTCTCCCTGGATTGCTAGCTATAATAGTCCACATTATATTTCTTAAGAAAAAAAAATTATACGAGGTGTGTTATACGGTGCGTTCGTTATGGAATAATTCCGTGTGGGGCATATTCTTTTGTTGGGGGTGCAACGGAACGTGAGAGGTGAAACGTGAGATTTTTGTAGACAATGAGGTTCTGGACTGTTCTGCAAATCAGGTGTGAATTTTAATTCTTGAGACTCGGTTTATTTTATTAATTCATTATTGGGAAATGAAGAATAATTATTCGACTTCTGTGGTTGATTAAATGCTAAAGAGTAAAAACTGAATTTTTTATCAATTAAATTTAAATAGAAATTAGTGCAGGAATAACATTTATGTGAAGGATTCAAACAAGTTTAGTTTCTATTTTCAGTCAACCCAATATGTTAAAATCCAGCTATCATGATTTTGACTTTTTTTTTGTGGCGTTGCGTGACTTGATTTGCAAATAAGTGAATGTCTCGCTTGTTTGATTTAATTAGTTCAAACGCTTTAAAGATGGTGCCAGATAGGCTTTAGAATTCGTTTTACTACTATTATATTCATTTAAAACGTACCAGTTATTTTCCGTAAACAATAATAATGTATTTAATCATGATGAAAGGAGGTGTTTCTGGTTTCAATCGTGTGCACACGATTGAAACCCGAAACACCTCCTTTCATCATAATGAATCATCGTGAAAGCATTAAATCTAATGTATTTAATCATTAATATGATTAATATTATACATTAGAAAATCAATTAATTTCTTTTGGTGATCTTTTTCACGGTCTATATTTGATGATCTAATTAAATTTTGAGAGTTTTGGTGCTTAACACAAATTTATAGTTTACCATATCACGGGAGGGTTTATTTACAAAAAAATTAAATCAACCCATCTGTATCACGATTGATCCAAATTTTGTAAAAAAAAAATTAACAAAACTTTATTATTTTGCTTCTTAAAGTTGAATAATTTATCTTTTGCCCAGTTATTGATGAAAAAAGAATTCCTTCATAGATTTGTCATGGAAGCTTTAAAAATTCTATAGAATTGATGTGTTTTCGTTTGATTAATCTGAAAATATAAAATTTTAGTTCGGATCCTCCATGCATTTCTAGTATTTTATACTAGTCTGAAAGGTAGATAAAACCTCTATTTAGATTTCAACAAAATGATATGAAAATTCTATAGAAAGAAAGATGATCGAAATTACATGAAATACGTATTATATGTTTAAGTTTAACTGAATTTATAGAATTCCAGTACAACTTCCACATAATTACATTAGAATTTGACTTTTACATTCTGCTAGAATTTTTGTATAGAATTGGTCTAAAAGTTTTGGATTTTTCGCAAAATATCTGCAAAATGACCATTGTAATTTCATAGAATTTTTAAGGAATTAAAATTTTTTCATCAATTGAATGTTCACAGTTGCATAAAATTTCTTGTGAAGTTTTCCTCGAGTTTTTGTGAAACTTATTAATTAACTAACTCAACTAACTAATAATTCCTATTGAGTTTGATTGTAAAGTTTCATAAGAAATTCGGTAAAAATTTGCCGCCACTTTGTCCACAATAGCCCTAGAAATTGAATGGGATTTTGCGTGGAATTACGATGAAATATCTATTTCAGTTTTAGAAAAATCACACAGAAATTCTAGAAAAATTTCACAGATTGAAAACAAATCCCACAGGAAGTTCTGTTGTTTTTTAGGATGAGTAATTTCAAATTGAATGATTAAAAAATTCCCAAAAAATTTATCTGTAATGCCCATGAAATAGTAGGTTAAAGAATTCATCGAATTTTCAACACATTATGTTATAGAATGTTTATAAGATCGGGTGTAGTATCTTTTGAAATTCCGTACCCAGAAAGTGTTATTAAAATTTTCCAGAAATGCTGCGAGAATTCTACACAAACTCATGCGGAGAAGTCGACTGGAACCAAACTGGGTTCTGACTAGATTGCCCAATTAATAGTTGGGCCCCAACTAGGAACTCCAATCACTGCCCAACTGGGCTATTCTCTGGGTTGTAACGCTCATACTAACCAATACCCAAATTAAGCATAAGTTGGGCAATTTCTTTTCTGCCCAATTAAGAAAAAAAGATTTAAATCTAAATTAAGATTTCAACTAAAATTAAGAAACTGAGCTAAATCTGAAATGATGAGGATCACCACGTCAAAATGATGTGTCTTCATGTAGTGAATTTCCATCTTTCTCCAATCTGTAATTTACTTGAGGGCCTAAAGTAATTTGGTCATCCATATCTTTGTCTTCAAAATTCGCATTCGCGTCCATCTAGAAGAAAAATTTTCAATGTTAACACATGTGAAAAATTATTTCTGAAATGATATACACATTATTAAATAGTAAATTGTATCTACTTACTTTTTATTTCTCAGAATATCCGGTTGACACAAGTTTACATAAACCAAGCATAAAATGGCGCGCACA
>JAUMHM010000031.1:14030245-14043416 GCA_032362435.1 Melikaiella ostensackeni
CAACTACTGACAGCTGACTGTAGAACCGTAGGGGGAAGATGAGTTTGCGCAGTGGGTTTTGACTGGAGCAGCCAATAAAAGTACGGCGGGAACTTTAAAAACACTAAAATATTACATCCTTTTTGTCGGTGTAGACTAAAAAACAATGTTTGTATTTGATTATTTCAAAGTGCCTTCCTTATATTTCCAATCATGTTTGAGGTTTTTAATTTTAATGTGGAATGATACATGACATACTTCTACATTCAGAGCATTTGCAAGATCCGAATCCTGCTCGGTATAATTTTCATCCTCGGAACTCGCCTGTTTAGGAATTTCGAAAATTTTGTCGGCGTTGACGTCCTGAACATGTTCTGAAATGAACAATAACTAAGTATAAAAATCTTATATTTTTATATATTAGAATAAGATACTTTAATAACTATAATTAAATATTTTTCTTAATTAAATTTTGACCTTGTCGTAGTACATAAAATAATGATTAAATTTCCATACTCAACTTTTACTGTTTATTATTATTATTATTATTATTTAAAATAACTCACCATCGTCATCAGCACCGGAAGAAAAAATTAATATACGTATAGGAGCTCATTTCACTAGCTCTCTCCTCTTGCGCTCGATAAAAGTAAATAGAAAAATTTTAAAGTTTCGTACAACTTACGATTAAAGTCTTGATTAGGGAGCGCTCATAAATCACGTGATCGGCTTTAGCTAATTTTAAACCCCACACTTCCTCCAATGGTCGCCGCTGTTCCGGAACCTAGATATTTTCATGGAGCGCCAAAAGTTTAAACTGTGTTTTTTAATTGTTTTTTGTTTGTTTATGAAATGCCTTTTGCAATTAAAATTTTGATTTGAAAAATAGCACCAACACAAGCCAATCAAATTCAATAGAACTTTAACTACTTCAGGTACAGCGACACCAATCAGAATTAGAGCACCCCATGTTTTAACTCTCGATTGAAGATCTCCAAGAACCCTCAAGTGATCATCCGTAATATTTTTGCCGAACCCCATCTCCGGTCACGTGGTAATATGGACCCCTACGCCTTTTGGCATATCGAACAATAACGCGAGTTAAGCGCAGTTCAGCATAAGTATTATAAACATAAACTTAGACTCTAGAACAATGATTTTAGTGCATCAGAATTGTCGGGATTTGGAGTGACGGCCTCTTCAGTATGCCTTCGGTGATGAGTTTAATATTGAAGATACTTCTGCCTGCGTTGATGTCTCGCTCCCACGTAGTACATTCCGGGCAAAAAACGTACCGATTACGGTTCTGCGACACCACTTTGCACTGCTCAATATAATTGCTGCACATTTGCGTGGTGCAGCGCTCGTCAGGGCACACAACTTTTAACTTTCTAGGTCCGAAAATTTTTTCACGTTCCACGAGACGCTTTTTCACTAGCCGAAGTGGAGTACCCTCGTGTCCGTTTGGCTTATTCAACATCACAGAAAAAACAAAGTGTGAATTAAAAACTAATTTCTGGGTACCATTTACCTGTAACAAAAGTTACCCTTGGTAGTATAAATGCTACACTGCAAAATGCAAAACAAAACAAGTAAAATAGCTCGCCCCAAGTATGAGAGATATTTGAATTACTACCAAGGTAAAGTAAACACCATTCTAATTTTACTTGCAACAAAATTTATCCCTAAGTTTTTACTGTGTTGTTGACCTCTCCGAACAACATAAAACAAGCCTGCTTCTTGACATAGCCAATTATGTAGTTGATCAGCTCGTACACCTCTCGCTGAA
This sequence comes from Melikaiella ostensackeni, assembly GCA_032362435.1. Classification (NCBI taxonomy): domain Eukaryota; kingdom Metazoa; phylum Arthropoda; class Insecta; order Hymenoptera; family Cynipidae; genus Melikaiella; species Melikaiella ostensackeni. The sequence continues at coordinate 14,032,014 of JAUMHM010000031.1, forward strand.
CGTACGTGTACTTTTCCCACTTAAGCCGAGCCACGCTTCTTTTTTCGCAAAACAGTTGCTTGAAAAAATCACCCAGTCGATGTATCGTTATTGTTCTAAAATTGACAGCAGCGTGTGTGTCAATGTCCGTAAATTCTGCAGTCGCCAGTTTCTTACTCTCCTTGATAGGTTTCTCCACTTTCTCGTAGACTATGTTTCTCCTCTTCTCTGAAGCGTCTGCCAATGAAAAGTGGAGCTTCTCGCGTACATTCGTTTGTCCTTGGTTTCGTCAGTCTTGGAGTATTTTGGATCACTAGTTCGTACAACGCCATCAAGCATTGCTTTTTTGCCAAGATCAAAACCTGCAAACCGTCTATACGATCTCACAACTGGTGTTGCTGCTCCAGTTTTATTTTTCTGAGCACGGGGAGAATAATCGAATATTACAGAGGCGTCGATGCTATTCTTTTGAGACCGTTTCAGAGAACTTGCCCTTCCTTTTGCCTTCCTCTATTGGCGAAAAATCAAAATACATTTTCTACCTGTCATTCTTGCCTTAGCACGCAGCTTGTCCAACCGAGCAATAGAGTCCTTCAGCTCATCTGTCAGCTTTTTCAATTCTTCATCCACCTTCTTCTTTCCCTGGCTTCTGGTTCTCTCCTCTCTTTGTCTAATTTTTTCTTCCTTATCTCTGGCCCTTTTTCCTCAGACCTGGGTTTTCCTGGTTTCTTTTTCAACCCCTGTTCGTCAACGAGTGCACGTTCAAGGTCGACCAAACCAACGTTGGTGTAGAAGATGTGTTTCAGGCCACAGTTCATTATTGTGATGAGGTTTAAGTCTCTTCTGCCATTCTCGACAAAGTACTGCTGTAGTCAACGACAGAAAGGGTGAAAGTTGTGGTAGTGATCCTTGTCTTCCACACAGCGAAAGTCGAGATTTTCTCCATACTACAGCAGACTCTTCAGGGCATCGTTTTCGCAAACGTTTTCCTCTAACAACTTGTCTAGCTGGTACTCGATTTGCTTTATCCTAGCTTTCATTTCTTTTTTTCCCCATCCGTCAACCTTTTCCGTCAGCGTCTTCGCTTCTTGCGACTTAGTCTTTGGTTACTTTGGATTATTTTCCGGCATTCTAGTACGCGTCCTCCTCTTTGAGTATACCTTGTCGAATACGGCCATCCATTTCTTCTTCTCCTCTCTTGTGTCTTTCTTGAGGATTTGACCGTTGCCTTACCTTTTGCGCTTATCTTCTCTTTTCTTCTCTCTTCACTCCTTGATCCTCTCTCCTTCTTCTTGTTTCATTTCTTCCGGTTGTCCATCTTTTTCTTCTTCACCACCTTGTTCTTTCTCTGCACCTCAGTCACTACCGGCTGAACAGTACGTTTGCCCAAGAGTAACCTTCTTATCCTACTTCGCGTATGTGTCCGGATGTTGTTCCTCTCAGTATTCCTGGACATCTCTCAAATCAGAACAGTCCTATTTTCGCAGACGTAGAGTGTATTGTCTTCATCACCTTTGTCTTTACTTTTGTTACCTTCGCCCTTACGTTGCGAGATTAGTGCCTGTCTTCTACCTTGATACTCCGCGAATAATGCATTCCTTATATCTTGATACTCTTTGAAATGTGCGGCCATTTCCAGAGGTGTTGTTGCTTAAGGGTTCTTCTTCTTCTTCTTCTTAAAGATGATGGCAAGAGACACAAAATCTGGTTTCTTCACACCCCAATAATGACAATACAGGGGACTTTGACGCTACTATGATATCATTAGGCAAGTTGCTCCTGGGTGCCCCTTCACTAGGTGCGCTCTTTTTGGAATCAGCTTTACCCTCACATTTACGGTTACGAATAAGAGATAATCTCTCTGACTGTCATTTTGATGATAGTACAGTGGACGTTGACGCTACTGCGGTATTCCGGGGCAAGTTGCTGTTGAGTGCTTTTTCACTGGGTACGCACTTTCTGGAAACAGCTTCATCCTCACGTCTACGTTTAAGACGCAATCTCCCTTGCCGCCGTTTCGTTGATGCCAAAGCAGGGGACGTTGAGACGTTGTTGTCGATGTTTCCGTTTGAAGACATAGAGTCATCAGTTAGTGAAGCATTCTTTCTGGAAAAAATGGAGAATTATACAATAATAAAAACAGCAAAGTATAAAAGGGACTCATCGTCCCTTCCGAGCAACTGCGAGCAGCGAATAATCTCTCGTACAGAGCGAATAACTTTTGTTAGTCGACCAGTCGTCGGCCTTGTTTACATGAAGTAACATGAACACACACAATAAAATTACAGCCTACAAAATCTTTATTAGACTAATAAATGCTATATGCGGCACTTATATGAGGAAGCACGTATGCAAGTAATATATAAAACCCTCAAAAGATACAGGATAAGTGCCTGAGAATGGCCTTTAACGCAAAAGGAGGGATAAGGATCACAGATGCAAAAACTAAAATTTCCACAGTTAAGCAGAAAATATTTAGATTAACTCAACATTTTTATAAAAATCAAATGTATCTTTCAATCCTGAAAGATTCATCTTCGCTACTTTATGAAGATGCACCTTTTAAGATCAAATATAAATTACCGCAGCATATGCTACAAAGTTAAAAACAGATTTTCACAAAACATCAATTCTCGTAGTCTACAATAGCTGAAGTTACTGTAAATATTGTGAAAAGAATAGGTTTAGTTAGGTTAAGAAATAATATATTCTAAGTCATCAAAATTAAGTAGGTTTTTCCAAATTTTTTCTAAATAATGAGATCCAAAACTTTCTAAACAAAATTTACCACAATAAAAAATAAAAAATACGAGCTCAAAAACTATTTTCGGGTAGAGTTGCTCAAGATAGGAACCAAAAATGTATATCACACCAATGTAACCACAATTAAGGAATCATGAAGAACATTTTAAACTAACTAAACCAAGTGTCCCTCGCAGCTCTACGGTGTTAGGGTGCAGACGTAAGCCGACCCACGTTGGGCCGGGAGCGATCCCAGAAGCCAGAAGCCACTTTGACCTGTGCAGTGGGTAACCAAGGTACTTAGACATCACTGCAAAAACAGGGAATTATTTCAGAGATAATTTCAGATCTCCAGTTTTAACAGTGATGTGCAGTAGGTACTCAGGGTACTTAGACGTGCACAGTAGGTAACCGAGGTATTTAGACTTGCATAGAATGTGCTAACGGTATCTACACCTGCGCAGTAGGCAGCAAAGGTACTCAGATATGTACAGTGGGTACCCGCGGTATCTACACATACGCAGTAGGTAGCCTAGGTACTTAGGCATGAACAGTGGGTATTGAAGGCACATAGACCTGCGCAGTAGGTAACCACGGTACTTATATATGCGCAGTGCATATTCTATCTACAGAGATCTGCGCAGTAGTTACTAAAGGCACTCACATTTGTGCAATGTGTACACAATGTAATGAGACTTGAGCAGTAGTTAAGAGAGGGACTTGGGCATGCGCAGTGTATACCGGAGGTACATATACTTGTGGTTATGTGGTGGATATGTGGGAAGTTCTTGTGATAATCATGTGGCTTATTTTGATTAAATTAGGTTTTAAAGTGGCACAAAATGGATGGTTGTAGTTTGCTTCAAATTAAAAACATTAGTAAAAACTCTGGATTTATGCAATAGTATATCCTCCCAAATGTGCCAAATAGGCTTAAATATATCTTATAAACTTTTGTCGAGATAAATGTAAATCAAACTTTAATTTTACATTGTGTTACGAAAGTTCTGAGCATTTTTCATTAAAGTGATATAACTTAGTTATGTGAAGTGCGATTTTTATAAAATGAAGTTATTGATCGAGTTAGAGTCTAGTAGCTCTGGATTGAACAAAATGCATGGAAAAAACGTAAAAATAAATGAATAAATCGGAATTCGCAAATAGTTCGAAATAAAAAAGTGTTAAATTTAGAAGCTATCTAGAAGTACTAATAAAAATAAAGGAGAGCATTCAATATTCCAATGTACCAAGAAAAATAATATTAATATTTTTTGGAAATTTTGTTTTTTGGTATAATTTCCGGAAAGTAGTGGGCACAAATTCATCAACAATTTTCTTAGAAATAAAGTATCTTGATCTGACTCACTTTTCAGCTTTGGTTGTTTGATTTACGATATTTTTCTCAAAATTAATATAATAAATATTAAATAAACCTTAATTCAGTAATCAACTTTTATCATTTTTAAAAATTTGATTAATTTTAAGTTTAAGGTACGATTTTATTGAAATTTTTAATTTAAAAATATCACGTGATTGGCTTTAAGAACCTCCCGCCCCTTAAGTTATCATCCGTGATATTTTTACTGCCCCCCTTCCCCCTCTTTTTACGGTCGCGTGATATATGGACGTCCCCTTATGTGGTCGGGACCGTAGTTATTGACCACATCACAAAGAATAGTCTTAACTCATGCTACGAAAAGTATGTAATTCAAAGTGTTTCATAAGAATGGTCTTGCTTAAACGCCTAATTAGTGTCCATCCATACGTGACACTTGTGTAATAATTTTTCTGTGGTGACATATAATCAGACTGTAAGGAATTATCAACTTGAAGGGACTTATATGTAGACTCTTCATGAATTCATTAAATTTGTATTAATCCGAAGGAAGTTGTTTTTGCTCAATAAATCACCGTCCTAATCCAAGTCCTAGATAGTATTCTATACTTGTTAATAAAAAAAAAGGTTACCTAATCTCTAATTAAGTCGTAGCCGGTATGCGATATTCCTTATTGATTCATATTAAAGGTAATATAAATTACCAAACTTTTCATTCAGTATATATATAACATAGCACAAAAAATCGTTGAGCAATATTTTAATAGTCGTTGCAGATTACAACAATACTCAAAGATTGTCCGCAATCGCAAGTTTGGATCGTGTTTTACTACACGAAACTGCAATTATTTACCATTACTTTAAGATAATACTGACCATAATATTATACCTAATTAGAATACAACAAATTATAAAACTAAACATGTATCTATTCCGGAAACACCCGGGGAAACACTTCATCTTTATTAGGATCTTAATTTTTTCGACCTTCATCTCTTATTCTTAATTAATTCTTGATTCACACCCAGTCTGTACAATACGTTTATCCTATTTGCATATATTCGTATTCCTAATTCTTATGCTTATTAAATTTCCGTCAGGAGATAATGGGAGGTCTTACTGCATGAAATGCGATGTAAAAAGAGAAGAGGCATCTTGGGTTGAAGCTCGAGTTTAATTAAAGCCGAGCAACATGCCTTGATGTACTGAAGGTATCAGTGCTTTACGATGATAGTGATACATGCATCCTTATTGGAGTGATATTTCTTACACTCATGCATACCACTGTGCCAGTAGATATAATCGAAATGAATATATGCCTCTAATAAATACGGACCTATAATAAGTACATATACCCGTAATAATAAGTACGTGCTTGTAATAAATATAACAAATCGATATATTATAAGAACTAAAAATAAATTCACGGATTGCGGATTGCGGATGAAGTACTTTTTATGGAGACGTTTCTCTTCGATTCTTAACTTTTTTTAACTGTGGTTAGATGCTCGATTGTTTAGTCATCACTTGATTGGTCATTGTTTATTGATCATTGAGAAAGTGACAGTGAAGAATCTTTCAATTTCTTTTGTTCTGTTTCACTTCCTGCTGCAGCTTCACTCTCCTGTGAAAAATCATTGAAGTTATTCTTTGAATTTTTAAACAATTGGATTCGCCTTTTACTCAATCTTTGGTTACATTTTTAAGGTTTACATAAGTTTTGTATATGTACGTAAATTGTTGCAATCACTTGTAATGAGAGAGGTTTAAATCGTAATCTTTGAATGCTCTCAGCTTAAAATTGTGTAGCTCTAAACGTTACCAACTCAGTTCAAATGTTTTAAATATCAGTTTTTCAAATTTTTAGCTCTTTGAATTCAAAAAGAAATATAATTTGAAAATGTAGAATTTTTAAGGGTTAAATTTGAAATTATCTTCATGCATGTTTAAATTGTTCACAATACCATTTACATGCATAAAGTTTTTAATATTGTTTATTTTTGAACACTCAAAATTCAACATATTAATCTTTGAACTCTTTCATACTTCTGTTTACATTTACAATATCGAATACAATATTAAATGATGTAGGGGAAAGCTGTACGAGGTGGATACGAGTACGAACTGAATAATGGGAAAGAGTGGCTGGTTTTTAAAGAAAAAGTTTTGTGGTATTTTTGATGAGTAACAATATTAAAAACCAATTTTCATAATTAACCTTTTTACCACTTACTTGCTATTTTTAATTGCAAAATGTGTTTTCCACATGGCGATGCAAATTTTGTCCACTGACATTATAATTTTTTGAGGGATTAAGTTGCTTTCACTATTCTTTCACTAGTTCCTTCAATTCGTCAAACTCTTGGCTTCAGAACTTTTATGGGAAGTGTCATTCAGCACGACGTGAATAAATTGTTGACAGGTTAGGCTTCGTTAACAAATAATTTTTTTGCTTTTAGGTTGCGAGCACAATAAAATAAATGCTACCAACCAAACAACTTTGAAATAAATAAGCAAGTTCATGCTTTCTACCAACATAACGAAATAAAATGACTCCTAGTTTTTTTGTCTATGGTAGTTGGTAGCAATGACTGTCATAATTGCATGTTGAATACGACTCAGTTTTGAGCTCGTACAATTTTTATAACATATTGAAAATAATCACTGTATAAATGAAACAATGTTTTTGAATAACAGTTTTGGTTTATTGTTTCATGAATTTATTCAAAATATCCTTCGACAACTGATGGAAAAGGCTTAAATGTGAATATTCACTTCCTACCAGAAGAGTACCATCTGCATGAAATGGCAACGCGTTAAAAAGTGTAAAATATGTGATAAATGGCTAATAGAATTCATCCGATGGCATTGCTGTCTTTAAAATGAAAGTTTCAGCTTTAATTTGGTATTTACTTTCCCCACTTGTTTATAATTTATTAAAATTATGACTTCAAAAGTTTTTCTATCCATTTCGTACTGGTTTCCTCTATCATTCAAATGTTGTATTTTTTATAAATTCCATGTCTAAATAGAAATATTCTATTTTCTGTTTTAGGTGAGTTCCAGTCACACTTACATTGAGTAACTCTGTGAGTAAACGAATTCAATGTAACATAATACAAAAAAAAAAATGAAAGTTCGATTTTCATTTCGAAGGTTCTTATTGCTAATTTGTATGACCGAATTGTGCAATTTCAAACGTTACCAACTAATTTTTTTTTGATTTTGTAACTTTTAAAAACATTTAACTTGAATTTGTTCAAGTTTTTAGTCTTTCCAATTACAAATCATAAAATTTAAGGCGTTTAATTTGTAAATAATTTCCAATTTTAAATTCCTTATCTCAAAAATTATTCGCCTGTAAAATTACTCCATATAAATATTTTAAATATTATGAATGGTTCAGATAAAAATTATGGAATTATTTGACTCGCAATTACATGCAATCATCGTTCTAAATTAAATATTCAAAAAGGCCTCTTAAATTGATGACATAACATTTACCAAAGATCCAATCCCTCACAAAATTGGTCGTTTAGCATCGAAATTTTATTTTTAAAACTTGATTATCATAAGGATTATAACTTTTTTTTCTCATTAGACGAATGAATTCGTTCGAAACTGGAAATTTTGGCCCAGATTTACCCAGGATCAGCAATCTAAGGATTAGAGATTGCATTTAGGAAAGGCATGTGAAAGAGGTTGTTTAAAATGTTTACGTCGAATAGGTGAAAGGTTCTTAACGTGTGAATCTGAAATGCTCGAAAAAAAGAACCAAGACTTTGCATAATAATTTTAGTTGTAAACGTGCAATCATGTAACTGAAATTTCAGTTTACTTGAACTAAATCCGGCATAAAATGACACTTCAGGTACATGCCGATTTGGTGAAGTGGGAATTATGACAGATGTCGTTTCGCGTAAGTAAGCTGTTGGTAATGCGGCTTACAGAATAATAAAAGTTATGACAAATGGTGATTCAGAAAAGTAAAAATTATGACAAATGGTGATTCAGACAAGTAAAAATTATGCCAAATGGTAATTAGGGAAAATAAAAATGCGGGCAAATGGTAATTCAGATGAATAAAAATTGGGGCAAATGATAATTTGGGAACATAAAAATTATAAGCCAAATGCTGACTTAGAAAAATTAAGATTTGTGCCAAATAGTAATTCGGAAAAAAAATTAGGCCGAATGAAAATTCGGAAAAATAAATCGAAATTAGGGTAAGTTTTTGTTTGGTCAAATGAATTGCGGTACAATAAAAATTAGGCCGAGTCTAAACGTCCGGACACTGTGTACGTTTATCTTTGTTTATACCAAGGTCAAGTCTAAGCGTACGTTATTAACAGATTTCGTGCTTTTTTCCCGCTTGCGGGCTTTTTCTCACATGATAAATGACACTCTTAATTCCAGTCATGTCAAGTTTTTCTCAGATTGTGTAATAATGCCCAAACGGGTAACAATCATAACTATGTTCTCTAGTGGCCTACTACTGGCCAATAACTGGTACAATACCGATCTTGTAATACATTTCCCCCTGGTTTACTACAATTTAAGTAAAACTTATTCATACTTGATAAGACCAAGTTGACTAAAAAGTAAAAAGTGAAAATGAAGGATTGTTTTCTTTTTATCAGGGAATAAAAAAGAAACCTTGAAAATCAAGGTCTCTAGTCACTTCACTAAAAATTATATGAGTTTACAGAGATTTATTGGTTTGTTTTAATTGTTTACAGTGGTTACACTTTAGTTATATTAACACTTTTGGAAGGAACGTGAGTAAGAAATTTGATAGCGTCCTTGGCTATTTCGTTTATCACTTTTTATGAAGATCTTGCTTTTATTATGTATGACTAAGTGGTTTAGAAGGATATCGTATCGTCGTTCTGAAATCATCTTCAGCGTTGATTACGTTGATTATTGCATAGTCATATTGGAAGTTGGTCCGAAGACTTATCTGTGAATTGAATCAGGTTTAGTGACTTGTTATTATTGGAATTTTCTTTTTTGTTCGTTCATGTTTCCAAAGTTGCCCCTAGAGAATTGTGGGTTAACTTGCCAGGTGAATCACTTACAAATTTCTCAAATTTTCTTATATAATTTACCTTATTTATATTATATATTGATGAAGATCTGGAGCATATTCTGTTTTCAATTTCTTTAATTAGGCTAATTGCATGCTTTACTTAGAAATCCTTATCATTATAATACTAGCCTGGAAGTTTTATCAGCTCTCGAATACCCGGGGAAATCGGGAATTGATCATACCGCCGAAATTGGATACTGCTAATTTTTCTAACGTACTTAGAAATTTGAATCGTATCAATTTAAACGATTTGAAAACTCTCGGAATGCAAGATGATTACAATAATTAAACGCCTGAAAAATTAGAGTCCATAAAGTAGCAGTGAATTTTACAAGGCTGGAATTTAAATTACCATTTACAAAAAATTGAAGGAACCCCATTTTAACGATCTCTCAATGGTACATATAACATGTTGCAAATTGGACAATTTAAGGCTTGAAATTTAAAAGGCGTTTGCAACGATCAATAAAATGTAAAAACCGGAAGTCGGAAATTTCCGGCGGTGAATTGTCTGACGAATTACGTTGTCCGTTCACCGAACTCAATCGACCAATAACAGAGTTAGGTGAAATCGGAATCGGAAATCGGCGAAGAGAATGTTCTATGCCGCTGTAATTGCGGAAGCCACTGCAGATTGCTGTTTGGTTCACATAAATCGTTCTCCAGTGGTCGATAACATAGGTTCGTCCTTTTCTGCTGGGATATTCCATTGCTGGACTCGCGTTTTTCATTAGACATTGATGCAGTGCCTCTACCTGCTTAATCCTTTTTTCCACATTCCACAACGCGGTGGTTTATTTTCTTCAAAGTGAACTCGTTCCTATGGAAGTATGGAGTCGATAGACGTTAGACGACGTGGTGCAGTTCCAACAGTTCCAACAGTTACTAGTCCGCGTAATCGTCCCTTTACTCTTTTGACTTCGCGGAAGAGCATTTTCTCCTTACGCAACGCGTCAATTGGTTCAAGAAGTGGACAAAATGTGACGTAATCTGTGACGGATCTAAATACCGGAAAATTATCGATGGGGGAAGGTTTCCTAACTTCCAATAGACTCCCAATAATTTATGAAATTGCAAGTGTTAGGAAAGCATAAATTTTGTTGGAACAATTTTCATATAATGATACCTTTCAGAGGTGAAGAAATATTTTGCAGATATTTCGTATAATAATGGAACCTATACGAAAAAAAAATGGATAGAGTTTCTATTATTTGAGTACTTTTCGGTCATCAAGATGGAAATGAGACGAAATAATTTAATATTCACGTCAATCCATTCCAATTTCCCCTTTTAAATCTAAAATTGCCTCTATCCCTTTAAATCCCAGATTTCCTATCTTTTTTTACCCTCAACTAATTCACGGTTATCCTTATCTATCGTTTTGTGTCCCGAACTAATTTATGTTTCATTCTTACTACCCAAGTCTATCCTGTGCCCCTTCACATCAATCCTTGTCTATCATTTTGGCAATTTAGAATCCTGCCCGTGTCACGGCTAGCTTTGATTCATTTGAAACCAGAAGTGCTTGCACTTCCAGTTTCTTTTTTGTGTTTTGGGCATGCTCCTCGGTTATTTTAAGCCAAGAAAGAAAGAAATCATACTACGCGTTTTTGAGAAAGAGGATTTCTTCATTTTTAACGATTAAAAATCTCATTTTTCTCAAAAACGACGCAAAATATGAATAGCACTTCATAGTTCAAAATTTTTCCTCCTTCTGAAACCTTATAAAATTATACGTTTATTTTGTGTAATTTAACAAATTTTTCAACAACAAAAAATAGAAAAAAATCGACTAAAATAGCATTTAGTTTAACGAGCTTCAACGTTTTATTTCTAAAAACGTTTGTTTTTATTTCAGTAACAATGTGAAGAATATATTTCATGAGCTTTATAAGATTTCTGAGCTCCAGAGTGAAGAGAAATTAGTTTTTATCTCTAAAAATGAAGAAACATCATTTTTAGCGATTAAAAATCTGATTTTTTTCGAAAAAAACCCAAAATATGAATAGCAGTTCATAGTTAAAAATTGTTCTCCATCCTAGAACCTATAAAATTATGCCCTTACCAGATGTTTATCTTGTGTATTTTAACCAATTTTTCCAAAAAAATAGAAAAAGTCGATAAAAATCGACTAGAATAGCATTTAGTTAAATTAACTCCACAATTTTATTTTTTAAAACGTTTGTTTCTAGTTAAGTAAGAATGTTAAACTAAATGCTATTTTACTCGATTTTCATCAATTTTTTTCTATTTTTTG
>JAUMHM010000031.1:14043516-14066366 GCA_032362435.1 Melikaiella ostensackeni
CAACGGCTCTTCATTAAAATATCTTCCTTAATTGAGGGGCCGCCAGCGAAAAGGGCTTATAGCCGAAATCGCGCGCATAACTATTGACCATCAGGCTGCATTCAAAATAAAGTATAAAAAAGATGCGCTATAAAATTTTCTACAAGTATCAATGTCCAAAATCCAAATTCTAGATATATATTGAAAACAGCCTGATGGTCAGTAGTTATGCGCGCGATTTTGGCTATAAGCTCTTTTCGTTTGCAACCGCTCAATTGTGCGGGTAGCTACTGATTTAATCTTGCCCAATTGAAGAGGATATTTCAATGCATAAGTACATTAGTTTTTTAGTTCACAAAGTTGGATTTTGACGTGATTAAAAATCAAAATGTAAGATGGCGCAAGTCATACTCCATGTGACACATACTAAAATCATCATTTTCAAAATTAAATTTATCGTAAATTAATCCCGCTAGACGGCCTGAAATTTTCGCAGAAAACGTATTTCATATTCCTCTATAATATATTTTAAACTCAGTTCCCAAAATTCAACTACCCAGCCACTCACGACCTTCCTTAATTGAAACTTATTTAATGCCTTTTACAATGAGAAAAAAACATATTATAGGGTATTTCACAATCACTGCCTGTTCAGAAAACATTTACTTATCGTCTACTATTGCGAATGCTGTGTGTGCAAAATAGGCATTGCTGTCCTTATGAGAATCATGATTAATGAATTTTTAAAACAAAATATCATTGAATAGTATATTGTGCAACTAGGGAGGAAAGTAAACACACGATATTTTTTGTAACAGATGTATATGGAAATCGTGATTACATAAAAGGATTATGGAGGTTAGGTTTTGACAATTTCGGTCGGCGTGCAGAAATAACTGCCACTACGTCATCAATTAAAACTTCCTAAGAAGTTATGATAAATCTAATTTGTAACAGTGCGCATGCATCACTTACTACCCGTGACTTGGTGGGAATCAGGCATTTTCGTCTTGCTTTACAAGCACAGAAATCACAAAATCCATGCAACTGTTACAAAAAAGATCTTTCTTTCAGTTACGTGCTATTTTGAAGTAATGACGAAATAAATTACATTGAAAAAACGTCTAAAAAGCTGTTTGGTAGAGATTATGCAGAACTTCAAAATGTAGCAAATGTGAAGTATGTGAAATAATGAATTGTAGTGCTGTTTTACTAATAACAAATTATTTAAACATTTTAGGTGAATACTATTGAAGTTTAAAGTGTGATTTGAAGCTATGACATGTGGAAAAAGTTAGAATTATTATCAACGTTGTGACCTTTATTAATAGAAAAACAGTAATTCCGGTCTTAAATCTGAAAATTAAACTAGATGTTAATTGCGCTGATAGTTATAATTATTTTTTTTGTAATGAGAAAGTGAACAAAAGCATTAAATAATATTCTTATAGTAGTCTCTTGCTTGAAGTTTTTAGGAGAACAAAGAACAAATCCTTGTGATAATGAATCCTAGCCGATGCAGCTACTTCTCGTACATGATCAATGAAATCGAGCTTATAGTTAACTCGGAGTCCCAAATCCTTGATGGTCATTACTCTCTCCAATCCCACACCCCTTATTTGGTCATTATATACAACCCTCATTGTTCCTCTTCGGAACGAAAGCACTTTACATTTGGTTAGAATAGTGAAAAGACTATTTTTGTCACACCATAAACTACCCTGAAAATTTCAATTTCATCTGCAAACAAGAGAATATAGCATTTCAGTTAAGCCAGTACATCATTGATGTACACATTAAATACAGTTGGTCCAATCACTGACCCCTGGGGGATACCCGAGGTCGAAGTGAAGACTTGAGACGAGTGACCACCATACTGTACAATATGAGATCTATTAGACAAATAGTCTATGATAAGATTGACATGATTTTTTTTATTGACTGATTCCTTGGTACGAGATCTAAGGCTAGTTGTTTATCCATTACAATATTCTGACTTATACTATCAAAAGCTTCCGACAGGTCCAAGTAGATAACATCAACTTGTTTGCCTACCTGAAGAGCTAAATTTACAAACTGTGCTAGCGTGGTCGAATTAGTCACCGTCGATCTCTTAGATGTAAAGTCATGTTGAAATTCCGACAATTGCGGTGCAAATCTCGCTGTACAGTTTTACCTATGGAGAGTTCAAAAATTTTGGCACAGTTACTAATTATAGTCACAGGCCTATAGGGTCTTATATTCGATTTATCTCCACCTTTAAAGGCAGGACATATTCTCACCGTTTTCTATTTCGAGGGAAAAGACCCGGTGCAATGCTAAATTATAGACCCAACATAGTGGTTCTGCTAAATGATCAGATAGTTTTTTTTAACTAAAAAAGCAGAGGTCCCATCTACCCCAGTGGAAGAGTTCTTTAAAACGGTAAAAGAACTTTTAACTTTAATTCACGTTAAGTTAAAACAAATCGTCAAAATAACCTGTTAGATGTAACTGATCCGATATAACATTCATCCTTCTCCCATAGATTTCATTAAAAATTTGCGCGAACGCATCGGTCGTCTAGCTTCTGGCCATCCAAAAACATCGTACCCTGAAGACAAGTCTGTGTAGTTATTAAAATCAGATCTGGCTCTCGCCTTCACACTACACGTTAGTAAGTGCACCTGCTGTTTATAAAAATCTGACTGACTGACCCGACTCTTCCTCCAAAATTTATCTTTGAATTTTATATCTTCAATAACTCTAACTAAGAATCAAGGAGGAAATGAGTTTTTAATATTTCGCGAGATAAGAAAGCGCGGAATTTATAGTTTAAAAGACTGATCTAACACCTCGCAGAAGAAATTACCAGAATTCTCGGCTGACATAAGAATAGATAGTTCATACCAATCATAGTTACCCAGATAAATGTACATACAAACTAGCCAGATTAGTTTTCTGAAAATTAAAATTCCTATTAATCTGATTTAAAATAAAGTTGCTAGAGTAGTCATATGAGTTCATCTTTAGAAGTGAAAAAATTGCCAACGCTGGGTGGTGCGAATCTTCTTTCACATACGGGACAGGTGCATGTTCCACATCACAATGCATATCAATAAAAGCTAGATCCAAACAACGACCAATGGTGTTTCTTACAGTATTATACTGCTTAAGACCAAGAGAGGTCATATAATTATCAATCATCAATCCCAGACTGTCCCGGGAAAATTCTATTTGGTAATCAGCAAAATAGGGTGAGTTAAAAACTCCAATAAACCATCTATTGGAGACAATCTTCACACCAATTATATTTATATTTAAATTGAAATCCAAAATGGTAGAAAGGTTAAGCTGTGACACCCAATAATCAGGAGAAATTGCAAACAATACTCCCCCCACCTCTCGTACCTTCTCGTTCATCCCGCAGAACCACAAATCTATCTCCAGAAAATACTTCCTGATTTAATATTTCAGAGTGCAGCCATTTGTTTTAAAACAAAGAGGATTTGCTTTCAGCCAACAATAGGCGGAGCTTCTAATTTTAAGACAAAAAATGAGCCTGAACGTAGCTCTAAGGCAAAAAATCGGCTTCATTTAAGGTGCAACAACTTTAAGCCGTAACAGAAGTAAGATTTTTTTGTGTTCAGTTGAAAATAATCATTTAAATTTCAACGCCCAAAATTGGATATTTTGAGTTATTTCGAAAATGTGCAGTATCCTTTTTGGACGTTCTAATATGATGTCACTAATAGTCTGTTGTAATATCAGTTATCGTCTTGTTTATTTTGCTAACTTAAGATTGAAAAATGATACCAGATAGCGAACCCTGATTCTAGATTTCTTTGACAGTTGAGCATTTACTTGATCAGATTTCATTTTTGACGGATTATTCTCATTTCGAGTCTATAATTTAAAATTATTGTTAACTTTTGAAATTTTTACACTTCAAATTATCAAAGAACCCCGCTCAAAATGTGTAGAAAAGACTTTTCGCTCAAAGTTCGGTGAAGTTCTGTGCATAAATTATGACAATTTCGCGAATAGTTCTTCGAAAGGAGAAAATTGTGTTTGTCGGTAAACATTTAGGATTCATTTTTTGAGTGCTCGCTAATTGATGCTAATTAGTGTGTAGTGTGTACAAGTGGCTGGAAATTAAAATGCTATGCACTGCATATCGACGTCCAATTAACATTTCACGTGGCGAAAAGTGCTTAGAATCTGCCTTCGGATTTCTTCCTTTACAAGAAACCATTTTCCTTCATAAAAGAAACTCTTCTTCCTTTTAATTTAATAGAAATCTTTTATAGCTTAGTTACTAAAGTTACAAAGTTGTCTTGAATCTTATAAATATCAACCTATACCTTTAATAAAATAATCCTCAAACATTTCATTCAACTGTACCAAAAAATCTAATTATATTCCATTATTATATTTTTTGTTACGGCAAAGATCTTTCTTATTTATTATTAAAAGATACCATTGGTTTCTGCGACCTTGTGTAGCTTCTCATAAATGAAAAATAATTAAAGCCACTGATCCATGCTCAGCACATAAAAACCAATTAAACTAAATGAAGATTTTTTCTGGTCACACTCATTAACTCCCGATTATAATCCTTGGGAAACGCTGGCCTATTCAATTCAGCCCAAGGTCACAAAACTGAAAAGGGGGTTTTTCTCTCCATGCTTGATTTGTTACGATCTTAATAAATTTTCAGACCATTCTATTTTTGAAATTTATCGAGGACATTATTTGAGGTCGATAATTTGATATTGGGAAACAACCTACTATTCGTAGTCACATGCCTGGTCCATTTTACAGTATATCTTATCAGCTGGCCTTCTATTCGTTTCCGCGATTTTATATTTCTTTGCACATCCGATACTGTTGATCGCTCATGCATAAAATGCAAAATATGATAGCACGTATCTTAAGTGTCCTCGCAGCTCAAACTAACCTTGCATCGCTTTCGAATCTTAATTAGAGTTCCAGCGAGTCTTCAACCTTCATACATTTTATATTTATTTTAAACGTGTACCCATGACTGGAGATGCTACAAGTGGAACGTTTCATTTTTCTCCAACTGGTTTTGTAAGTTTGCTCGACGCGATGGTGCGTTTTTATTATGAATAAATGTGGTCGACACCATTTTAGTTTTTTTGGTTCAGAGTTGCAAGGACAAATGCAGATCGCAGACCTTACAATGTAAATGAGATTTGTGGTCATGAGGGTTTAAATTGAAACTAGAAATATTGCAGAGAACTCGATGTAGGTTCGCAATTTGGTTTCTATATTTATATGTAATTTTTAAAACACAATAAATACCAAGTTGTCAAATTTTTATCCAAATGTGGGTCAAAGCGCTGCACAATATTAAAACAATTTACAGATTATCTTTGTTTCTTAAACCACTTTTTTTAGCGTTTTTAAACCACTTTCTTTACAATCTCATATTTTTCCCTAATTCCTTAGGTTGTGTATACTTTTCTATGGGGAGGGGAAATTTTTTAGTGATATATTATAAATTTGGTTAATTCACCTTGTGAAAAATAGAAAATTACTTATTATTGTTTATCTCTCCACTTACACTTATTATGATGTTCATTCATGGAAATTGTATTCGAGAACCAAGACTAAGGGTTTTTTCTTCTATTGTTTCCGAGTCACTGGATGTTACGTGTGTTAATGTATTCTTTGATTGTGTACTTATAATTTTCTTAATTATTGTTTGTAAAGTACTGTCCTACAGACAATTTAGGAAAAACATTAGCTTATGTCACACTCTTGAAGAAAGCTGGCAACATTATGAAAGATAAGATCTGGAGCCGCTTACCTTTCTCATTAACCTCAAATTATATCTTCTGATTTATGAGATGATGAGTAATAAGATTAGTACATTACATACATACAATTATATGAGTAACACAGTTAATAATGTTATTTGTAATCTGATTAGAATATTACATTTTAATTGAATTTTAAGGATGAATTGTTATCACGATGGAGATATTTGAATTTTTTCTAGGAGAACGAACCTTACTTTCTTGTGTTAATATGTTCTTATGTTCTTATATAATGACGTTAATAAGTTGGTCGACGCCCTTGACTAATATATTTAATAAGTATACGAATCAGAAGATCATTATCAAGGCTTATGTCTTGTCAAGATTTCTAATGTGCTTCCATCTTAAGGTCTTTCCTACAAAATCACTTGCCTTAGAACAGACACCCACTCGTTAACGTTCATTACCATCGGTAATGCGAGTGATGGATGGTGAACGTAACATCTCAAAAATTTTCCAAAATCCTGTTCTGCCTACGAACACCTAATACACTGATCTGCTTCTTCTCAATTATCGATAGGGATCTAATTACCATATAACTTTGGATAACCTTAGTTTTAAGTATTTGGCATCATAGAAAGTTGACGAAACAATCGATATTTTGTTTTGTAAAACTCATCCGGGCTTCCTGTTTGTCTGCTGTACTCACTTTTTGTTGGCATTACGGAATTTAAAAAAACGAACTGTTACAGATCAAACAATTAGGATGATATTATTGAAATTTTTTGTATGAAGTATTTTGTAATAAAATCGACGAAAAAATTTTGTTTTATTTCTAGCATAAAATTCTACAACTTAAAATAATATTGTCAGATGCTTCTTAATCCATTCGAAATTATCACCATTTCAATATAATATTGTTCAATTTTTAACTGTACCAAACTTGAAATTGTTTAACCTTGAACGCTTGTAATTTAAAATTGATTAATTTCAATTTCAACAGGCTGGAAATTGAAATGTTTTCATTCCTAATTTTTGAATTTCTGATTCTTTTACTTTAATTCACAATTGTTCAATTTTCAACGATATCAGCTTGAAGTTTTTTTCAATGGTTTAAAGTTAAAATTTTCTTAAGTTTCTTAATATTAGCTTATGAAAACAAAAATACTATTATATAATTTTTTATTATAACTATATAATAAAAATTTGTGCTATAGAAATATTGAATTAAATAATGTACGATTGTACGAATGAGATTCTACAAGTGCCTTGGAGCTCGACTAAAAAAAAATTTAATTTTTGTTTCAGGTGAGGTCAAGTTTCATTATTCAAGTTACTGGTTAGCTTTATAAGTATAAAAATGCATTCTGGATTACAATTTCAACTTCAATTGTAAACACAGTAAGAAAATGTTTTATTATAAGGCTGGATTTGGGTATTAAAACAAAACCATAAAAAAATAGTCCCACTTCAATTTGATGCAAGATGAATAACATTGTAGTACTCGTATACTACTTTCTGGGCTTAAAATAGGATCGAAGTGGGAGCCAAATGTCATTATTGTTTTTTTGCTTCTTCTGAACATGAATGTCATGAACTTTGAAGTTATGTTGAAACAGTATTCGGCTCTGCATAATTTTAGTTCGTTAGCGCGTATCATTTTTCAATCTGAAGTTAGCAAATTAAAACAGTACGCATATTGGCTTCAAAATATGACGCTCTAAAAATAATCCTCAATATAAAAAGAACTCTACTTTTTACAGTGAGGTTTTTAGTATTTTTAATACTTTACTAGTTTACTAGATATAAGTATAATTAAGATGGCTTGGTTATCCATATTCAGTGCATATAACGCATTTCATTCAATAACTTTTTAGGTATTCATTTTGACTCCCAGTGTATACCGTATAATTGTGGGTACCTTTCCACTATGCTTACAGACACTGACTTTATTATAAGGGTGTATGGTTTAAAAATGTCAGGTTTTGAATTTTACTATTTCAAAATGTTTAAGTTTGAAAAGATTTCTTTTGTAATTTGAAAAAAAAATCCTGATTGGTATATTTTAGCAAACGTTTTGCATTCTGATATTTTTATTTCAAATAAGTTGTAAAGATTAATCAACATCACAAGAAACTATCATTTTCTTATAATTCAGAGTATTAAACATGTATAGTAAATTTACTATACGTATATGCATATTGCTTCCATTACATTTATAGTAAAATCGCTACAAAAATTTCTAAAAGTGTTGCCTAGAATGGTTCCAATTAAAAAATTGCAGCCATTATGTAATCAGCCTCCAGCGAAACTCGATTTTATCATGTGCATGAAGTTCTGAACATTCAAATGAACGAAATTTTTTACTTTGGCTTTTTAAACTAGAAACAGTACTAAAATAATAATTTATTTATATTGCAAATAATATATTACAAAAGAAACATAATGCATTATTTTAAATTGTAGTTGGAACAATATTTGTAGATAAAATAAAATTGAGAAAAAATATTTCGTTTATTTGAACGTTCAGAACTTCAGCTACATGATTTTATCTACCCCTCATCTAAAAATGTATCAAATCGTAAAGTTGTAGGATGAACAATTGAACATGACCGTTCCTTGCTCATGGGCCCCCTTCTGTAAAAACCTCTTCAAAAGAAATCTTTGCTCGTCCTCCTCAGCTCAGATCAAACGGTCCAGCTTCACGCCTGTACATCTATCTATACTTTCAGCTAATTATTTGCAAATCATTGATGAAGATACATCTTCTCTCACCAATATTGAGAAATCTTATAATCCCAAAAAAAATCTAAAGGAAAGGGAAACCGGTCATTATTCAGAAAATCAGATATCTGCTATTATAATTTGCAATTTGCTTAAATGATGTCCTTGGTAGTAATTTCTTTATGAATTTCATCAATTTGTATTTTGTATACCTTCGGAAGTGGAATATCTGAAGTAAACCGTGTCCGCCTGATGATAGTCTTTGCGAAATTGGTACTGAATTATGTGCTGATCAACAGTCATTAATCAGTGATTAACTTGAGATGATAGTGGTGTTCCATTTACAATTTGCATCAGGTTTGTTCATTTTCGGTCCGGCGGTCGCATAAATCATAGATATTACTAGATTCACTTTTAGGCACTCGGAATTGTTAATAGCAAATCACATAGTTTGTAAGAAAAGAAAACAACTTTATTGACTAAATTTTGTTGAAACCAATATTGGAACTAGGCTAAAGGACATCAACCTTATCCTTTAAAAATAAAGGATATACATTTATAGAAATATTTCAAAGAAATTATACTCTATGGAAATCAATGATGTAACTTATAATGGGGATGATCATTGTCTCGAAAGTTGTTTGGCAACAAATTATAACAACTAAGTTTAACTTACTGTTTATTTTTTCGTATTTCCAGATAACTGGAACTTACAATTCCTCTAACAGTATACTTTAATTACTGACTAGATGGTAACGTTTAGCATGCTTTTATAATTTTTCTTAAGCAATTCATTGTATAATGTAATATTGGCACCTCATCAAAATATGCTATGCAATTATTAGGTGGTCTTCCTTGATGAATATATAATTTGCATGCCCAGTGGTTTGGTACTGATCAGAAGGAACCGTCTTGCACCGTGTCTCTCCCCACCAGGTTCTTACAAGTTCCTTCCCTTTCACCAATGTTCAACAGGCCCATGGGCCGCATGGGCATCACACTGACCGCTTCCATCCAGTTCCGTTCAGACAGTTGCAAACACGGTCCAGCCAACGACCAATCTCCTTAACTTAAACTGTTCCTTGATTATAAGTAGATCGACTACGCGTTTTTGCAATTGATTGTTCATCGAGACCCACCGGTAGTTCACTCGTATTATCGTCTTTCACCTCAAACAATGGCATTCGTTCTCAATCAAGTTATTATAGTGATTTCCAAGTGATGACAGTGATCCAACAATTGCTTAATGTTTTAATCAGGAGATAATTTATTGAAATCAATTCTATTCTGAAAGAGGTTTGACGACATGTTGAAAATAAGAAATGATTGTTGAAAAGTTTGTGTGTTTATGTGAAAATTGGCAAGTGTGATTTAAGCAGTTTAGGTTTATTGTTTGTTTTCTGGTGTTCGATGATGTTCTTATTCTATTTTCTATCTGCAATTGATCTATTTCATTATTTCATTTGTAAGGTTTAAAATAATGGCAATCATCTATTTGGTAACAGAAACACCTATATAAAATACTAACTCATTTAATTTACCACCTTTATTGAAATTAGAGAATTGCGTGATTCTGGATGATAAATGCTTCTCATTGAGATTTATATACAAAATAACCAATTGGTTGTCATCCCATCTATTAAATTCGTGCGTTACATTTATCCGAAGTAGACTACAATAACTAGAGGTGTCACGAAACTGGTTTAAATTGCCAGACGCAAGTTTCCTTTTTTTCGCGAAGGTTCCCCGTGGCCAGGTATATTATTCATGGATATCGCTCGGATCTGCCCGTCATCAGACACAGTTCTAGTGATTTTAGCGAAAATGCTATTTCATTGGAACATGAGAGACAAATTTCCTAGGGAATTGTCTTGAGTGTTTCTGTTCTTGTGCTTTTCTCACAAACGGAAGTTACTCTTCAACCGTCAACCGGATCATAGGAATGTGGCTTCCTTAACCGTTGTTGACACGCTAAAAACAGTTAGATGATACCACACTAAGAGTTACCACTGTTACCAGTTTAGAAAAAGAATTGCCAACTTGGTAAAAACTTAGAATTAGAGAAAAAAATGCAAATTTTTATCTGCATCTGTTGATATTGAAAAAGATATTCTTGCTTGATGCGAAAGGGTTTGCAGGTGATGTTGAATTTCATTCCTTCAGGAACTTCATCTTCCTGTTCGAACCAGGTGATTTATCTTCAACCGTAGGGCATTTATATGGGGTGTTTGAATACACCATCCACTTTGAGATTCCAACACTTAAGAGAACTTCTGAGCTAATGCAGCATTAGGTAATCTTTCTGGTTATCTAAAATCTCAGGAAAGTAGGTGATTGATATGTTTATTGCTTATTGTTCTCTTTATTTTCTTACTATTTGTTTTGACTGAGTAACAATTGGTCAGGAGGCTAGTCTCCTACCCACTTGTTGATTTTGGATTCTAGTTGGGAGGATTATGAAAAATTTATTCGGATAATCATCATTACATACGGTAAATTGTACTCGATACATATTTTAAACATCTCAAGTTGCGCATCGTCTTGCGTGACGTCTGCGGTGATACGGTTTTGCCGCGATGGTTACCGGGAGATTACCCGTTACCATAATATTATTCTGCAAGTATTGCACTGCAAGAAATGAGAGATATTTGATTGGAGAACACTTCAGTTTGCATCTGCAGGTGGTAGAGTTTATTAGACGATTCTGTAGAATTTAGATTGCACTGCAAATCGCTACGGTGCAATTGGATGATTGTAAAGCCATTTCGAATTTATGATAAAAGCAAATAGAAGAAATGCAACAATTTTCTTTATGAAGAAAGATTATAAAGGCGAATTAAGTTTTATCAATAGTCTCACTTTTTCTTTAAAGTGATGAAATTTTAATCTGTGGAATAACTGAAAGAAAATAATGTATTTCTTATGTATTCTGATGACGAATATCCTTTCAGTTCTTTTTTCTTTTGTGAGGCAGTCATTTGTATTCAATCATAATTACAATTTCTAGTTTGCAAGACAAAAAATTAAAAGGAAGGATCTTGCTTTTTATTCATCGGCTGGCAAAAGAAATTCAATAGACAATATGAAAGAGTATTCTGCTTTGAATCTTTAATTTGTTTCCTTCCCTAGCCTTCTGATTCTTTATTTTTAATTGAAGTGAAATACGAGTATCGTAGAATATGCGAAGCCTTAATTTAGCATAAACTCCATTTCTGTCTACTAAATTCTAATTTGGAATGAGATAAAATATATGATGATACATAGGACAGTAAATGCGCTGATGATTGCTAGAAATGCTTGAAGTCATCAGATTAATTATGTGATACGGTGGCTATAAATTAGCTATTATGCGCGTAAGAAATAAGTATAAGATTCTTTAAAAAGGGGGGAAGAGATTTATAGTAAAATACCCTTTGAAAGCGAGCCTCTGATGATATAAAACTCAATGCTGGACCGGCTTAGCTGCTCAAGGATAGCATCTGCCCGATGAACGCTATTGCTTTCTGCATCAGCGGCATTGTAGCCTGCTCTATCTCTCATCTTTGTGCGTGAATCCGACGTAAAAGATTAGAATGCGTTAATTAATGTACATAGTTCCCTCTCAAGATTACTCTTATCCTTTGCCGGTAATTGTTACTCTATGAGAAATAGTTTAGATATCAAAAGACGTGAAATCTGAACAGAAAATTTTTAGTTCTTACGAGTATCTTACCAATTTCCTCTTTCGAAAACAAAACTGTAAAAAATATGCATAAAACAAATGTTTTAAAAAAATGTTGTCAGAATAGCTTCTGTAATCGTTTTCAATTCTAATTCAAAAAAAAATTTAACTCAAACTTGTAGTATTTAACAGAGTATTTTCAATTTTTATGTTTTATTAGTACAGAGAAAGAGCTTCAAAGTAATAAAAACACTTTGAAAATTTTTAATATTTCCCATCCGAGTACGAGTCATAGTTGTTTATTTAAATGTAGTTATTTGCATACTTGTGTTCATTCTTCCTCTTTAGGCAAAAGCCGTAATTTTCATTTAATTTTAATTTACAAAAGCTCATTCTATTTCTTGAAAGGTTCTTTACAGTTCTGTTCATCGCATTTTTATGGAAGTTATTTTATTTAGAAATTAGACGTACAATTATTTTTAAATAGTCATTTTTAATTTCCTTATTAATATTTTATAAAAACGTGACGAATATAATTGTAAAGAACCTTTTAAGAAATAGAATGAGCTTTTGTAAATTAAAATTGAACGAAGATTACGACTTGTGTCAAAAGCGGATGAAAAAACACAAATACATATGCAAATAACTACATTTAAATAAACAATTAAGACCAAAACTATTTTTTTATTATTTACGCTTATGTTTCTCTTCTAAAATTTGTTGCAATAATCAATGGGCCTTTTTTGTCAATTCTATAAATCAAGTTAAAAATTAAGTAATTTTGAACTTGCCTGTAAACCAAGAACATCCTTAACGGTCGTACTACAATCATTACTTTGATAGTTTTCGTTTTAATCATGAAAAATAACGCTAAAAATGACCAATTGAATTTTTTGAAAAACGACACAAGATACAATAAAATGTTTCCTGACAATATTGTTCGCCTGAATTAGATTTACAAAATTGTTTCCGACCACTTTTTTATGAGGCACATAGTTTTCGTTTTAATCGTGAAAAAGACAAGTAAAAATAACAAATTTAAATTTAAGGAAAAATGACAGGATAAAATGAAATCTTTAGCCGAAAAATTTTTTGGTTTGAATCAGAAATCCCAGACCTGGATACAGAAAATAATATAATATACATTTAATATAATAGAGTTCAACATAATATAGAAAACGTTTCGTGTTTTGGACGTACTTTATTCGAGTTTAAGTTATTTCAGTTTTACATAATGGAATTCAATTTTATTGTTGAAATTGTCCAAAGTTAGATGTATTTAATAATTTTTTTTGAAGTCTTTCCCTTTAAATATTATTCATTCTGTAGGTTTGCGATTTAACATTGCTTATTCTGAAAGGTTGACAATAATTGTAAATTGTTCACTTTTGAACACTTAACATTAAACATTTTTTACTTCTTCTGGCTTCGAATTTAAAACTGCTAGTGCTTATAATATAAAATGAAAACTTATTTACATATTATCGAATGCTCTTCTTAACTGGAATTGTTCAACTTGAAACGCTTCAGTTCTAAAATACTTAATTTTGAAGGCTTCAAATTTCAAGTATAGTTCAATTTAAATTACTGCTTTGTTAAATTGTTAAATTCTCATTGCTTTAGATATGTCACTTTTATAATTTCACTTAAAAATTCTACAATATCATTACTTTAATTTACAATTGATAGATTTTAATGGTCTTTTAAGGTACGTAATACAAAAATTGAATAACTCACACTTTTAAATATTTAATACTTTCAAGTTGAAATTTTGAAAATCTGGATCTTAAAGATTCACTAATTAAAGTTGTTCTAACCAGCATTTAATTTAATTTATATTTTTCATTGACAAATTTGGATTATTTTCAAAACATTTTAATTATCATTTTTCTTGTGTTTTAATGACTCGGATATACAACTTCAAATAATTATCCAAATTTCAAATACTTCATTTTGCAATCGCATAACGTTTGAAGCCTCATATTAATATTTTAACATTTACAATGTTTCATGTTTTGAGTTGAAAATTGTTGAATATTAAATGTCAGCTGTAAATGTATCAATTTTGAATACTTCAATTTCATACTGTTGAATACAAAATTCTTACAGTTTTAAACTATTTTAGTACAGCTAAAAATTTTCTAACTTTTAGGGGGTCCAGCTTTAAATGCTTAATTAAACGCTGAAAGTTCGTTTGAAACCTTGAGTTTTTGAAATTATAATATTTTGAATTCTTCAATATTTTGTAGACATTTTATTTAAATTGGTTATTCTTAAAGGTCACTAAAGAAAATCAGTCAAACCCACTGAATAATTAGTCAAATTTACTTACTCAAATTTAGAGATGTTCTATTTCAAATGGCTTTCACAATAAAGTTTTTCATTAATCTTGAACTATGAAAAAATGTTTTCATTAATGTCGTTTGATCGGCTGCATTTGATTGATTTAAAAAAAAAGTTTGGCTAAGTGAACAAAATTGTGTTAATGTGAGAGGCGAAAGAAAGTTGGCCAAACTAGTTTGCTTCAGTAAACCAAAGTTTTTGGTCGATTTCATCAAATATGTTTTTGATTTAGCCAAATTATTTATATTTGGTTTAATCAATCAAAGCTTTTAGTGACATCAACGAAATTTTACTAACCAAAATTTGTGCTGGGTCTGCCAAATATTTGTTGTCCATATCATAACGATATATGGCGCTATGGTTGAACCAAAAAAATTTAAATGAAATGAAATGAAAATTCTTTAATTTCAATTTTCAATTGTTCAATTTGATATTATACAATTGAAAAGGATTTAAATATGAAGCTTTTGTATTTCGATTATTTAAATTTAAATTATTTCATTGTAAACACTTTCAATTGAACAATTTTTCAATTAAAAGGCTTATTACTATTTTCAACCTTTTTAGCTTTTATGTTACTTTAAATTACAGCACTTACTAGTCTTAAGGAAAATTCCGTAACGGTGGACAGTTTTTTAAATTACAAATTTGAACGGTTGAAATATACAGGAATTGATCTTTTCTTAGTGTATTCTTATGTACCAATTTCTATTGTTTACCATTGTTATGAACTTTTGAAGACTAGCGGAGAGGGGGGGTATTAGACAGTAAATATTACAAATAATTATATTTACAATTGAAAAATGATTTTCTTTTATTTTTTATTTTAAAAAATAGTTTCAAAGACCTAAGCTCGCAGCAAATTTTAAAAAGTTTCGTCAATTAGACAAAGGCGAGCCCTGTAAGAGTCTCAAATTTCATCTTGAGAGTTTTCTCCTAACAGTCGCAAATGAACCGTAGCGCGAGTAGAGTCACTTTTTCAAAAAAACATTAACAAATTCTGTCAGCTTTTTCCACGCGCTTATTTTTCCTTGACAATACAATTCACGATGAGTATTTTGTTTGTAGTATTTTATCTGCTGTAAAACATACATTTCCCAAAAGCCTCAGTTTTTAAAGACAACAGGTTTTCCGAATTTACGCAGCAAATTTTGAAAAGTTTCGTCGATTAGACAAAGACGAGCCCTGTAAGAGTCTTAAATTTCATCTCAAGAGTTTTTTCGTTAACAATCGCAAATAAACCGTGGCGCGAATCGGCTCGCTTTTCTAAAAAATATATTTAAAAATTCTGTCAGCTTCTTGCACGCGCTTATTTTTCAAGAATTTGCAGTGTTTTTAAATATTCTTTACGTGTAGTGGAAATTTCTCCTATTGACAATACAATTCACGATGAGTATGTTATTTGTAGTATTTTATCTGCTGTGAAACATAAATTTCCCAAAGGCCTTAGTTTTCAAAAAAAAAACTTTCGGAAATTTATGGAAACTTTCTGAAAAGTTATGGAAACTTTTGGAAATTTATGGAGTTTTGAAAATTTGTGGAGGCTTTTTGAAAATTTATGGAAAGTTCTCAAAAATATGGAAGGTTTTGGAAATTCATAAGAGTTTTTGAAAACTGAATTTTTAAAATGAAAATTTAAGGAATTTTTTAACGTATTAAGTTTTTATTCACGGTTGAGAATATTTATCACATTTCTGAAGCAAGGAATGGTCTTTTCCCATCTTAGAGGCCAAACTGCAGAAGACTGGTGCCCTCCTCAGTGTACAACACAAACCGATCATAACTCCTTCGGTTCTGGCTTGGTTTTCATACTTTCCTTTGAATGACCGAAGTGTGGTGGGACTGACGTTAGGAATGGACACTTCACCTTATGACGATTTTGCTGCTTATTTGGATATGATTCTATACTTATCGAATAAATTTCTCGCAACAAGTTGTAATTGAGTGTATACTGTTAACAATGAATAATACAAATGAAAATGTAGCCTCGGATAGAATTGAAACTTCTATTGACGAAAGGTATGCCCTCGGAAAAGTTTCAGGCGATGAATGGAGATTGGGTGTTTAGAATGCTAGAGGTGAAAATGATTTTAAGGAAGAGGAATCGCGGGACACAATGCGCGTAAGGAAGCTAGATATTTTAGTACCGGAAACGAAGAAGGGATGTGAGGTAAGAAAGATAGAGAGCGGGCTCGAACTTTGGTCAGGAACAGATAATGAATCATATGGTAGCCAAGGAGTTGGTCTGATTATGAATGAGAGAGTAAAAAAGTATGCCAAAAGTATGAATGTGTATTTCCTAGATTACTATAGGTTAGAATGAAAGTGGAAATCAGAAGGCTATTTTTTATATCGTGCTACGCTCCAGTTGATGGTGACAGTAGGGATGTAAAAGATACCTTCTGGGACTCGTTAAATGATATTATAAGTACTTGCGATCCTAGCGAAAGAATAATTTTACTCGGAGATATGAATGGCTGGGTTGGTGTACAACGCGAAGGTACATACAGGGTACTGGGTATGGGTATGAGTAGGATGTATGGGTGTAAAGGAAAAAAAAGATGTATGCCAGGATAGGGATGTATGGAGGACAATTGTTTATAAGAAGAAGAAGAGTGATGCCTGAAATGAAAGATTTTGCATACTAATGGGCCCGCGTGAAGAGATTTTCTTAGTGGATTAGTATAATGGCTTTGCGAAGCTCTTCACCTTGGGTGATTGCTAGAAAGATTGATCAGCTACCCGTGTCGGAACGCTGTTGTGGGATGAGTGTCGTTTAAGTGAACAATACGCGACTTCTAGATTGATCTAAAATTTATATCTTCTCCGACACATCCCTTACTTACCCTTACCATATAAATTCCTTGATCCCCGGTAGTATAACGAGGCTAGAACCGAACGAGTTACGCTTGCCCCGAAAGGGATTTGGCTTAATGTTATAATAATGAATAATACGCTATAGATAAAAATTATTTGAGTAATTCTTGTATCAGTTTAAGTGATTTGCACCTTATACATTGATCGCATTTCTGTAATATAAGAGAATTGGATGAAAGGTCTAATTTGAATCTTGGAGATGAAAATGAAAGTTTCGTAAACTTGCCAAGTAAAAAAAAATACATTACCATCATATAATCTCAGACCGACGTGACCGATTACAGAGGCTCTTCACGAAAGACGTGCGCGGACTGCGGAAGATCTTCGATTGACGACCGACGATCAATCCAGATGATATTCACGAATCTATGAACGTCTGAATATCAGGGTTATTAATCTCAAATACCAGATTATAAATCTTGAACTAGTGCAATAATTTCTGGGTTACGCCAGAGCAAGTCAAGATTAACAAATTGCTAATCAATCTAAAAGGGATGATATATATCTTCTGTAAGTCGTAATTGATCGATACAGATCTACTTTTATAAAATGCAACGCTTTTGTTAATCCGATAATAATAAAATTATCACTTAATTTAATCCCCGGCTTTTACGAAATCTCATTAACATCTTACGGGAAGCTCCTCAAAGACAGAAAGAAGACTCTAATGTGAAAACAAATTAAGGTTTGCACTTTTATAATCTTCAAGAAATTTTATAATATGTGGCAAAAATATGCTCATGCGACATTCATCACATTCAACAATTTCATTGCAGTAATTTAGGTTCATTAGCAGTACAATGACTACATTAGGGCAGAGCGAAAATATACATATAAATATTTTTTCAAAATAACAAATAATAGCGAATTTCTTATTATTTTGGAACGAAGTCAATTTTTGAATAGATGAAAATGGTTCTTGAAATTATTAGTTACAATTGTAATTATCCTCCGAAAACTATGCAGCAATAAGAAAATCCGCATACATCTTAAATTGTTATTGATGTTGAAAAAAGGAGAAAAATCATGTTTTTACTTGATTAAATGATACTTTTCTTGTTGGTAACGATTTTTTTATGGGTGAAAAGGGTTCTAAAAGTTAAAGCTTACACCTATAATTATTCTGCAAAAGCTACACAGCAATAAACTAATTCTTATGCATCGTAAATCGTAAGTTGTCATTAAATTCGAATAAATTATATAAAATCTTGATTTTTACTGTCTAAGACTGCTTTTTGTTGACTTTTAAGCCCAAAATGATGAATTTTTAGCAAAAAAGATCATTTTCACTCAAGGAAAATGAATTTTCAGAAATAGGAAAGATATTTTCAACCACAAAGTTGCATTTACAACCAAATAGTTGAATTTTTAAGCCAAAAAGATGAATTTTCAACCAAAAAGATAATTTTCCATGAAGAAAGATGAATTATTAAGCAAATAGTTGAATTTCTCAAAAAAAAATGATAATAATTTTCAACCGAATAGTTGCTTTTACAACCAAGTAGGTGAATTTTTAACCAATTAGTGGAATTATCACCCTGAAAAGATAGCTCTTCTACCATAAAAGATCAATTTTCAACCCGAAAAGATAAATTTTCAACAAAATAGTCGATTTTTCAAGCTAAAAAGTCAAATGTTTCAGAAAACAGTTGACTTTTTAGCTTGAAAACTCAACTTTTTTATTGAAAATTCGTCTTGTTGATAGAAAAGTAATATTTTTGGTCAAAAATTCAAATATTTGGTTGAAAATTATTTGATTTTAGTAGAGGATTTAACTATTTTGTTGAAAATTCGTCTTCTCGGTAGAAAATTAATATTCTTGGTCGAAAATTCAACTATGCAGTTGAAAATTCATGTATTTTGTTAAAATTTGTCTGTTTGGTTGAAAATGATTCTTTTGGGTTAAAAATGCAACTTTTTTGGCTGAACTTTAATCTTTTTGCTTGAAAGTTCAACTATTTGGTTGCAAATGCAACTTTGATGTTGACTTCTTTTCTTCATGAAAATTCATCTTTTCGGGTTTTAAAGTCAACGAAAAGCAGTTTTATATAGTCAAAAATCATGCTTTTGTATAATTCATTTGAATTTAATGACAACGTACGATGTATAAGAATTTGTTTATTGTTGTGTAGCTTTCGGAGGATAATTATAGGTGTAAGTTTTAACTTTTAGAACTTTTAGATATATTTTTGCTTTGCCCTGCTTTACATTGTATCAATTTTTGCAATGTGAAATTCTTTAACTGTCACACTGTAAAAACTAGAGATCTCTTTTTTTACGGTATCATTTTTTGCGCGTCCTGTTTTTGAAAAGGATAACTTCATGCTGTTATTTTCAATGTAAAACAGTCGACTGTGAGTTCCCACCAGTGGTCTCGTTTTAGTACCACTCGAGACTGTTTTTCTGAGTCTTATTTTAATACCTGAAATGAGCCCTGAAACATTACTTTGTGCACTGAAAAAGAAACTCAATTGTATGAGTCTCAACAAAACATAAATCGTAAAAATGGCAACAAAGGATACAAAAGCGAGAGATTCTGCAATCGCAGGATCAAAATTCGCCCAACTTTGTTATCGATTATTGTCCGCATAAAAATGATGCGACCATAAGAGAAGCTCGGTTTTCTGTGGGTAGAAAGCGTGGCCAAAACAGAGGCCATCCGCTAAAATGGCAATTAATGCGCGCGCGTGCTTCTCTATCAATTCTATTGTCGCTAAACGTGCTCGTCATTGTGTAACCGCTGTGTAACAGTACAATATCTCACTTATTGTCAATAGATGGCTATTGACCATCAGCAACAAATTGCAATTTCAGTTCGGTCACTGCGATCTCACTGCGAATAATGATCGAAAGTCGAAAGTCGAAAGTCGAAAGTCGAAAGGACGCCAATACAGAAAAAAGTGGCTCGAAAGCTATTTTCTATTACAGGTTTACACACTTGTTGATCTGTGTCACACTGCATATAATTGCTTTATACAAATACTTCATCCCAAAAGTTCAGTGCTCAAAGGGGTGGCCACCGACCGGGAAACGTGGGCAAACCGGGAAACCTAGACAAACCGGGAATTAGCCTGGAATTTTGAGAACCGGGAAAAGACCGGGAAATAGCCAGGAGTTTTTTTGAAAATCGGGAATTTTTCAGATTTGTTTTTTATTTTGTAACAAATATCGTCTCGCTCTTCGAAAAAAAAATTGAAATTGTGCTCAGTGTTATCAACCACCTCCGTTAAAATGTCGAAGATCATTTTATATTTAAAATTTTAAAGTTAGTGTTTCGTTCAAAAAAAATGTTCCATTTATACTATATATTTAAGAATTTAAAGCTACTAAAGTTCCTTTTATATTTGTGAACGAAAACTTCCTTCTTAGATATTCAAGATAGTAATTACATGGGTAGCCTACATTTATATAATTAATTACTAATGATTGGCATAATAAAGTTATAATTTCGGGATACTCTAAATGTTTCGCAAATAAATTGAAAAACCGCTCTTCGAGAAAAACAGATTTCGAGTCGGAGAGTGCCATAAGCTCACGTGTAGTATGTTTTGCCTTCAAGTATAAAATTTACCCACTTTCGGTAATTTCGGGGACATAAAAGTATACTGTTACCAAATAGAGCACAGATGGATGCATGATTTCCTTTCCAGAAGAATTCCTCTTTTCTCCCCTGTTTTCAAGTAAATTCCCATTTTTCTCGTTTTTTCGCTTAAACGAGAACTGAAGTAATAGAACTCAATAAGAAAATCCAACTATTTTTGGTTTAAAGTTAATTATTTTTAATTGGAAAGTCTACTATTATATTTGTGGTCCGGAATTCATCTCTTTTGATCGAAAATTCAACTGTTTTGTTGAACATTTGTCGTTTTGGATAGAAAATTGGTCCTTTTGGATCGGAAACTCATCTTTTGGTAGAAAAGTCGTATTTTTTGGTTAAAAGTGAATTCTTTCTCATTGAAAAGACTAACATTATATTTTACGTTCAAAATTCATATCTTTTGCCTAAAAAATCTACTATTTGGATGAAAATTCAACTATTTCTTAAAAAGTCATATTTTTTTTATTGAAAATTAATCTTTTTGTTGAAAGTTAATTCCTTTTATTTAAAAATTCTATTATATTTTTAGTTCACTATTGAATAATAATCATTGTAAACGCTTTAAAGCCAACCGAGAAAAATGTAATTTTTTACCGGGAAATAGCCTGGAATTTTCGTTTGAAGTTTGAGTAGCCACCCTTTATTGCTTTAGGATTTAGTATTCTATAAACATAAAAGATTTTGAAAAATTATGTCACTTATTTTTTTCTATCAATTTTTGAAAAGTTTCTCTCTGCAGGTGTAATTTTTTCTTTTCGAATGTTTATTCAATGGAGGACAAATGCAATGTCTGGCTTGATATTATCAGCATTGAGGAGATGTCATTTGCTTACGTCAATAACACGTATCAGCACAAACAATATGATGACAAAATGGACGATTATGTCAACAATAAATCGTCTTTTCGTTAAATCATCTTATCATTTTATCACTTTATTGCTTTCAAAATGGCGCCTATAAGTCAGGTGTATTTGACCGCTATGCACTTGAATGCGGATACCTAAGGCACGTGTGACTCAGACAATTTCCTACTCTCTTTTCCACGTTCGTGGAACATCTCAGAGCGGCGAAGATAAATTACTACCTGACATGAGTAAGTGTACATTTAGTGCACACAATTTATTGAGATTTATTATTAATTGAATTCCAAAGATGCTTTCTTCATTAATTAACTTATAATTATTAATAAATTATTAATATTTATTGTAATAGCTACTCGTTTTCAATAGTCTATTTTAATATACATATTAAGTAACCTTGAATATTTTAATTTTCAAATCGTTTTACTGATTACGGCTGCAGAATAAGTTGATTACCATTTTCTACTAAAAATTTAAGAAGCGACCGTTCAACTACTGTCAAGCGGGAGGTTTGACGGCGAGGATGGATGTGGGTAGTCGATGCTATCGAATGTCTACATCCAAACTCGTCTGCTGGTAACTGGCTGTGCTCGGGAGTTTTGGTTTTCTGCAGTTTTTCACTCCCCTGACCAAATGTTCAGACGAATGCCTGAAATGTGAGCTCAAGAGGTTTAAAGTCTGACGATATCCTGAGGGAGGGGGGATTTTGAATATGTAAAATCCCGAGAAAAGTATACATGGAGTAAAAATCTAATCCTAAAAACTTTAATTCGGGGAGCCCGGGGCTAAAAGTTCCGATTTTTGGTTAACATTAAAAATAACTTACAAAAAAGGTAGTTATTCAATTTACTATTGATTAACTTATCCATAAATATATTGTATTTTAGTGCTTTAAACATATTTGTTTTCTATGATCATTGGTTTTGTATTGAAAACCATTTATTTATGGCAGTTCGGAGCGAAACTTCTAACCCCGTTGCGGGGCTAGTTTTTACTGTCCCAGTTGTTACTAAAAGCTAAGAAATATTTTTTCAAAGAGTTTC
>JAUMHM010000031.1:14066466-14081152 GCA_032362435.1 Melikaiella ostensackeni
TGTTATTAAAAATAGCCGACACATTGGCGTGATTGGCTCAATAGTCGAGACGTATGTACTCAGAACATATCGCTATCTTTTTTCATTGTGACAATAAAGTCACCGAAACTACTTACCCCCGGAATTTTTAACCCTGGCCTTCCCTACTATTTACACTGTTTTTATTCTTATTCTGGGAAACAGTATTCATGGTGTTTAACCTAGTTACTTTTCCTATATAATTTAGTGTTACTTCTCAAATTTTGTGGGTGTTACTTTACAAGGTGTTCCGTTTCATAAATGAGCCATAATAGTAATAATTTAATGCTAATATCCCAGATTCCAGTGCAAAAGTAGATTCGTGTTTCTGTAATAAGTGACGGGCCGTTCGACCGGTTATACTTACCCAACTCGCTCTGTTTCTCGCGCGATTTCCGCCGCCTTCGAGGCCGACTTCCGCTTTTTATTCACCACGCTTATGCGCATGTCGACTGACCGGGAAATTATATTTCTATCTCCTAATCTGGTACTAATGGATAAACCACTGGAAAATCGTATCTTATGAAAAACAAAAATGTATATCTTCAGCTTCATGCGAAAATCCATTCTGCAATTAAAAGCGGTACTATATTCTTTAAGAAATTGTAAGGACAATTACAAATTCTTGAATTTCAGTTCCACAATTTTATAGGAATTATTCTTATATGTAATTCGATTGTGCAATGATGCAATTTAACAGAAATTCTACAATTCTCGATAGAAAATGGTTTAAGTGAAAGTGAGTAATTTTTCCCACTAAATCGAACAATTAAATTAATTGGTGGCCAACTTCATTTTTTTCAAATTTTAATCATTATGCAAAAGTAGTTTAGATCATGTTCACTTTTTCTGCATCTGTTTACATTATATTATTAAATTTGAAAACTTTCCCTCACAGCAAAAGCATATCCCTGGGGTGTTCGGAGAATATTTCGGTAGATTCTTCGGATATCTTGAATTAATCGCAGAGATATCTTGGTACATCTAATAGATATCCCAGAGATGTTGACATTTTCACCTTTAAAGATATTCTTGTTTATACCGAACAAGAAATCCTTGAGATATCTCACATATCTTATACATATCCTATAAATATCCCTCTGATGTTCTCTGGATGTATTCAGGATATTCTATAAATATTCCCACTATGCTCCATACGAATAACCCCTGGATATTCCAATAATATTATACTGATAAAATAGAGGTTACATATTTGAGGTTACATTGATCGGTACAAAGTTGTCAACCTATAAACATACATTTCACGACTATTTATGTATCCTGCTTATTACTTCAATTATTTTGCTAAATTGAAAAGTATACATACCTGTGAGCTTTAATTAAAGAAGAGTCTAAAATTGTCAAATCTACTTCAAATCCACAGGAATAAATTCGGAAATTAAAATAATGAATCTTTATCAATAACAAAGCGAACGCAACGCGTGTGATTCGTTTACTTTTTTTTATAGAGAACGCTTTATTAGGGATATTCTTGGGACATTTTACAGATATCCTATAGATATCTCATATCATAAAATTTAGATACCCCGGGCTATCCCTAGCATATCCCTTTTCAGTAAAATATCATGTCTTATATTTATAAAATTAGGACATATTTTGGATATCTTCTAGATGTTCCATGGATATTGACATTTTCGCCCTGTAAGATATCGTTTGGAAAATCTTTCGAATATTCCATGGATATCTTGGGATATAAACGGGACCAAAACGGGATATACCGCCGATATCCCTTGCTGTGAGGACTAAATCTGAATTAGTTAAATTTAACTGATGTTCTGTCGAATCGATTGCCGAAGTTTATCACAATTAGTCAACTATAAGGTAGGTACGCTGGTAATCATCACCTTGAGCCAAATTGAAAACTGAAAATGCTTATAATTGAATTTAAAACATAATCCCGATTTTTACAAAGAGCTTAAACGATTAAAGCAGATGTAAAGAAACCTAATTTTGATCACTTAACATGATATTTAATTATAGTCAAGCTTTATTTACGATTCAAATTAAAATTATGCAAACGCGTTAGTTATCGTCAGGCACGTAGCCTTGTTGCTTCGGTAATCGTCGCTTTTATTTATTAGTGATTTTAATTAATTAATTTTAATCAAAATAACGAGAAAAGGATGAAAGCAATTTATTAATCGCAAGAATGACAGCTTTGTCCATCTTCCTTCATATCGATGCACTTTAAAACAGAGGATCATAAGTGTAATAAAGTCTGTTTTTGAATTTTCAACTTTTTGCGTGTTATTTTTTAGTACACAAAAAATTTTTATAAGAAAATATATTTTATTTCGATCTTTAAGAAAAATTCAACATTCTTAGTCTTCAACACCCTATTGCTTTGGTGATTGTCATTAAATATAAGATAACATATTTTTACTTTGCAATATTTTTTTGTCTGACGATTACTTAGCTACTTGGCGGTTATTATGTATGAAATTCTTTCTCAAAGAAATTATAAATATTTATTGACGGCAAATAATGCAACAATTTGATTACTTAAGTACCAATCAACTTTCAGTGTTCGCCGGTTGTGAGGATTACACACGCAGTATGAGTAGAAGTGCTTCAGTAACCGTTTTCGTTATTTTAAAGAAGTTTGAGAAGAATATATTTCTGAAATTTTAAATAGATCGAGACTGGGATATTTCACTGATACAATAAACATAGTTTTACCTTCTTTAAACATTCAGTCAGCAATTAAAATCCTCTTCTCATCGTCGAAATCCTAACCTAAAACATAACGAGTTCACTACATTTTGGTAAGTGCTTGAACCTGGCGTGATGAAATTGATTTCCTTCAATAGAAATTCAAGTATTAACATAAGAAAACTATATTAATTCAATGACAGGATATTGAAACTGACTAAAAATCACATTTTTTAACACTTGTGGCAACAGCAATTATAGTTTTATGAAAAATACTGCGCCAACTAACGATAACTAATGCAGTGACGATTATCAGTGCATCTACCTTAATTTTCAGTGAAAAAATTTCAAAATTTCAGTAATTTTCAGTAGAAAGACTTACTGAAGCATAAGTCATAAGATTTTTCTGTCAAATAACAACCTACATTTTTTCACTAATTCACTTTAGACTATCTAACTGAGATTAGCGACTTTTTACTAAGAATTAATTGACTCTTACCAATTGTCATAGCTAGAATTCAGTTACTAATTATCCTGGTTCTGCTGTATTAATTTAATTACAAAAAAACACCAAATTATGAACTAAAGTTTTCGACGCCAATGAAATGAAATCAAATACGCGGAATCTATGTCCTCGCGTCCTTCTAAAGAATGCTTAAGCATATCTCAATCCAGGCGATTAATTGCTTTATCTCCTCCTTCGATAATCCTTACCGGAAGAACAGTGCATTGCCAAGGAAAAGAAGTTCCGGAATCAATATTTATCGCCACGTGTGATATCGTTTATCGCGTTTTTATGGCATCCTAATCCTGAATTTCCATGACTCATGATCTAAAATTCGTTAACGGGGTACCTACGAGTACACAAGAAAAGAATTGGCAAATATGATATAAGGGTGATTGTCAGAAAGTTGACCATTTTATACAATGAGATTCTCGAAAACAAAACAATTTCCAAACCGCCTAAAGTATCTTTTGCAACACCTGCCTTAAAAATGCGAGTTTTTATGTCCGTTTTGCGTGGAAAAAATGTCCGATTTGTGACCGATGATTTCAATTTGTTTCTAGCGGGGTAAAAGTACTTTTACCTTGGTAATGCAGGAGCAAAAGTGATTTGATCATGTTAAGAACGATGCCTTCGGTGGCGCTGTCTGGCACCGTTTTGCAGAAGCCTTTAGTCAGTTTCAGAGTGACAGGCTTTTTTAGAGCAGTCTGGCGTGCAATGTTAACATAATATGATTTTGTCAATCGGTCACAAATCGACTCACTTGTGGCACGCTTGACTCGTGTGATTGCTGTCCTCGCTTCACTCAGGCGGCAAAATTTATACTCGACTCAAGTCAGTAGATTTTGTCCCTTAACGCACAATATACTTTTTTTTAAATTAAGGGTAACCCAAGAGAGCATGAAAATATAAAACTAAGAGATCAAGGAATGTATTCGTGATTGATATGAATTTTACACGTTGCTAAATGTCGCATGACAAGACATGCATCACGCAAAAATAGTGATACTTACTGTTATTTGGAATGAACGTTAATAAATCGATTTTCAACTATATTAAAATCTTCGTAAGAATAAAATTACTCATTCCAGGCCGCATTGTGAACAGTTTGAATAATTATTCTCAAGTTTTATCCTAAAATAACAATGCAGCTTGATCAGACAAAAAACTTGTGAGACAGACTTTGAAGTGATTTTTGAAATCCTCTACTCTAAAATATTGAACTCTCCTCTTGATTTTTATCTTTTTCAACTCAATATAAGTGTTATCTGCGAATCTCAAATATTTTAAAAATGGTCCTAATATTATTTAGCAATTTTTCATTTTAAATTTGTAGTTTGGGACAGCTACGTGACAAGACATTTTGCGTACTTTTTTATTTATGATTTGTAAAAAAAAGTCGTCTAACATTTTGAAGCTTTACTAAATTGTGCTTTGATGTAAGCACTTTACTGAGATATTTTTAGAACAAACTTATTATTCAAAGGAAAAGTGGAAAATGACTGAGACTTAAAGTTGTCAATTTTTTGGCAATCACCCATAAACTCAACAATAACACATTGCAGTCTAAATTTAAAACGTTTCAAAAAAACATAATTTTTTACATAAAACTGCGTCGAATGAACCCTATTTAAATTGTTTTCGATCATTCCGTATTAGGGAAATATTCTGCCAACATCTACCTGTATGTTATTATCAAATCACTTAAGCTTCAATTTTTAAAAACAGTTCTGAATATTAAAACCCTCCACTAAAGTTTGCGAGATATTTTTCGTCACGCTTAACCCTTTTTCAAGTCTGTAAAAGTGCATCAATTGCAGAATTACCCCTTAAAAATTAGCCCTATAGAAACTTAGAAAATTTCGAATAATTTCGGAGATATTAGTAATCTAGTAACGAAGTGTCTAGTCCTCCAGCTTTTCCGACGAATATTTCAGGCAAGATTTTCGCTGTTCGTCCTAAAAAGCTGGATGACTAGCCCATGACCATTTCAGAAATTAGTGAAAACCCTTGTTTTCTATCAATATTTCACTACAGAACGATAGATAATAGTTAAAGTAAGGGTCATTCGATGCAAATTTGTGTACGTTTTGAAACATAATTTAAAATTTTTTAGAAATTGTAATTAAGGATATGAAATTTTAAAAAAATCTCAATATACTCAAACTTTCAGCGAGGAGTGTACCCCTTATCGATTAACCAACTAACTTGAACCATCTTGTCGGGTTAGATAGAAGTCTAGATTAGGAAAGTATTTGCAGTGAGAATGTGGTTACTACCTGCTTGGTTAAATGTTGGCTAATTGTGGCGATGGTAAATAGGTGTTGTGTGTAGATAGGCTTGTAAGAGCGTAAGAGATATACCAAATTCATGTTATTTTAATCTAGAACTACTGTATGTTATTGTCGGAAAATTTAATGTTTGTTTAATTTTTCATGGCGAAAAAAATGAAATTTAAATGTTTTCTTGATTTTAATTCAAGTCCAATTTGTCTGGATTGAGTGAAAGATAACACAGAACCACACAAAAAATTGATTAAATGTACTGAAACCAAGATTAGGTGTTTATCTGTGAATCCGGATCCGAAATTGAAATCTTTCTACCACGTCAAGTTTTTGAGAAAATTGAAGTAAATATTCTTTTAAAATACATTTTTGGCCATTTTTGAAACAACGTGGGGCGCTTACTTGACGTACCAGAGGCTGTTACGACTCAAGATAAGCGATTGCGAAAAATTTTGCATTATAGTGATCTTAAAATACAAGGTTCAACTTTTAATTTGAGCCGTATAAGAAGTTTCTAAAACGCCAGGTTCGCGCCCTACAATTGTTTCAAAAATTGCCAAAAAAGCTTTTTTTGGCACATTTGACCTCAATTTTCTTAAAAACCTGATGTGATAGAAAGATTTTGCTTTGTGATTCGGATTCAGCGACCAAAAGTGCTCGAGAAATACATTTTGTTGGTTCCAGCTACATTTAATAATTTTTTTTGCGGTTTTTTGTAATTCAATCATTGATTGTAAATCCAAAGTCAATATTATTCCTCAGAGAAAGAATTGATTATTTACGTAACAGTCATTAAAATGGTTTTTGTTGAAGACAACTTTTCTACATGATTCCAATTTAAAAATGCACAATTTTAAGCACTTGAAGTTTAAAATTATTTAATTTTGAAAGCTTTGAGTTGGAAGATTTTTGGATCATTTTCAAATATAGAATAATTAAATTTTTAATTCCTGTAATTATAAATTCGTTTACTTTTTAAGGTGTTAAATATAAAATTATTAAAATTAATTTTTTATGGTTCAGTTTGGGAACTTCAGAAATGTACAGTTCTGTATATTTATTTACGGAAATGTCATTGACGTAGAAAACGACTAATTTGCAATTAAAATTTTACCAAGTTATTTTAGTTAAAAAAATCCTTACTGAAGTGAATATGTCACATTTTTCCTGTTAGTTAGTCATTTTCTACTAATAATGAGTAATAATCTTTGATAAAGCAATTCGTAAACGATTTGGCACTTTTTTATCAGTAACTTCTTACTAATTCCGATTTAGAGAGTAACTCTTTGTACGGATTGTGAGAAATCAGTGAGTAATGACTGGAATGTC
This sequence comes from Melikaiella ostensackeni, assembly GCA_032362435.1. Lineage (NCBI taxonomy): Eukaryota > Metazoa > Arthropoda > Insecta > Hymenoptera > Cynipidae > Melikaiella > Melikaiella ostensackeni. The sequence goes on from JAUMHM010000031.1 coordinate 14,073,277, forward strand.
CGAAACTTTCTGAATTTTTACTGATTCTCAGTAAATTACATTATTACATATTATTTAAACATTAGACTGAGAGACCCAAGTTTTCAATTTTTCATAAATGCATTTCAATTTTTCATATACTAAGTTTTAGTTTGGGGATTCACGTGTCATTGAGATTTTTTCGTACAGTAAATGCTACATTTTAGACAGAGTATATATGAGGCTTTAATACAACTATTTTAACCCAAGGATGTCACACCGGGTCACCATTTTTTCAGGAAATATCTCATCATACATTTTTAGTTAATAGAATTTAAAAATTGATAAAGTAGAATGTTTTTCGTGAAATTTTGTCGTTGTTGGAAAACATGACTTTTTCAAGGATTTTTTTAACATAATACCGCTTTAATTGTTACTTTTTAAAAATTATAATATATCCCGCAGTTTTCAAATTGCGTTGGGTCAAAAAAGAGGAAAAAAGGTGTGGCAGTCTAGGGTTAGAGTTTTATATATTTTTTCTAACATTTAATATTTGCTATAAATGAAAAATTCTCTCGATGACACATTAATCCCCAAAATGAAACGCAATATATGAAAAACTGAAACATTGAAAACTCGATAATGCAGTATTCCTAGTATTGAGAAACAAACGAATGGATCAATTTTTGCAGAAACAAAGGAAGCAGTTTAAACTGATAAAACATAGGTTGTAGGCGGAAGTGTGTGTTAAAAATAAAGAACAAGAGGCAGAGATAAGAGACACTTGTTTAGTGAACGGGTGATCTTAATTATGTAGCCATTAACGGCCATGTTGAAGTGGGTACATCACTCTCCACCTCAGAAGAATCATGCTGTTGTGAGTTCCTCGGAAGCGTTGAATAGTAAAGACAAAGAAAACGAAAAGCAATGTGAAAATAAACGTCGAGAAAAAGAGAAGACTAAGGAGGGAAAGGAAATCCTGGAAGCCTTAAGGAGACGCATCGGGGTAAGAAGAGATAAGAACGACAGATCTTCGATTAAATACTAATCTCGTTTAATGCAAATTCTTAATTAATTATTTATATTTACACAGACATAAAACAATTTTACATGAGAAAATATTTGCATGAAGATATTAACAGTAAATCTGAAGGTATCGTTTCTGCTGCAACGGTATTCAATCAGGCTGGACACTCAAAACTCAGAGCAGATATCGCCACTCCTTTTGGCTCCTTAGTGCGCACTTTTTCTAGCATTTTCTATTATTCATGGCGACGAGTTATTCGTTGAAATTTCGGGTGTGCGCACGGAATGTTATTTTTCCACGCATGCGCCAAGTTCAGCCAATAGCTGAGCATTCTGATCTCCGTGAACAATACAAAATTATAGAAATCATGGGCCCTACGGAGCCAAAAGGAGTGGCGACATCTGCTCTGAGTTTTGAGTGTCCAGCCTAATTGATACGAAAATCTGTATCAATTCAATATAAAGAAACAAAAGACTGTGACATTCTTGAATCATTCTGCTGCAGATCAAATTGATACCTTCAGATTTGATGTGATCTGACTACTTTGAAAATTAAGCCACTGGAGGTGTGAATAAGAGAGCAAACAAATTGTCACTTTCACTCTACAAGATGACCTTGCTCTGCCGGACAGGGCCTCAGTTGATTAACACCTTTTAAAAGTTGGATAAGAACACCGAAATATATGTAAATTTAAAGAAAGAAAGTGAAAAATTACTTTCAGTTCAGTCAGTTTTCTTTTTCCTCGTAACCATAGTTGACTGTTTTGTTGATAACCTAATATTTTTTATAGAAATTGATAGTAGTATGTAATTTAGGACTTGTCGTTTCCTGTCAAGATTGTAATTGAGAAACTAGGGGCCATAAGGGCAGTCAATAATTGTATAGCTCACACTGCTTATTGAGTTATGGATTCTAGAAATGCCTTCATTATATTGCTCAAGTACCGTATGACTTGAAAGTTGTCTTTCATTTTCATATAGTCCAAGTATTTTATAGTTGAATTCATAAAAAAATTAATTTTTTTATTTTGATAAAACCGGTAGGTCCTGAAATAGGGTGGAGTTTTTTAATCAATATTTGGACAATTTCAAATGAATGTGGTCTTCTATAAATGGGTTCCCTGTAGCACCCCAAATTTGTGAAAATGTATGAAAAATACCTGAAATTCAAACAAGACTTCCCACTCAAAGTGATGTCAAATACTATTGAAATTACATTTATGAACTGGAATATGAAAATTACGTTTAAGATAACTATATGAATAAATAACACCTGAAAGTGTGCAAAATGTTTTCATGGTAAATACATTGCCGGATGTTGAAAGTCCGAAATATCGTTATCGTATCATATTTTGAAATTGCCTTGAAAAACAGGTTTTTATTACAGTATGCAGTTAACGTCAATGCGACACATTTCCCTTTCACTTATTCTACTGCACCTGTGAGTGGTGCCTTATTTACGTTTTCTTAAACTAGATATGCCTCCAGGAGCCAAACACCTTTAATATTAACACAGTCGCTAATAAGTAGATATCTTATAAGTAAATTATTAAAAAATAAATTTAAATGCACTTTCAATAATAATAACACTCGCTAAATTTTAATCAATGCAATTTTACTGACAAATCTGACATTCAGTGAAATTTTCTTAAAATTCTACCTTTTTCAATCAGTGAAAATCTGATTATTACAGATCAGTGTTTATTATATTTTTAGTGGACGTAGAAATTTACTGAAAACTAAGAAATGATCAAATTTATTTTCAGCTTAAAGACAAGGTTTCCGTTCATTTGAAGTAAAATAAATAACCAAGATGAATAAAGAATGAGATGAACGACCTGTTGATTAAATAAAATATCAGTAATTTCCAGATGCAATTTACATTACTGACTATAATAGATGTATGTAACTCATTGTGGTTTTGCGTTACCTGAAGGTCGTAATTCTTGTTTACTACTGACACCGTAAGAACATTGAAATTTCAAAAGCGTAATTTACCATAAAAAATCGCCAGCCTGGCACCTATACAAATTTATTAACTATTTACACAAAATTACATTGTTAAATAATTCTTCTCATCACTAAGAAACACGAATTCATTTGCATATCAATGAATTGCAATAAATCTTAGCACTAAGTCGATAATTAAATACGTTTTTATTTCAAAAAAATAGAATTCACTTCACAGTAAACCCCGGGATATCAAACCGTTGCATATCATTTCGATTATCAACTTCAGATCAAAATGATTCACTTTTGCAGATCCAAAATTAATTTTCACACAACTTCATGCATATTTGTCGAGTGGCAGTTGTTCTAATTTTTATTGAGAGTCGTAGATTAATCATGAGCTACGATTTAGTACAACTTTCAACCAAATAATAGATTTTTTAAACCAAAAAGATAAAATTTATACCAAAAAAGAGAGATTAATTTTCAAACAAAAAAGACGAATTTTCAGCAAAGAGTTTAATTTTCAACCAAGAAAGATTTGTCAGTCAATGAAGAAAAAAAATTCCAACCAAATTGTTGAATTTTCAAGCCAAAAAAAAGAAGGAATTTTCGGCACAAGAGTTGAATTTTTGATTCGCAAATATGAATTTTCAACAAAAAAGTTAATTTTCAACGACGTAGTTGAAGTTTCTACCGAAATAGTTAAATTTTTAACTCAAAAAAACGAATTTTTAACAAAATAGTAGACTTTTCAACTAAAAAGAATTAACTTTCGAAAAAAAATAGTTAGATTTTCAAACAAAAAGATAAATCTTCAACCAAGAAGATTAAGTTCCTATACCAAAAAAGGCAAATTTTCAAGGAAATACATGAAGTTTCAACCAAGTAGTTGAATTTTCAACTAAAAATGTTATATTTTCAACCAAAAATGGAATAATTGAATTTTCAGTTAAAAAAATGAATTTTCAAAAAAAAAAAGATTTTTCCAACTAAGTAGTTCAAATTTCAAGGAAATACATAGTTAAATTTTCAACTAAAAAATATGAGTTTAAAAAAAAATGTAATAGTTGATATTCTAACCAAAAAAGACGAATTGTAAAAAAAAAAAGTTGAATCCTCAACCAAAACGAATGAATTTTTAAACAAGAATAATAATTTTTTACAAAAAAGATGATTTTTCAAGAAAATACATGAAATTTCAACGAAATAATTGAACTTTCAACTAAAAAAGATATATTTTCAACAAAAAATGGAATAGTTGAACTTTCAACCAAAAAATAAGGATATTTAAAAAAATATTAAATTTTCAAACGAAGAAATGAATTTTTTACTAAAATGATGAATCTTCAACTGGAATAGTTACATTTTTAGTTTAAAAAATTCATTTTTAACAAAAAAAAACAGATTTTCAACAAAATAGTTAACTTCTAAAGCAAAGAGATGATTTTAAACCAAGAGGATTAATTTTCTACCAAAAAAAACGAATTTTCAACCAAATAGTTGATTTTTCATATAAAAAAGATTAATTTTTAACCAAAAGGGATGACTTTTTAACATAATAATAAAATTTTCAACCAAATAATAAAATTTTTAACCAAGAAGGATGAATTCTTAACAAAAAATGTAATTGTAGACTTTTTAACCAAAAAGAATGAAAGAATTAACTTTCAACCAAAAATAGTTGAATTTTCTTATTGTGTTCTACTAATTTAGTTCGTATTAAGTCTAAAATTGAGAAAAAGACGAATTTGTAATAAAGTTTATGAATTTTCAACTAAAAAATATAAATTTTCAAGCAAAAATAGAATAGTTAAATTTTCAGTTAGAAAATTATTTTGAAACAAAAATAAAAACACATTTGCAAAAAAGTAGTTCAATTTTTAACCTAAGAGATGAATTTGTAACTAAAATGATTAATCTTTAACTAAAAAAATGAGTTTTCAATAAAGTAGTTTAACTTTCAACCAAGTAGTTCAATTTTCAACCAAAAAAATGAATTCTTAGCAAAAAGTGTAATAGTTGGTATTTCAGCCAAAAAAGATTTAATTTTAAATCAAAGACTGTTGAACTTTACCAAAAAATATGAATTAAACAAAAATATTAGTTGAACTCTCAACCAAAACAGATTAGTTTTTAACCAAAAAGTTGCAGTTTTAACTAAAAAGATGAAATTTCTACCGAAAGAGTTGAATTTTTTACCAAGAAAGATTTTCCAGTCAAAAGAGAAGAAAAATTTCAATGAAATTGTAGAATTTTCAAAACAGAAAGGCGATTTTTCTACAGTACAGTTGAATTTTCTGCCTGACTATGACTTTCTATCATAATTGTTGAATTTTCAACAAAATAATTAAATTTTCAACCAAATGATAAAATTTGAAAAAAAAGATAAATTTTCAACTAAAATGATGAACTGGAATGGTTAAATTTTCAGTTAAAAAAATTAATTTTCAACTAAAAAAAAACGTATATTCAACTTTGGAAATTATTATTTCTTTCACTCTAAAAGTGTTTCTATACTTGTGAAAGATTTACAACTTTCTAGGACCAACAAGGAATGTTTTAGAAAATTTGGAATTTCAGGATGCAAGAAAAATTCTAATTTTCGTATATTGAGTTATAAATCGTTATGGCTCTGGAAATATTTTTTTTTCATTCAAGAAGTGTTTCTTTAGATTTACGCTGTTTAAGTATACGTCGAAACTTTATGATTCTTCGTTAAAAAAATATAAGAAATTTCTTCGAACGTTCAGCTTTCGATGTGCATGTAGACGGTCAGGGCTTGGTTGTGGCATAACAACTGAATCATGAAACTTCATAAACTCATGATAATTCATATGACAGGCAATTGATCCTGAGATTTGGATCATTGTGATGCGCAATTTTCTTCGATCAAATAAAAAAATCAAAATCTGTTTAAAAGCGTTGCATATCAGTTTGATCCAAACACGGGATCATATTGATCAAGTGGGATTTACTGTGTTGAAATAACATAATGTAGTTGTCAGCTGTTTGCAACGTTTTGATACCCTGGGTTTTTGTGTGAATTGATTGGCTTACATATAAAAAATGTTGCTGATTGACACATATTATTAGAAAATTCCTGATTAGTCGGTCTAGACAAAGCCAGGCCTGCATCAAATCTGACATTAGACTGCCATAAGATTTTTTTCAGACAGGATTAAGAAAAAAATATTCTCATAAATTAAGAAGTGTAATTTTAGCTGTATGCTGTGACAAATATCAACGCAATATAATTAAAAATCATTCGTTCAACGAACCCAGCAGCTACGGTCGGATAGTTATGACAGCGGTCCGGTACTAAACTTTCACTACTAAAATAAATTGGTCGAATCAAAAAAACCCGAACAGTATCAGCCATAATATATATACGACACCGAAAAACTGTAATTCACTTTCAATCGATTGATTTTCATATTTAACAAGCGGGCATAACAATTGCAATTTGAATTTTACGTCTTTTTGTGATTATTTTCCAGAAAATTAGAATCCACGTTACTTAAAACTACTAGGTATAATAGGATAAAATAATGAAGGAAATAATTGGGCAATAAATAATAGATCAAAAATAATTTGAATTATAAGAATTATTATATTATACTGTTGATCTCATTAATCATGCAAGAGTTTTAGTTTGATATTTATTCTTATCTGCCATTATTCAAAGTAGGAATTGATCGAGTAGTTCATAAAACATAGGACAGTAATTTAATTTATTTATGTTTTCCGATGTCTCTAAAATAATTAACTAGATGAATAAAAGCCGAATGAATACATGCTTTTAATTCGCAATAAAAGACATATCTTTGAAGTAATAAACTTATTGCTGTACAAGCTTTGCTGATAAATAAAACATAATTATAATTCAGAAAATACTTTTTTTTTGTCATTTACAAATCTAACAGCCTCTGGTTCTTGTAACCCCTATCTTTTTGTTCCTTAAAATTTAGTATTTTCAAGCACAGAAAAAACAAAGTTTAATCTTTACCCCGATTTCAGAGTGATTTTTACCTGAAACAAAAATTACCTTCACGTTGTAAGATTTACCCGCCACATGACATATGGTTACCATGTCAACTTTATTGTATTTTCTATTGTTTCAATTCGAAAGAATTCAACTTTACCCACTTGAAAATTATCCACAACAAAAATGTTTACTTTACCAGGAAAAAAATTAGAAATAAATGAAATTTTTAGGCAGTTTTTTCCGTGTTGACTGTTTTAAAAAGGTCGGATTATGTCGAAAAAGGGTTTATTTTATTTATTAAACAATTTTCAATCTTCATCATATTAGATTTGAAAATATTATAATTCTAAATCGCTAAAATATATTTCAATTTTCATTCCAGAATTTGTGGACTTCGAAGAAAGCCTGGAATTTATAAAACTTCAAAACTTCTGGAATTCAAAGCATTTGAAATTTGAAGCTTCCCAATTTGATCTACTTTGATCTTAAAAACCTCAAAATTTATTTGTGTTCTACTTATTTTATAGCAGTTTTATGATAATAAATAAATACATATCAAAGACCAAACATTTCTCAGTTTAAAAATTTAACAGTTTAGAGACTTATTTTTTTTTTAGATTTGAAGTTTTTATAATAATTTGAAAACGTCTAATATTTGAAATATCTTTTTTCTTGAAAGCATAAAGTTGAAAAGTCGGCAAAAATGCAAAATTGCTGAAGAAATAATCATGGAAAAATCATAGGGAAATTGAAGTTTATGTTCATTTTTGGATAAGCCATTAATTTCATTATTTAAAATAGGATTTGAAAAGAGTTTAATCTGGTAAGCTTACCACCTTGATCAAAAAGTTTTAGGACTCGTCACCATGTGGCGCTCTCGTTCGGCCGATTTCAATTCTCCTTTTTTTGTTGTGTTGGTAGAAGTGTCATTGACGTTCTGTCAGATTTTCAGCT
>JAUMHM010000031.1:14103328-14119619 GCA_032362435.1 Melikaiella ostensackeni
AATCCGTCCCCCTTTTCACCTTATCTCCTTTTTTCCCCTATTCCCTTTTTCCCCTTAAATTTGAAAAATCCCCCAAAACTTCTAAAATCGAGAATTTTGATCCAATTTTCCCTTTATTACAAAACGATAAATTTTTTACCAAAAATGGAACATTCTAAATTTTCTGTTAAAAAAAATTGATTTTCAAAAAAAAAATTTCCAACAAAAAAGTTTAATTTTCAACTAAAGAAATAAGTCTTCAGCCAAAAAAATGAATTTTTAACAAAGTAGTTCAATTTTCAACCGTGTAGTTGAATTTTCAACAAAAAGTGGAATTTTCAACCAAACAGATAAATCTTCAACCAAAAAAATAAATTTTTAACAAAGTAGTTCAACTTTCAAACCAAGTACTCGTAGTTGAATTTTTATCAAATTAGCTAAATCCTCTACCCAAAAAGATAAATTTTGAACCAACTAGTTGCATTTTCAAGCCACAAAGATGATTTTTCTCCAAAACAGATGAATTTTCTCCAAAACAGTTGAATTTCTAACACGAAAATATGAATGTTCAACAAAGAAGAGTAATTTTTTTAACGAGAAAGGATAACTTTTAACACAATACACCAATTTTCAACTAAAAACGATCAATTTTCAACAAAAAATGGAATAGTCAACATTTTCAGTCAAAAAATTACTTTTCAACAAAAAAAAAACGAATTTTACAACAACAAAAAACGAATTTTTCAACACAAAAGTTAAATTTTCAACCAAAGAAATAAATCTTTAACCAAAAGAATGAATTTTCAACAAAGTAGTTCAACTTAAACCAAGTAGTTGAATTTCAACAAAATAAACGAATTTTCAACCAAAACAGAATTATTTTTAACCAAACGAGATGAATTTTCAGACCAAAAACGTGAATTTTCAACCAAAAACGATTTTTCAATCAAAAAAGAAATAAAATTTCTACCAAATTGTGGAATCTTCGAACAAAAAAAAAACAAATTTTCTACAAAACAGTTGAATTTTTAACACATAAATATGAATTTTCAGCAAAAAAGTTCATTTTTAGTCAAGTGGTTAAATTCTATACCAAAAAAAGTTGAATTTTCAACCCAAAAAGACAAATTTTCAACCAAATACACTGAAACCTCTGTATAAGTGCCCTCCTTTTACGCCTTCCGAAAATCTTAGCCGGCTCACATTCGTCGATGAGGGGTCTAAGGGGCCGAGAGAGAGAGAGGTGCGTGAGCTCAGCGGAGTTACGTAGTTTCCCCGGTTTACATCATAAAAATTCTTGGAACGGAGTCACGTTCATCGTTAGCCATACCCAAGGCCCTCTCTAAGTCGAGGTTCCAATGTTATTAAGTTTGTGACTAAAAAAGATGAATTCTCAAACAAACAGTTGCATTTTTAACCAATAAAGATGAATTTTCGAACCAAAAAGACGAATTTTCAACAAAAGTGTTGAATTTTCAACCAAAACAAATTTTGTAGCCAAGAAAGAAAAAAAATGTCAACCAAATTGTTTAATTTTCAATCAAGTAGTTGAATTTTTAAACCAAGGAATTGAATTTTCAATAAAAGAGGTCTAATTCTTAATGAAAAATGTAAAAGTTGATATTTCAACCAAACAACATTTTATTGTCAAATAAAAAACAATTGAATTCAACCAAAAAAGTTAAAATTTCTACCAAAAGAGACGACTTTTCAACCAAGAAAGATTTTTAAGCCAAGAAAGAAAAAAAATGTCAACCAATTTGTTGAATTTTCATGCCAAAAATACGAATTTTCTACAAATTTTTCGACCAAAAGTATGAATTTTCAACGAAAAAGTTAATTCTCAAACAAATAATAAAAATTTTAATAAAAAAAGATGAATTCTCAATCAAAAATATAATAGTAGACTTTTCAACCAAAAATAGTTGGATTTTCTATTTAGGTTAGCAAACTACTTATTTGAAGAAAATCGTTATCTGCATAATATTCTTACTAATGTGAATAATAATTTTTTTTTAAATAATGGATGGGGGGATTGTATTGACCCTCAATAATAAATTTCTTAGAGAATGTTGATGTTCAATTTATTTATTTCTAGCTTACATATGGTACTTAGAAAAATACATTGAAAAAAATTCATTCCACTTTCGTGCAATATTCACGAGATACCCATATGATATAAAAAGTTTTCAATAATAAATGAAATCCCCTTTTAATCCCCTATTTCCGGAAAAAATCCCCTTTTTACCTGAATTTGAACTACTGAATCGCTGTGATCTCTGAAACTGAGAAAAACCATTTTTTCTACATCCTTCTTATCTATCCTTCAAACAAAATAAGTTAATTTACATACCTACCTATAAATATATTTTATTTGCTTGCGAAAGGTTGGCATAAAGATTAAGCTACTAATTAGAAAAAGACAACATAAAATAGAAAATAGAATAAGGACTGAATTTTATAGTGCCATAACTTTCCTGAAACATAAAATGCTGCTTAGGTTGTTTTAACTCAATGCTTTAATGGGTTTTCAAACTTGCTTACTTATGTCTTAATAAGAAACACAAATAGAGGATCTTCTAAAGATGACTTTTTTTGAATTGACGAAAGGCTTCTGAAGATTTAAGAGAGTCGACCCATATAGGAAATATACAATATATGCATACAAGGCGGTAGTTCCTCCAACGGTTTTGCAGTTGTTATTTTGTTTATGCGTACTTTGCGAATACAAACGCGAATGTATAACTGAAGAGAGCTCCGTATTCGATAACGGGAAGCCTGAGTCGTATACGGGACCAGGTAATGATTTACCGCTCGTATAACGCTTAGCACTTACCGCAAAAATTTGTGTCGCAGTAGCCGCAATATGGCTGAACAAAAAATTTTAAAATCCCAAATCCGAAAAAATGATAAGTAGAAGAGGAAAAAAGAAAGACCACAAAAATGTGGCATTTTTAGTCTCAATATGAGATTTATTTATGTCAGATTTTTCAGAGTGTGACTACAAAAATGTGTCGGATTTTTGTTTTGAGAAAAGGAGTAAGAAGAGGCGCATGAATGTTTCCCAAATTCTATTTTCCCTAATTTGCATTTTACCAAAATTTATTTCACTGAATAACGGTTCACCCTAATTCCTATTTTCCCGAATTACCGTTTGACCTAATTTTTATTTTTCTGGATCATCATTTGGCCTAATTCTCGGCCTAATTTGAATTTTTCCGAATTACTACATAGTTGACATATTTTTAATTTTATCGAATCAGCATTTGGCTAAATTTTTATTTTTCCAAATTATCATATGCCCTAATTTTCATTTTTCCGAATTACCATTTGCCCTATTTTTCATTTTTCCAAAATTCCTTTATTTGGCAATCGCTGATTTTACAATAAAAAAATTTACTGTAGTTTCAGTAAGCATCACTGAATTTCCAGTAATTTTTCTACTTAAAAATTAGTGACTGCTTTCCAATCACCGATTTGCGGTAAAATTTCACTGATTCTATGAAGCAGTGATTGATCAGTCCAAATTTGCTAATATTTTCATAAATCTATTTGAAAAAATGATATAAGTGGAAAAATTGTAATCTTACTGTTAAGAAAATTATAAAATTATTCTGATTTTGTTCGATTTGATTCGAGCAATTCTGCCCGAAACATTGCAATTGTAGATAAAAAATAATTTTACTCTTGTCAGAAAACTCATAAAAAATCTTAATTTCATTCTTTTCAGAAAGTAAATTATCCCAATTTGTTTAATAGCACAATTTTTCACATAAAGAAAATTGACAGAAGGAACAAATAATTTAAATCAAAAATGTTTCGAATTTCGTTTTTGATCAGTCATTAATTAAGCCTTTTTAGAATAAAAATTTAATCCAGGGATAAAAACGGTAACTTTCTTAGAATTATTCTTTCACAATTTTTATCTATAAAGTTTTTGCCATTAAGACAAGTTCGTCAAGAAAAAGATGGTCATTATTTTACGAAACGATACGAAATTAGTAATTTTTGTAATGTTCCCAAACCAAAATCTATGATTGCAAAATGCATATTACGTTACAGATTCGGAAGACCATTTAAATAAACACCGAGACTTAAAAAAATGTTAAAACATCTTCCTAAATAAATATTGACTTACTTTGTGTCTCGTAAACGAAATTCGGAATATTTATGAACAGTAAAATTCAATCTAATTCCGGTAACTATTTTTAACAATCAGTCGATGATCCTATGGAAAAAATATAGTATGTGTTCCGCCAAAAAAATGTTAACTCTTTCAAAAATTATGCTTTTATAAATTCACTTCTATCTATTTTCTCCAGGCATCATTTTCTGTTCGCATCTACAGAACATTAAAATATTAAAATAATATCAGGATATCTTTAAATATATTTCGCAATACTAAAGTCAACTCTCTTCCAAAAATGTATGTTTTAGAATGTATCATTTTTTTACAGATTCAAGTATCCAATTTTAATAATGATTCGGTGGGTTGTAGAGAAATTTCTTAAAATCCTTCCAGCCCCTCCCGGCGTCCATTTGAAAACTTGTGGGGAAAAAATTGAAAAATGTTTTAATTCCATAAATAAAAATTTTACTTGGATGTTTTTAAATTCAGTAATTATAATAAAAAGTGTTATAAAATTCCAATTATTTATAAGTAAAAATGTTTGATTTCCTTTTGATGTTTAGGAGATACATCAAAGGAAATTCATTTCATTGAAAAAAGACGGTAAAAATGTTTCTAAAATTTTTATAAAATGTAAAAATATGGCCAACTACTCGAAAAGAAAAGTTTATAAACAATTTTCGAAATGAATTCGCGAAAATCTTTAAAATATTTCAAATGTATAAAAAGGCTCATTGATAATGCTGATTTTTTTAGAATAATGAGTATTTATAAATCAAAATACAATAATCAATTTGATAAATCTAACACACGTAAATAATTTCAGATCTTTATCTTACTTAGTGGAATTATTCTGCATGTAAATATGTATCAGAAATAAAATTAAAAAAGACTCTGTCACTAATATATTTACTTTTTCTTTTTAATTTGCAGGTGTCTTCCGTTAATTAGAAATTTTGCATTAATATTGCTTCTTTAGAATTCTAATCCGAAAATGCGTATCAGTTTGATTAAGGAAATATATATTTATTGTCAGCCAATGATGAAATCTGTTATTAAAATGAAATCACAAAAGCAAATGGATTTGATGATTTGTCAAAATGATACGTTAGAGTAAGTGAAAGTTGGAGTGAATCATTCATGAAGCACATGTGAAATAATAATCAAAGTCAGTGTTTGATGTGCTCTCTATATTTGTGAAGAAAAAGCGTTACAAGGCTGAAAGAAATTAATGTGAAAATATGACGTAAAAATATGAATAATTTATGTTCTGAGTGTAATATTTTTTTTCTTTTTAATTTCAGTGAAGATCCTATTATGCCCATGATACCACTGGGCCTGAAGGAGACCAAAGATATCGACTTTCGAGATCCCTTTAAAGTAAGTACATTTGATCTTGATAGTTATTTTTTATTAAAGTTAATTTAAACGGAAAATTTGCAATTTTAATTGTAATTTTATCTAAAAAATGAATACATAAAAATAGGATTTAATACTTCTTAAATAATCTACATATATAGTAACTGTCAGTAAAAATATCACTCCAAAGGAGGAACTTCAGGATCATCAACAAAATCCTGACTATTTTTTAGTTTTGGCAAATGAGTTGGACCCTTTCTTTTTTTAGAATCGATGGCAATTTTTGAAAAATCTAAATCATCCCTTGGTGGTCCAATTTCCAAAAGTTCTCGTTTCGTGATCGTCGCTCCAACTTTTTTAATTGTTTTTAACTTTTCTCTTTCAATTTTCATTTCATTCTTGCTGGTCTTGTTCGCTGAGATTGTCTTTGATGGATTTAATCGAGGCATCGTTATTATTAAATGTCCTGTCGTTGTGTTTCTTTTAACAAGACTTTTTTCCGTTGCAACTTCAAAGGGTAGTGTTAATTGCAAAAATTTTCCTTTTATGGAAACTCTTACATAAAGAGGTTGAACGTCCACATCCAGATAAGATGTATCCAAATGTCTGTTCTTAATAATAAAGTTTAGAAAGAATAGCAAAAATTATTTTGTCCATTTTAATTCAAACAATATTATTTTCTTACTTGTAAACTGCAACATCAAGAATTATATTTGAATCGTCTTCATCGTTTAATTTAAAAGCTACTTTTGGTTGGTTCATATTGTAAGGTCTTCCATCGGGACTGAATAATTTAGGAACATATTTTGGTTTTTCTTGCTCATTTCTGGACGTGGTTCTTTTTTCACACAACTTTCGTGTCCGTTCTGCGATTGCAATTCGATCTTCTGGTGTATTATAACTTGGCGATTTCCAAAACTTGCTGTTTTCTTCATCATCATCGATCTTAAAAAAAGGAAATTTATTTTACTGTCATTTAAAAGCAAGTTTATATCGAAGTAAAAAGTGGATTAGAAAAAAGATTTGGCTTACGTCTTCTGAACCATCTGCATTAATTTCCGTGATCCTTAAACTCTGTTTTTCTTGATGTTGTAATTTCTGTTGTTCTCTTAATTTTGCATATTTCTTGTATCCTCTAATAGCATCACCTTCAATCTCTGCATATTTTTGCAAGGCTTTTATTCTTTCTGATCTTTCAATTTCGATCATATCCAGTTCCTTTATTTGAGGAAGTGTCGCAATTACATATTCTCTATATCCCATATAATCGGTACAAGGATTTCCAGTCAGAATTAGCTGTTCCAAATTTGCATTACATCTGTGTATAAAAAGTTTCTTTGCTTTTGAAAAATATTCAAAACCAAAAATTATTTTTACATTCTCATCCTAATGAGAAGGTATTTGTTTTATGTAAAATTTGATATCGCCAGTCTTCATCAAATCTCCACGTTTTGGGACCCCCTGAGTGAGAAAAAAGAGTTTTTACGAGGGTGTCTTGTCTGTCTGTCTGCAGTAGTAGTCTGTCTGTAGGCACGATAACTTTCGAAAGAATTATGGGATTGGATTGTGCTTTGGCATACTTTTTCAGGGACCAAAAAGAAAGGTCAAGTTTCGTTAACCAGCCTTTTTTGAGCAACGGTTATGGTTTTACCCATCAAAAATTTTAATGAAAAATCAAAAATTGACATTTTGAGCTAAATGACACGGAATATTAAAAAAATGTTAAGAAGCAAAATTGTTTATCTCAGGAGAATCTACAAAGTTTATATAAAAAACTTTTATATTATAAATAATCTGGCCTATGCAATATACAAAAAAATGTTAACAAGCAAAATTGTTCATCTCAGAAAGACCTACTTTGATTCAGACCATTTTTTTATAACACGCATGGTTTTTGTTTTAATCGTGAAAAATGCTATTAAAAGTAAAATAAAATAAAAACAATTTTTCAGAAAATTTGCTTTAAACCGCTTTTTGATAAGACGCATATAGCTTCTGGTTAGTTTGTGAAAATGTTATTAAAAATAAAAAATTCCATTTTCCAGAAAAACTATGCGAGACGCGAAAAAATGTTAACAAGCAAAATTGTTTATCTTAGATCTACTTTGCTCCAGACAAATTTTTTATAACACGCATGGTCTTTATTTCAATCGTGATAACATTAAAAAAAAAAAGAATTCCATTTTCCTGCGAAACTATGCGACATACGAAAAGAAGTCGAGATAATAAATTGTGGCGCTTATGAAGACCTACAAAATCATATCAAATCTTTATTATAGAACTCACTTTTTTTTTTCTAACGACGAAAATTCTATTGAAAATTCGAAAATTCAAATTATCAGCTAAGCAACGCGAAATACAAAAAAAAAGCTTTAAAATGAAAGTTGTTCCTTTTAAAATGGTCTACAAATTCTTGTTCCACCATTTTTTGATAGAACTCACCGTTTTTCTATTATAAACATTGAAAATGCTGTTGACAAATCGAAAATATTTGTAAGTGAGCTTCTGCATATGCATTAACACTATGAACTAAGCCGAGTTCGAAGTGCGAGGAAATACATTATTAGATATCAGCAAGATTTTTTTCTATATAAAAAAAGCATTTCTTACCTTAGTTGTTTGACACTTTGCAAGTCACCGATAAAATTGACCATGAGATCAAGTTTCTTCAAACTCTCTAATCCCTCTAAATTTTCGATGACTTCAATATTGTTCAAAGCTAGATTTAAATATTCGAGTTTCTTCAATTTATTCAGATTTTCTATTTTAGATATAACATTATACTGTAGTAAAAGAATTCTCAAATCTCGACAGAGATGATTAAGCATCTCAATTTTTTCTATGTTTTCTTGATGAAGAGATATTTCTTCCAGAGTCGATATTTCCCCTTCATTATGCTCTGAACGTTTTCGAATTAATTCAACTGTGATTCTCACCATTTTTTAAAATTACTAACTGTTTCTTACTTATCAATTAGGATCAAAATATATAATACACGTTTCACTGAAGGTTAAGACGTTAAATACTGTTAAATACTGAGTAGTGTCTTCATATAAGTGAGATTTCTTTTTTTATTGCTTTTAACTGCGACAGTCTTTTTTATTTAAACGAGTTTTCTTCGGAACAAGTTTATTTAATTTGGGTCAGTGATATTTAGTTTTAATTTCCCATATTAAGAACCGTTATGTTGATAAAAATATTGTTCTAACGGGCTAATGATTTAGCGCAAATGATTGTGGTAAGAAAATATCGATTAAACGACACTTGGTTACCACTAACCAGGACTGTGACATTCATTTAAAATTCAGAGCACTTAAAAAAATGTATTTATTGAAGAAAATGTAAGGAAAGTTTGGTTTGAATTTGTTAAAAATAATTAAACATAGTAGATTTAATTAAGGGAAGGACTTTTCATAAAAATTTAAAATTCTTAAAATTACGAACGTGTTTAATAGTTTTCGTGTAGATAAATCTTCTATTAAATTCGAGGCAAAGGATTTTGAAAGGTTTATGATATTTTTAAAATAATTTTTATTAATTTAAATTTGTGTTGCATTGCAGGATTTTATTTTGGAACACTACAGTGAAGATGGCGGAAATTACGAAGAGGCCATTGCTGAACTTATGGAGACAAGACAGGTAAAAATGGTTCCAAATTCCAACTCATTTTCTTTTACGAATTAATTTTTTTCAGGAACTAAAATATTTTTATTAAATTGGTTTACGAGCTTTAAGTTTATAAATTAGATTTTTTTATGAACAAAATTATTTCAATTTGTTTTAATATTCTACTTTATTATTTTTTTGAAAATAGTTAAGGATCAAATTGATTCTCATTTTTAGTATATTTTTATGTAATTTTTGTTTGTTTCTGAATTTTTTAAGTTACGTGTTGAAGAAAATTTTAGAAACTTGGTAGTATACTTTATCATTAACGTAAAGTACAATCACAGCCCGAGGTCAAAATGTTCAAATCCGACAGTATTACTGCGTTATATCTTTTTACTACGTCCATTATGAGAAGTGCGCCATTGATAAAGTTATAAAAGACTATTTTACGATGAAAAAATCATTCATGGTAAATGACAGATTTCAGAATGAACGATAAGCTCCTGTTGTTTACAATTCAATCCACATCTACAAACATCACTTTATAGAATTTTACCTTGCAGATAAAATAATCGTTTCAAGAACAAGGGATGTAATTATGTCAATGCGCAAATTTAAGTGAACAATAAAACGGAAACCCGGAAAATGACAGAGAATTGATTTTTTGATTGAGGATGTTTTATCTATGTACTAGCACAAATCGATTGCTTCAAATGTCATTTTTTATAAGACAGAATTATGCAATTTTGGACAAGTTTCATTTTAAATTATTCAAACTTGCTATCCGATCGAAGTGTGAAATATTTTACAATTTTAAGCACTTCAAGTTTTAAATTATTCACTTTTGAAAGCTTTAAATTTTTAGGTTTCTTCAGTTTTAATTGTTTGATTCAGAACGTTACTAATTTCAAAATGTACAGTTTTAAATGCTTGTTTCTAGAATTGTACATGCTTTGATGGCCGTTCAGTTAAACTTGATCCATTCTGACATTTTTAAATTTTGAGTGCCTTCTATTAAAAATTTTAAGTTTCAGAAGTTTGAATTTGAAAATTTCAATTCTCGAAGTATCTCAATAGAAATTTTTTACATTCAATTGTGTCAATTTTGAAAGTGTACAATTTTCAATGCTCTACTTTGAATCATTCAGATTTTGTATTGTCCTAAATGGAAAATTTGGAATTTTTAAGGCTTTAATGTTCAAAGCTGCCATGAAATTTCAAATACAACTTATTTCAAATACAACTTATTTGGAGATTGTCTATTTTTCACGGGTTCGAATTTGAATTTATTAAATTTGTTACGTTACTTCTTTAAAATTGTACAAAGTTGAATGTTTAATTTTAAAATACATAGTCTCTAATTTTGAAAGCCTTAAAATTAACTTATTTTAAGCATAGAAAGCTACCAACTTGAAATTGTACATTATTCAACGTTTGAATTACTAATTGTTCCCTTTTTAATGTTTTACTTTATGTTTTTAAGCGTCTCTTTTAAAATTATACGGTCTGAATTTAAATTATTTAATTAAATTTTTAATACTTGAATAAATACAAAAGATTTTCATATTTGAAAATTACAGTAATTGAGAAAAAATGTTGAGAATGGGGAAAACCCAGGAAATGTCTAGGAATATTTTAATACGGTGGAAAAACAGGAAAACGACAGTGAATTTTATTCAGTGTAAATTTGTTTTAATCATAGTAGAAAAACCTATTCATTCCTTTAAATTCCAGGCAATTGATTGCACAATTGTAATCTATAAATTTCAAGCTCTACAAGTTTGTTTGCTTGAAATATTTATTTCATTTGGAGAATTTCCAAGTTTAAAATTATTTAAACAATTTTAATTAAAGTTTTGGTTATATATTTTTGGAGTTATTGAATTTAGACGGTCTTAAATTTGAGTTAAAAATATTTTGTATAACACATGCATGATTTTAGCCCTTTTTGATGCCTGAAATGCGGATATTTTGGGCTTACAAAAAGTGATCGTCAAGCGATCAGTTGATCGCGTTGACAGATTGTTTGACAGATTAGACCAACTTGAAGCGATAATTTACCATAAATTACCAAAAATTTCCAGATTTCTACAAATTTCCGGTAATTTATAGTATCTAAAAATTCCAAAATTTCTCCATTATATAAGCAGAAACTGTGCCTGTGTTCTAATCATGTTTGAACTCATGAATTTGTTATAAAAAATATGGTAGGCACCAAGGGAGAGGGGACTTTATACGACTCGTGTACATATTTTTTCTGTACTCGTCTACGGCTCGCGCTTGCTCGCCTACGACTCGTACTAAAATAATTACGTTTGGCGTAAAAGGTCCCACTTCTCCGCCTTGGTGCACGTTATACTATTAATTACGAATGTTCAAGTATTAGGACTTTAATTCTGAATGCTCAGTTTTCAGTTTCATTATTTTGAGTAACTCAGATTTAGAAAATATCTCATTTTTAAGTGCTTGAAAGATTAATTGAATTTGAATTTTCATTCATATGTCCAAGCTCGGTTTAAATTTTCATTTCTTTCACTGGAATGGTCGAAATGTTTGGGAATATTTTCTGAAATTTGAGTGGCCACCGTGTTCTCAGACATACCAATTTTTTTCAGTATAACATCAGGGTGTCTACCCGACGGATAATTTAATATTCCCGGTTTTCTTATGGTCAATTTGAAAAACTTCAACAAATTTGAATGATTTCAAATGATTTTTAAAGAGTTCAAGACATTTTCAAACATTTTAAAAGATTTCAATGATTTTTGATTTGGAACAGGGAATTTTGTAAAAGAATTATTATTCTGAATTTCAACAGGTATTTTCTCTTTAAATTCCCTTCTTTTAAATCAGAATTTAAATTATTTTCAAAAATTCCCGTTCCATATTAAAAATATTCTGTTCCATATCAAATTATTATTCTTTACGGAAACTCTCTGCCCTGAAGTAAGAATTATGATTCTCAAAGAAACTTTTTGTTCTGAAGTGAACTTAAAATGAAGTTGATAATTCTTTACGAAAATTTGCAATTCTATCTCAGAATTATAATTCTTTTAGACATTTTTTTACTAAAATTCCCTGTCCTAAAGTAAAAATTATAATTCTTTATAGAAATTTCCTTTTCCAAGTTACAGTTACATTTATTTCCAAAAATTATATATTCCAAGTCAGAATTTTATTTATTTACAAAATTTTCTATTATAATTCAGAAATGTTGTAACTCCCTATTTCTAAAATTTGGAAGAGGGATGTTTCAAATTCTGGGAAAGTTTAATTTGCAAAAAAAAAAGAATTTTTTAATTCAAACAAATTCTAATTTGGAACAAGAAACTTTCAAAATCTGACGAATTCTGACTTGGAACAGGGATTGTTTCTGTAAATTCCTTTTTTATAAATCAGAATTGAAATTATTTATCCAAATTTCCTGTTACATGTAAAAAATTACTTGTTCCAAGACAAAATTATAATTCTTTGCGAAATTCCCTGTTCTAAAGTGAAAATTGTAATTCTTTATGGGATTTTTTTTATATTCAAGTTATTTTTTCCTCGTCCATACCCAAAATTATAGTTCTTTTGGAAAATTCCCTATGCCAAGTCGCAATTAAATAAACTTCAAAAATTTCCTGTGCCAAGTCAGAAATATATTTAGTCACAAAATTTTCTATTATAATTCAGAAATATAGTAACTACCTTTTACGAAAATTTGAAAAGGGGAAGTTTCAAATTGTGACGAATGCTGTCCTGGAACAGTAATTTAAAAAAAATTCCTTTCTTCTAAATCAGAATAAAAATTCTTTTCCAAAATTCCCGCTTCACGTCAAAAAATTTCTATTCCCAGTCAAATATAATTCTTAACGAAATTTTCTGTTCTAAAGTGAACCTTAAACGAATATTATAATTCTTCACGGAAATTCCAGTTCTATTTCAGAATTATAATTCTTTTAGAAAATTCTTTACTGAAATTCCCTGTTCCAAAGTAAAAATTATAATTCTTCACGGAAATTCCAAGTTGCAACTTAGAATTATAATTCTTCACTGAAGTCCTCTCTGTCCCAACTCGAAAATATAATTCTTTTAGAAAATTCTTTACTAAAATTCTCCGTCCCAAAGTGAAAATTATAAGTCTTCATAGAAATTTCATGTCACAGCTTTGAATTATAATTCTTTTCGAAAATTCGTTGTTCCAAGTCAGGATAATTGTAATTCTTCACGTGAACTCCTTTTCTCAAAGTCGAAATTATAATTCATTTCTGAAATTACCTGTCCCAATTCAGAATTATAATTCTTTAAGAAAATTTCCTGTTCCAACTCAGAATTAGAGTATAATAAAATATATGAAACTACTTTTAATATGCATATATTAGTACATTCGAGAGAAAAATCCCGGTCACTGAATCAAATTCACGGTCGTTTCCCGCTTTTTTCTCGGTGAACCAAATTCCCGTTCATTTCCCGGTTTTCCCGATTTCTCGGTGAGGTACATAATAAAAGCTTTATTTTTTTAGAGAAGTTTTAATTTAATGTTACATTATAAATTTAATTGTTCTATGAACATTAAGATTAAGGTACCTATCCTAAATTCCGTAAAAGTAACAGGAAATCATTTTTACTTCCAGGCGACGAGAACACCAACGAGAGACGCGGCAGGAATTGCATTACTCCTTCGTTACTACAATCAACTCTACTTTATCGAAAGGCGTTTTTTCCCCCCCGACAGAAGCCTGGGTATTTACTTTGAATGGTTCGATTCCCTAACAGGAGTGCCGAGTTGTCAGAGGACAGTCGCGTTCGAAAAAGCGTCGATCCTCTTCAATGCAGGCGCTCTGTACACTCAATTAGGTGCCAAGCAAGACAGACGTACAGCTCGAGGATTGGATCAGGCAGTTGATGCATTCCTCAGAGCAGCAGGGACCTTTAGATACATCCATGAGAATTTCACGAATGCACCCAGCATGGATCTGGGACCAGACATGCTGGACATGCTGGTTCAGCTGATGCTGGTACGATAAAAAATAATAAAAACACAATAAAAAACAAACTCGTATACATATTACAGAACATTTTTCACTCAACTTTTGCTAAATTGCTTTGCAGGCTCAAGCGAGGGAGTGCCTTTTCGAGAAGCTGGAACTCCAATCCAGGGATTCGAGAAACATTGATGTGTCTTTGGACCTTGCTCAAGAAGCTGCACAGGTGAACTCATTTTTCAGAATAATTCTGTATTTTCAACTTTTGAAGCTGGGCAAATTTAGTGGTTTATTTTTTCAACTTTTTTTTCTTAAAAGAAATGATTGAGATTTTTTTAATGTTGTATTTTTCAACAAATTGAAATATTTAACTTTTTGTTTTCGATTCTAGTGAGGAATTTCACACTTTTTGGAAATCCGCCGGAAAATTTTTCTATTTTCAAAATTAACAGAGTGACGGCAACTATTCTGAATATGAAAAATTCTCATTTTTCAAAAAATACGCGAGATACGAGGGATTAATCACTAGGATTTTTGGTGTACACTAGATTGCAAGATTGCATGGAATTATAAAAGATTGCATGGGATTACAAGGGATTTTTAAGGATTGCATGGGATTTCAAAAGAATGCGTGGGATTTCAAAAGATTGCTTGGGATCGCTTGCAGAGGATTAAAAGGGATTTTATAGGATTGCAAAGGATTGCATAGGATTATAATGATTTTAAAGGATTCTAAAGGATTGCATGGGATTGCATGATATTTCATCGAGATTGCATAGGTATACAAAGTATTTTAAGGGATTGAGTGGGATTTTAAAGGCTTTCATGGAATTGCATGGGATTTGAAAATATTTCATGGGATTGCACTGAGATTGCATGGGATTTTAAAGGGTTGCATGGGATTACAAGGGATTGTATAGAATTGCTTGGGATTGCACAAAATTACATAAGGTTACAAAAAGAGTGTACACCAGATTGCAGGAGTAATTAACCCCTTGGCGAAATACAAAAAAAATTTACACAAAAAAGTTGTTCGTCTTTAAATGCTATATAAAAGGTTCCTCTACCACTTTTCAATATTTTCCACCGTTTTAGAAATATATGCATCCTTTTAAAAAAATTACTATTTTGGCTTTTTGTCCCTTTAAATACCTGTGAGGTATCGGTTTTCACGATTTTGAAGTTATAATATCATTAGATATAGATACTATAATCTTTTATCGCTTTATTTTTGAAAAATCTTTGAAATATAATTATTGTTTTTCGAATAACGAAAAAAAATTTTTGCGAAATATCTAAAAGGAACTTTTCGTAGATCTTTTAAAGAGGAACAACTTTGCTGCGTAAACTTTTTTCGTATCTCACGTATTTTTTGAAAAAAATGAGCATTTTTTATTTTCAGAAAAATCACCGCCATTTTGTTCATTTTCAATATTATTAAAATTTTCCGACGGGTTTCAAAAGAATGTGAAATTCCTCGACAGAATCAAAAATAACAAGTTAAATTATCTTAATTAGTTGAAAAATACAGTATTTCAAAAAAATGTTGTCATTTGCAGCATTAAAAAATTTTAAATATAAGTTTCAAATCTTTCAAATTAGGACATTTAAAAATTCCAATTTGATTTTATATAGTCGTTGTCCACTTGATAACAAGTAGTTTGCAATAAAATTCTATTTCAAGATTTTATAGCATTAAATCTTGAAATTTAAAATCTTTCACTCTGGTAAATCGTCAAATTATAGAATGTTTTCTAGACGCCAACAAATTGAAAAATATTTTTAAACGAGATTAAATTTCAATAAATTGATAACTTTTATTTTAAAATGATATTTTTTAAATTTGGAAGTCTCAAATTTGATGTTTTTCATTTAAAAGTTATTTAAACCGAAATGAAACATTTAAATACTGGGGTGGTTTTTAAATTTGATAAAATTACAAATTGTAAAGATTTAAAATCTAAAAAATATTTAAAAATGTGTATTTCTGATTACATTTTTCTTTATTTTGAAAATATTGTAATGATAAACGCTTTTCAGTATGGACCATTTTTAATTTTTCTGTTTCTAAACGCCTTAAAAGTTTTGTCTTTTTCAAAACTGGGCTCTTTCAATTTCTAATTAATTTTGAAACTTAATTCTTTCAGAAATTTATTAGCTTCAAAAGTTAATATTTTGTAATTAGGAGGATTTTAATTTTAATAATTTGGGACCGTTCAAGTATTACGTCACACGCTTAGGTGGGGGG
>JAUMHM010000031.1:14123502-14135365 GCA_032362435.1 Melikaiella ostensackeni
ACCGTTCAAGTATTACGTCACACGCTTAGGTGGGGGGAGGGGGCTACTGTAGTGTGACGCCCATGTTAAAGTTACATACATTTACTATAGAAAACGCTAGACGTGGGGGGGGGGGGGTAATCCCAAAAAAGCGTGACGTAATACTTAAACGGCTCCTTTGATAAGAACTGTTTTTTAATATACATATTGGTTTTCAAAATGGACAGGGAAATTTCGATATGCAAATAACTGAAAAGGTATAACGTGAAAAAAATATTATTGATTAAATGCATTTAAAACAAGAATTATACTTTGAAAGGATTTGAAATTGAAAGTATCCAATCTAAAAAAAGCTTAAAATTTGAGTCAAAAGAACTTTCAAAACTTCTAACTTGCTAAATTATTGAGACTATGAAATTCTTTCAAGCTAAAGTATTGTTGAAGTACAAAATATTGTAAATACATCCGTAAATCGTCCTTTCTAATTTAATTAAAAATTTGCTTTGACACTTACAATCAATGGAAGAAATAAGTGAAATTTCAGCTTTAAATAATAATGATTTAATAACTCTAACTCTATATTTCTTTATATCTTCTCCACAATTGTCACCGTCTAATATTTTTAGCTAAAATCGCTCAAATTTCTGAATAAAAAATATTTAGAGTTTTAATTCTTTTAATTTGAAAGTAAATCATTGAATTTCAACACAAGTATTTTTAATTTGAATAATTTTATCTCAGAAAGATTCAAACTTGAATACTTGCCAATTGAAATTCTTCCTATTTTTCACCTATTTTGTAAATTTGAAAGGTTACTTAGAATTATTAACTAAATTTTTGTGTTTTATTTTCATTTTAGGTGTCAACTGTTTACAGTGATGTTCATGGATTGATAACAAGAGAACCTGTTCGAGATTATGTTCCGGAGTCGTGGGTTTCGTTAATTCTAGTAAAACGTGAACATCACTTGGCTTTGGCACACAAGCACTGTGCTGCGGCTCTCCTGGATATTCCATTATCTGAGATTCGCACAGAAGTGAAACTTATTCTGGAACGCATCCAGGAAAGTGACGGAAAAACTCAAATTGACGCCACTGTTCCGAAAGACGATAACGACCGAAAATCTTTAGGTATGTTCTAAAGTCATAAATTTCATATGATAAAAAAAGTCAAACTTCAAGTTCCAAAATGACGTATTTTTACATTATCTTCTTATAATCATTCTCCGATATGTATTTGCAATATTCGTAATTTTTAATAGAATAGAAAAATAAAAGTTAAGTTAATTCTAAATTAATTTCTAATTCAAAGGACGAGCGCATTTGAGAGAAGCATTGGTGCTGCACGAGGAGAGTCAAAGATTACAGAGAATGTGTAGAGAACTCAAAGGAAAACAAACTTTGGCAAAGGTATTGAAGAAAGCTCAAGATTCCACCCTTGAAGTTTATAATCGGGCCGGAGACGAGGATGAATACCGGGAATTGCTGGATCCTCCTCACATAATTGGTAATTATCAATTAAAATAAAGAACAAAAATTATTGCCTAGTTTCTCTCTGCATGCAGTTTTACTAATTACATATTTAAATTTACTTTTTTCAGCCTCCACGAAATTTCAACTGAGTCTCACACATCCAGATTTCGGTCAGCATGGTGTGGACGACCTTTTTAGATCCTTGGGTCCAGTGGCAATTTTTTCCGCAAAAAGGCACTGGACTGCGCCAAGACTGATCCAACTTCAAAGAGGACCAGGAGGCGAAGGATTTGGCTTTAGTGTGCGAGGCGATGCTCCTGTTATTATCGCTGCTGTTGACCACAATTCACTTGCAGATGTAAGTTTTATAGGATCTTAATCAATTAATTTTTTTAAATAAAAATCTATTTTATTTCTAGTTTAATTTTTCGCATTTCTAATTTGAATGTCGAAAGCATGTTGAAGCATTTAATTCATGGGTATCAAATTCAACAGTTTTGAAGGGAAGAGTTTCAATCTTCAATATTTTGTATTTGTAAATGATATTACTAATGATAAACATGAAATACATTAAATTTTCCTAATTTTATTTATTTAGCCTGCAAGTTTTTAAATATTTTCATTAGGTATTCAAGTTTAAATGAATATATTTAAATATGCAGAATCTTATATTTCTGTAAACTGAAATTCGTGAAGTTTTTCAATAATGTCAGTAATTCAATATGTACATCAAAATGTATTAATTTTGATATTTTAAAGACCAAGACCAACAATTTAAAAGCGAGAGATTTTGAGTTTGAAAGTTTTCAAATTTACTTAAGGGGCTTCACACCCTATTTTTCTTATTCTTTTTACTTGTTCAATGTATGCAATTTTAAAAATTTGTCTCATAATTTTTGGAAGATGTTATTTCCATATTTTGACGTCCGGGAGTTTCAAATTGATTTACTTTTTACGTCAGTTCTTCAACAAATCATTTGTCTGAACGAATCGAAAAATTTCGAATTTTCGAAATTCTGCAATTAAACTTGTCTTATATTTTCCTTTTTCTTCAGTCTCCGGCCTAACAATTTGAAGGCATTGAAAATATAAATCCTAAATTTTTTGAGCTAACATCATTCAAATTTATAGTAGTTGGAATTCGAAAAAAATGAAGCTTCAATGCCTTATACTTTGAAAATAACAAAAATTGCAAATTTAAGAGTTTTTAAAAATGCAGTGTCTATTTGTGCCGAAAAATCCGGCTATTTGTACCGAAATTTCGGTACAAGTGGCCACGGCCTATTTTTTAATCCAAAGCTTTATTCTTCATATAATTAGAAAATAATCAAATCCTTCTTGAATACAAGGATTTTTTAAGTTTTTTGAATTTCGAACACTTTAAATTTCAAGGTTTTTTCTCATTGAAATTCTTTTCAAGAAAAGGAAGCTTCCGTATTTTTATTGGCAGTGTGTATGTGTATCAAAAAAATTCGGCCATTCATACTGAAATTTCGATACACGTAGCCACGGTCTTAAAAATAAATTAAAAGAACCGTAAAGAGATTTCAAAATAATTAAAACTTGAACTTGAATTCAACAATTCGAAATAATTGAAATAGAAGAAAGAATTAAATTTCGAAAAGACAAACTTCACTGAAAAATTTCCCTAAAATCTAAAATGAATCAATTTGAAAAATGTTTAATATAACAAAATTAAAATAGAGACAAGAATTTCATGTAGTTTTATTTTATTTAATTATTCTTCTTTCGTCATATTTTGTTCCCATAAAAGTCCAATATTTTGGCGGGAAATTCCCTATTTTTCGTATAAAAATTCAATGTAATAATTTTGAACAGTTTTAAAAGCTTTTCATTAAATTTGTGGATTTCAATTAATGTTACAGTTGGGAGGGATGAAAGAAGGTGACTTTATCGTTAGCATCGGCGATAAGGACGTCAAATGGGCTTCTCACGATCAGGTTGTGCGGCTCATCAAACAGTGCGGGGACTCCATTAGTTTGAAGTTGGTAACGCCCATGGATAGAAATTATTTAAAGGTAGAAATGTCATATATTATTTTGAGCTTAAATTTTAGCTTAATATTTTAAAAACATTGTGTCAAAATATTCTTATAATTATTTCCTATTTTGCTTCATTCTGCTTATTTTTTATTCTGATCATACATTCTTCATACTTTTAGTAAAGAAATACTCCAACTCAAAAAAGCTTTCATAAGTAAGAAAACCTAGGTGAAAATATTCAAGCGCAAATCCACGTAGATTTCCAAGTGGAATTTCATGTGGAAATTTAATAGATTTCCACGTGAATTTATCCAATCACGTGGAAATCTACATGAAAATTTGAAATCTGCCACGTGAAAGTCCACGTGGATTTCCAGGTGAAAATATTTACGTGGCATTCCATGTGTAAACCATCTCTATACTTATGGATTGATACCTATAAATGTAGTATACGGGGTACGTAAAACCTTAAAAATGACATTCATGTTTGTCTGTCTCTTACGGTTTACGAGATATTTGCAGTTAAAAATATCGTTTAAATTTCCACGTGGAAAGTTTCTAATTTTCATGTGGGTTTCCACGTGGTTGGATGAATTCACGTGGATTTCCACGTCAATTTCCACGTGAAATTCCACGCGGAATTCTACGTGGATATTTTCACCTGGGAATCCTCAATAAGAAACTGCAAATTTAATAATCAGAATTTAATTTCAAACAAATAAAATAATTTTTATTATTTTTTTTTTAAGAAACCAGTAAAGACGAGTCATCACGACAAAGGAAGTGTATCAGCAAGTAGTTCCTCGGGAGTTTCTTCCGGTCAACCAAGTCCTGCAGGATCAGTTACAACAGCCCACGTAGCCAAGAGACTTCCTTGGAATCCTTTCAAAAAATCGAATGGCCAACGTGACAGTAGAGACCTCACATTTGATAATGTTATCCTCAGATGATTCCAGCATCCCAAAGCCATTGATTTTCTGGGAAGTGGTACTGATACTGTGGAAGTCCAAAACTAAATGCAACGTATCTACTTTTATTTTTAAAAGTAAATGAAAAACTTTTCTGTGAAAAATCTAAATCTGTAATAACAAATTTCAAATTACAAATGATATCTGATAAAATCCTAAAAGAACTTTGGAACTTAGAATCATCCTAAGGTTTTGAAAAAAGGCTTCGTACTATTCTTATACAAAAAATTGCAAATTGTCCATAGTGCACTGAAATGATAATATCGGAAAGTGGAAATCGACGTGTGTAAATATGGAGGAAATCGTCAAGAAATTGCCTCCACTGTCAATCGTTGCCAAATTGTAAGTAAACTTGAGAGCATGGATAAAATGTCTGTTAGATTTAGATTTTTAGAATATTGTACGTAAATGTATAAATCGATACCTCCATGCTGAGAGAACCTCTCTCGAAGTGTTCGTCTAAAACGACCACTCTGACAGTTCTATTAAGTTCTTTGAATTATTTTTATTCTTTTGAACTCTTTTGAATTGCGTGGAATTCTTTTAAAGTCTTTCAAATTCTTTTGAATTCTTTTAACTGCTTTGAAATCTTCTAAATTCCTCTGAATTCCCTGAATTCCTTGAATTCTTTTAAATTATTTTGAAGTCCGAAAATTCCAAGATTTCCACAAATTCAAGAAATTCAGAGAAATTTAGAGGATTTCTAGGAAGTCAAAAGAATATAAAGAATTCAAAAAATATAAAGAATTCAAAGGACTTAAAGTGAATTCAAAATAATTCTAAATAATATATGTTTACTAAAGCGAGGGGCCAACTCAAAAATCAAAGTGGGCAGATTAGATGACCAAGGCCAGAGTGGTCGTTTTAGACGTACACTCCGAGAGAGGTTCATTTAACATGGAGGTATCGAAATATTGGTGAAAGCTGAAAATGTATTCGTCACGAGTTTGGAGAAAAAGAAACCATACTTACAGCCATAAATTATTGCCTGACGCATATTCTTTTCTTCCTTCCGTGGCTATCCGTCATTGTTATTGCTATTGCTATTGCTAATGCTAATTTCGTCGACGTTCGTGTACGAATGCATTGGATGCAAGAGAGCATCTCAAATAAAATCGCGACTTGAGACTTAGAACGTTTAGCTCTACTAACTTGAAATCCTTTTGGATAATTGCCATATTAAGTTCTTGTATGCGAATGATATGTTCCACTTTTCTATTAATGTAATTCTTCCAACATAATTCATTCTACACACTTTAAATATAACTTTATTATGAATCAATTTTGAAGTAAGGAATTTATTTGTATTCTATATTTTGATTTTTTTTTGTTATAAATATTTTTTTTTCGTTTTAATCCTTGAAATCTGTGCAGCGCAGTAACGAATATTCGAGTGTAAGGACGCGTTTGCGTATGTGTGCAATATATTTGATAATTTGTCGAATTAGGATGTAATGTTAAGTGCCAATACTTGTGTACTTGTGAGCGAATAGTACACAAATTTATTTGTAGAATTCAAGGAGAAATACTTTCAAATATTCAAATGTTGGAGTCAAAATACTTTTGGATTCAAGATTTTTTTTACATCACGTGATTGAAACTTAATTTCACGAACAAAGTTATGTATGTATACATAAAGCATTTTTGTTGAAAGGGTTGAATAAATTTGCAAGAAAAATTTAATATTTGCTTCATCGATATTTGTTAAATATTTTTAACTGACAATCACTTTACACGCCTCTCTGTATGTAAATATTAATATCCAGTATCATATTTATAAAAGCAGATTGTATTTTTGTTAAAAACAATCACAGACAAGAGTCTTTTACTCGAAATTTGAAACACGGTGATTGGTCTCGTGGTGTAGTTTTTGATGAATTTAACAGGTACAATTATGTTTGGCTGATTTATATACGTGTTTAATTTATTTTGTACATTTCGTTTTTGTATTTTGGAACGCAGCTTAATGATAATTCCCTTGGGCCCTTGTACTTAGCGATGTTCGTATATATAAATATGTCTTATACTGTATATGTTCTAATATAAGTAATTGTTAAATAATGTATTGATTAAAAAACAAAACCAAAATTGAATGGGATTTACTTATTGTTAATCCTTGCAAAATTATTTTCTCGATTAAATTTTCTCGTCCATAAAAAAAATTAAGACGTAGTTAAGACAGCACCGTATTTAAACCAGCGGCCAAAAAGGTCATGGCCCAGAGTGGCAAATTTTTAGGGGCGGCAATGCGACTTGGAATACACAAATATACAACGTAATACACAAATTTTGTGTAATACGCTACAGTTCTTTTAGTTTTCGAGATATGATAATCAGAATAAAGTTACACACACTCACATTTTAAAAATGAAATTTTTTGTTCCTGGGATTGAATTATATCGAAATATGTGAAAAATATTTCAAAAAAGTAAATTTGAAAATTTACATCATTACAAATCTCCCTCTACAAGGAAAGAAACATGCCAAATTATATCAAAGATTCCACAAAAATTTCAAAAGATTTAAAATATTTCAAGAGATTTCCAAAAATTTCAAGAGATTTCAAAGATTATAAAGATTTCAGAAAGGCATATACAATATCATCAGATTTCAAGAGTAATCAACCCTTCGAAGGTTTTTAAAAATTTCAAGATTTTAAAATATGACAATACATTACTGAAGGTTTTGATATATTATCACTTTTATTATCACACACAATACCGGACTTCGAAACATTTTCAACAATTTAAACAAGTAACAGGAGATTTTTTTCAATTGAACAATTTCAGAAGAACTTAAAAATATTTATTAGTATGAGTGGATGAGTTTGAAAGTCTTGAAAAAATTTCAACAGAAATTCAACAGGTACGAATGATGCCATAAGATTTGAAGAATGTCACAGATTGTAAATTACAGAATATAATTTTGTTGTGAAAAAGTTTCAAGGTGGAAATTCAAATTGTTATTGAGAAAAAATTAGCGGAATAATAAAATTCAAGGTAATAAGGTTTTATGTGGTACTTATAAAGGCTTTAAATATTATTTCATAATTTTAAGGTCGAAGATTTAAAACTGTTATTTTATTCCTTGAAATTTCAAATCCTTCAGACTTGAATTTGAATAAATAAATTTGAATTCGAGAAGAAATGTAAATTTAAAATTAAAAAATGATTGATAGAAATGAATGACAGTGTGTGTTTTTTCAACCATGTATTGATATTGATAAAATAAAAATCGAAATACATATTATTATAGCTTAAAAATTGATTAAAATCCGCGACTAATCCTTCTAGAGTTCTTAAAATTTTTAAAAATGATTCTTCTTGCGACCCGAAAAAAATGTTAGTAGGCAGCAAATTGCTTTAGTATAAATCCTGCGAAAGTTATAGTGGTTACAACACGGATGACACACAAAGAGATATTTCATTCTCATGTGATGGGAATGTATAAATATTGTTATAATTGACAAACTGACTTGACCAAATTGGATTACCCAACTTTGTTTGTACAATTTAAATTGGAATTAAACGTGAAATAAAAAATGACAAAGTCAATAAAAGGGAATAAAAGCAAAAAACTGCGGGTATATTTGCCTAATTACTTAGCGCTATAACCATTCTAAAAACACTTTTTTCGACGAAAAGTGCAGGGCGATGCACTTTCTTCATGGCGAGTCTTGTACCGGGTTTTAAGGTCAGTGGAGAAAGTTCAGCAGTTCCGATAAACCGACAAACTAACAGTGCACTATATAGTTCATAGGTATATTGTTATGATAGTAATCACAAGGTCGGAATTTATAAGCAAATTCGAAAATTAAGGATCAATTGTTTAAGTGTTAGAAATATCCAGCATTTATTAATTTTAGTAATTTTGACAATTTTTTCTTGTCCGAATTTACAGCTTAATAAATGAGTAATTCAAATTTTAATGCTTTGTCTTCTAAGTGAATATTTTATAAAATTACTTTCAAATTTAGATTGCTACCAAATGCGAATACTACTGAATTTAGACTTTTTCTATTTTTGAGCTTTCTTTTAATTTTAATTTATAATTTGAGTGATTAACAACTTTTTAATTGATACATTGATAGGATAGACCATCTTTCACATTCATTTTAAAATTTAGAATTTCCTTTTATTAGATGCTTTCAAATATGAATTACGACCAAAAAATGTGAATAAGAAAGTTTGGATTCTTTACCATTTGAAAGCTTAAAAAAATTATTTATAGTAATTGTGTCTTCTCTCAAATTTAACTTTTTATAGATTGTCTTTATTTTTTTTTCTCAAATGTTATATTAAACAGTTCAGACTTTCGTTTCTCTTTAGTTTGGATTTAGATTTAGAAAAATTTGTAACGCTTTAGATATTTGAAAAAAAAGATTCTTGTAAATTATTGTTCCAACACCAATGCCGAAACTATCCTTGTACAATTTACATAATTTTTTTTTAAATGTGCACTCCCGCTTAAAAGTAGAAGCAACATAAGAAGAAAATTGATAAATAGGGGGAAGTTGGAGACCATTTTCTAAATGTACAACAAATAATGAAAACAGGAACGTGTCTGATTGTCATAGTTTCATATTTAAAGGAAGAGGGTTAATAAGAACTGGTTCTAGGCCCAGAATCATGAAATTAATTTTTTTTTTAACATAACTCAAAAAGGTTTCAGTTAGTTTGCCGTTAATTCATAAAATATTTTTAAGGAAGAAGCATTCAAATTATATAATTTTTCGAGGAGTTGAAAAAAACAAAACACTTTTATAGTTATAAGTTTTTATCGTCCCGAAAATTGAGAAATTGAGCGCAAACTGGTTCAAACCTTTTTTAGTTTTATTTTCGTAGAAAAAAAACATTATTTTATTATTGTGAGTCCAAAAACAGCTCTTATTGAGAAAATTAGATTGTGACTGTAGTATACGTATCACATACCTATACCTTTTTTTTGCGTTTAGTCTTACTAGTTTAAGAACCTAAATTATTTCTAAATGCCCTGCAGAAATTAGAATATGTTATATTACATCCATGCAGTTTACCATCGGAACAAATTATTTAAGGAAATAAGTTCACGTTTTTCATTCTTAGAAGTTTTTTTTTCTATTTTTTATTTTTAATTTGAATTTGAAAGATATTTATTAAAATTAAGTAGTCGTAGAGAAAATCAGTCATAAAAACTGAGTTTAGTAAAGCAATCCAAAAATAATGTAACCCATTCATCCGAAACGTTAATTCTCACTTATTGTGTAATCGATTGAGTGAAGTGAGAATTTCTTTTGACGGTGAAAGTTGTGGCACAAGTTACAAGGCTTCGTTATACATACTTCATAGCATCTTTGTCTCATCCACTTCCTTTTTTGGAAGCACACTTGCTAATACTTTTTCCAGAAACATTGTTAATTATTGAAGACAAATTTTCATGAGAGAAAGTAGGCAATAATATGAAAATCTCATGTTCTTCTTATCATCCACTTCTTTAATTAAACAAACTTAGACATTTCAAGTATTTCAAAACAGAAAACACACATTGCGATGATAATCATCGATATTTCATTTTTCATGAAAATAGCAAGGCATTCGTCTGGAAATCTCAAAAGACAATTTAATTAAAATAAAAATACTATTTGAAGACACACCTAAGTCATATTTTACTGATATTGTTGCAAAATCTTTATTTTTCCAGGGGAATATCTTATTAATTTTAAGATCAAATCTCTCTCACATAATCTTGAAATTAATTTTATTTTTCAATATCTTAGAATTCTTGTTAATCCCCTTCGGCTTCTTAAAATAAAATGTACGACCTTTTGTGAAAGAGGTCAAAACCTTTTGGTCTTTCAACGTCTAACATTTAACAAGCAATACGTGATTTTATACTAAATAATAAAATATTTGTGGGTCATTACCAAAAAGTTTACCATTTTAGACAACAAAATTTTCGAAAACAGTAAAATTTTCAAACCGCCTAAGATATACATATTTTTTTTTAAAGAGTAACCCAAGAGAGTATAAAAATATAAAACTAAGAGACCAAGGCATGTACTTGTGATGAATATGAATTTTACACGTTTCTATATATATTTTGACGTCAGCGTTTCAAAACATCCTCTCATTTTATAGTATGATTAATTAATATGAAGCGTTACCGAACATTTTAGATAAAATATTACGCAAAAATAGTGATCATTATTAACTGTTCTTTAGAATTTACGTTGATAAATCGATTTTTAGCTATACTAAAATCTTCGTAAGTATAAAATTAACAATTTTAGTCTTCATTATGAATAGTTTGAATAATTATTTTCGAGTTCTATCATAAAATACTAATGCAGCGTGACCAGACAAGGAACTTACGGGACAGACTTTGAAGAAATTTTTTAAATCCTCAACTCTACAATACTGAACTATACTCTCGATTTGCATCTTTTTCAACTCAATATCAGTGATATCTGTGAATCTCAAATTTTTTATAAATGGTGTTTATATTATTTCACAATTTCTTATTTTAAAATTGTAGTTTGGGACAGGTGCGTGACAAGACAATTTCCATATATTTTTATTTATAATTTTCAAACGAAGTTGTCTACAATTTTGAAATTTTACTAATTATACTTTGATATAAGCACTGTAATGAGATAATTTTGAACAAAAATAGTATTCAAAAGAAAAGTGGAAAATGACTGGGACTTAAAGTAGTCAACTTTTTGGCAATCATCCTTGTAAATTTCTAATATGCTTTTCAAGAATTTACACTAGATGGAAAAATTTATATTTTCAAATAGAAACTTTCGTTTCAATTTCAAAGAAAGAGAATGAAAAATGTTTTCTTCTACTTGATTCTTTTAAAAGTTCTTTTATTTGAAGAGAATAATTTTCAAATTGTTAAACAAGGGGACAATAAAAGGTATAAATTAGAGAAAGCGAACTCTGTGGAACGGAACGTGTTTCCTGAATTCCTATGATGCATTTAAATCCTTTTTGATTTTAACAAAGTACGTGCATAATTATTGTCAAAAGTAGGACGCGTACTTTTTATCAAGAGCGAACGAACTTGTAAAGTGCGAAGCCTGTGGGAATGGCCTAGCCATTCTAGTCAAATGATTTATTCTTATTTTTATAAACAAAAGATGAGGAAAATGCAGCCGAGTGCGTAACTTAATTGCAAATATTGTCATAAGATCGAAATAAAATCTACTCTCTTATGAAAATTTTTTGTGTACCAAAAAAGGAACACACAAAAATTTCACAAATCAAAAATAGACTTTTTGACTACCCGTTTTTTCGGCTCATTAGAGACAGGTGCACAGTAAATGTACGCAACAGAAAGAAAAAAGAGGGAGAAAAAAGAAAGAGTCAACCAAAACCATACTCACACTCTTTCTTTTCTCCGTCCTTTTTATACTACTGGGGACCCAACATGTTTCGAAGCCAATTTAGACTTCCTC
>JAUMHM010000031.1:14156590-14174200 GCA_032362435.1 Melikaiella ostensackeni
AGGGTAAGTAACCTTGACATTTCTTGCCTTTTAAGCACTTATATCGTTTTTTTTTCAGTTTTCTAATATTTGAGATCATTGATGGATAGGATTTAGGATCTAAGTAAAAAGCATACCTGAACTGATTACCATTATACTTGAAAAAGTGGCCCTAGGCTTTTAGCCAGTGTTACATCCATGGCCTCATTTGTGTTTTTATTTTATACAAACTATATTTACAGTTGAATTGTTTTTTTTGTTTATCTTAAAGTAATCAAGCATTGTCAACAATTCGATGAAAATTGCATTCTGTGAAATGATTAAATATGCAACTGCATAAAGGGGAATGAATGTGTGTCCCACTGGAAATTAAATGTAAACATTACTAACAAATATTTGATTTTATATTTCATTCTTTATGAGGATTCATGTGGATATTCCGCTGTAATTAAAATATGCAACAAAGTTTTCATTTTATAGTATTAATGACTGTCGAATACAATAACTGGGCAAATTTTGGAATTTTTTTTTGTAATTTTTGGAAAATCATTAGTCTTCAATCACGAAATTTCGGTGAACCTAGCCGCCATTTTCCCTGGGGGCACCGAAAATTATTGGGCTACCTTCACCGAATTTCGGTGAATCTAGGCACTGCCTTTGATGAACTGGAATTAAGATAATGGCCGCGGTTGCAATTATAATTGAAATTTTTGGAACGTGGGAACATATCAATTTGGGAAGATTTGTGTTATGACGTTTGAGACATTTAAAGGCTTCGAATTTCGAAACCGGAAGCGTTAAAGTTTTCAGTCATTTAATTTTAGAAACAATAAAATTGGAAAGCATTCGCAATCGGGCGCCTCTAAACATGAAAGAGTTAAATAGCCTTCGAATATCAAAGCGTCAAAATTACCATTTAGGTACTTTCATTTAGAAGAAGAATGAAAATTTCATTTTTTTTTTGCGTCTGGGGAAACTTGACATTCAAAAAGTAAGATTAAAAAGACCTCAGAAATCGAAATCTTCCAGACTAATAATTTATTTTCATATTTCAATAAAGTCGATTACGTTTCGAAAAGCAGCTGGTTTTCCTCATCAGATTTTGTATAGTTTTTTTTTTAACATAAGATTCAATCAATATGATCGTAACGTAGATAACAGAGAAGGCATGTTATTGTTAATATTAAATTTCTTTAATTCCTAGTGTGTGAGTTTTCGAAACGTAATCGATTCTATTAAAATATGAAAATAAATTATGTATTAGTTTAGAAGATGTCATTTTCTGAGGTCATTTAAGTTCCTTGAAATTAATGCATCTAAGTGAATTAGAGAAAAAGAAAATTTGGTAGATCTTCAAATTTTGTTGCATTCAGATTAAAAGTCTTTCTCTGCTCTAAAGACATAGTCAAGTTTTATTAGCCATTTTGTCTTTCTTATTAATACATTCAATCTTGACAAGTTTTAGGATTAAAAATATTTAGATTTACCTTTTCTTCTTTTTTTAAAATTTGTTTTGTAAAATTTAATTTTCAAAATTCAACATTCTAGAATTGATTTTTATAATTAAACTCAATACCATTACAGGCATATTTTTTAAATATAATTTTTGTTTCTAATTACTTGGACAACTTTTATTTCCCAAATTTATTCACTTGCATACACAATATAATTGTACTTGGCTGAGATTTTGAATCATAGATGATTTTGGTGAAATTTCACTTTGTTTTTTTACAAAATCGAATAATGTTTTATGAACACTGTGCTTCCTCATGGAGGATTGTTTTGTCATAAAGAAATAATTCTTTGACAAGAATCGGGCTGATATATTTTCTATGATCATGATAAAAGACTGCTATGATAAGAGTATTTTGGATTATGCAATGAGCCTGAGAAGATGGAAAAGACGAATTCACCTGCGTTTTTTATTATTTATTGTTTCTTTCTTATTCCTTATTGCTTATTATTATTTATTTTTTACATTCTCATCATTTATTATGGATTGTTTTAGATTCATGTGAATTTGGACCTATCCGGGTCTCGTCAATTCTCGACGTTTTGAGATCCCTTGACTCAGAAAAAATGGTTTTTACGAAAATGTCTGCCTGTCGGTCTGTCTGTTGTCCGACGACACGACAACTTTCGAAGGAATTTTATAATTGAAATTTCCTTTTGCACACTGGCTTGTGGCCTAAAAAACAGGTCAAGTTCGTTAGCCAGCCTTTTACTGCCAATATTTATGGTTTTAACCATGAAAAATCGAACTGAGAAGAGTAATAATTTAACTTTCCCACGAAACCACGCTAAATACGATAAATAGACAATACACCAAAGTTATCAGTTTCTGAAAGTTCTAAAAAACTGTTTCCGTCGTTTTTTAATAGAGATAACAGTTTTCGTTTCAAAAGTGGAAAATGCCATAAGAAAATCAAAAATTCAAATTTATAGCTAAACAACGCAAAATACAGTGGAAGCTATAACAACAAAATTTCTTACTTTAAAAAAATCTGCGAAAATGCCTATATCCATTTTTTTATATCTATATTTCACTCCTAAACTATCATTAATAAAATTAAAATATTCATAAAAAAGTATTTTTGTTACTTATGTCGGTTCCAAAACTTGCAAAGTTTTTCACTACGAATTCAAGACATATATTTTCAGCAATTTTGTATTGAATTAAATTTTTTTCATGTTTTCTCACATACTGCAAATTTGTGCTGGAGAATATTCGATTTGGGTGCATTTTGTTCACTTCTTTCTCGCTTTGTTTTACAATTTTTCAGCTGAGCATAAAAATGTAATGTAAAATGTCGATTTTCTAAAATTTAATGTAAGCTCAAGCAATGTCGAACGCGAAGCGCGAGTGTCATGATGAGAATGTATTCCTCAAACCCGAAGGAGTTTTGAGAAAGTTATATCTACATATTCACTCAATGTTTAAGAATGAAAATAAATGAGTCGATTATTCAGGACCGAGCGCGAAGCGCGAGACACAATACCTCGCGTTGGCGCGTTCAAACTTCAGACGAAGCGCGTGATGAGAATGTGCCCGCGCAGCGGGCAGATTTTTTATTTTTAATAGGTCATAGAAGGTTTTTATATAGTTCAACAAATTCATTTCTTCAACAGGAATAAATGTCATACCTAAAATATTGGTGTATTTCAAAAATTGAGAATTTTTTATCCTGTAAACGTTAAACAAATTGACAAATCTGTACATATCATTATTTTATTTTGTCATACAGGCCTGATCGATTCTAAGCTTGTAGAAGTTATTTTTTCCAAGTTAAAAAATGATTTTGTTGAAACTACCTTTTTTTCACTATTCTTCTTCACACAATTTTTTGTAAAAACAAAAGTTCTGAAATCGGCCTCAAGGGATCTCTGAAGAAATTATTCAGCTTTAATTTTAAAAGAAGAACGTCAAAATCGGATGCAAATTGTGACTTATAGACTGAATTGTCAAGAAAATTTAGTTCTGTCCCACAGTGTCACGTGTCACACGCGATATTTTTTGCAAAAAGTGCAGGAGAATTGCGATATTCTGTGTCTGTAAAGTGTGCGCGCAAAGTGCCAGATTTCTTTACTGTGAGATTAGCGTGCAGGAATATGGGATTCCCGCACAGTTTTGCGTGCGGAAAAATTTTGGCACCTTAACTACATCAAATAAAAACTTGTACCAAAATAATATTTTTATCACTGGAAGTTACTTGACAATATTCAAGTGTCTTGATCCTGAAGTCAAGTTTCAAATCTAAAATTCATGTACACTCATTTCGCGTAACTGTGCCGGCCTCGAGTCTGGTCAGCACAGTAACGGGCGTACGAACGTCAGTACCCGCGCATGCGCCCTTGTCTACACGCTGCTGGTGTTTCACGCTTGACTGAACACCGTCTCTCGCCCCGCGAGCTGAGAAACTGCGTGAGCCAGCAGTCGGCCAGCAGTTTTAGGAATCCTCAAACTGGATGGGATTATATGAGAGTTCAAGTGTAACTTGAAAAGTTTGAGAATCACTTTCATATTTCAGACTTCGCACTCTTTCCCTATTTCTCCCTTTTCCCCTTTTCGAAAAAATATTCCTTTTCTCCTCTGTTTTCAAGAAACTTTCCTTTTCTCTCGTTTTTTCGCATCAATGCGAACTACCGATTTATAATAATAAAACCCAATAAAAAAATCTAACTATTTTCGGTGAAAAGTTAATTTTTTTCGTTGAAAATTTAATTATTTTGTTATAAATGCAACAATTTTGTTAGAAAATCTTCTTTTTTGGTCAAAAATTAAACTACTAGCTTGAAAGTTGAACTACTTCATTAAAAAATCATTCTTTGGTTGAAGATTCATCTCTCTGGTTGAACATTTAACTACTGTGTTGAAAATTTGTTTTATTTTTGGTTAAAAATTAATTTTTTTTCGATCGAAAATTGAACTATTCCATTTTTAGTAAAAAATGTATCTTTTTTAGTCGAAACTTCTTCTCTTTGGTTGAAAATTGAAATACTTGGGTAAAAATTCGTTTATTTTTCAGTTAATAACATAACAACATAACCTGAAGCTTCAGTGTCAGGTTAGCCCTGAAGAAGTGAACTGCAATGTTCACGAAACGTCGGCAAGATTCGTAGTTTTGCACACGATTGAAACCCGAAACATCTCCTTTTTACTCTCGACTTCTTAGCTTGAAAACTTAACTCTTTTTTTTTGTTGAATTCAACTGATAGACAATTCGTTTTTTTTTTTGTTGAAAAGTAATTGTTAAAACTGAAAATTTTATTATTATTTTCGGTTACAAATTTATGTTTTTTATTTGAAAATTTTAATATTTGGTTGAAAATTCGGCTCTTAGTAGAAAATTAATCTTCTTTGTTGAGAATTTATCTTTGTAGGTTAGAAATTCAGATATTTGGTTCAAAATTCAACTAACTTAATGAAGGTTTATTTCTTTTATTGAAAATTTAAGTATTTTGTTGAAAATTCGTGGTTTATTTAGTTAAAAATTAATTCTCTTAACTGAAAATTGAAATTTTCCATTTTTGGTTGAAAATGTATCATTTATAAATCGAAAATTGAACTATTTGGTACAAATTTCATGTGCTTTGTTGAAAATTCATCTTTTCCGTTTTAAAATTCAACTGTTTTCTTAGACATTAGACTTTTTAGCTTTAAGACTTGACTCTTTTGTTTCGTTTTTTTTGTTGAATTCAATTGGTACAAATTTGTTTTTGTTTTTTTTTGTTAAAAAGTAATTGTTGAAACTGAAAATGTAATTATTCCATTTTTGATTGAGAATTCATTGTTTTTATTTGAAAATTAAAATATTTGGTTGAAAATTCGACTTTTGGTAGAAAATTCATCTTTGTAGGTTAGAAATTCAGCTATTTGGTTCACAATTCAACTATTAGGTTCAAAATTAAACTATTTTATTGAAAGTTTAATTCTTTTGTTGAAAATGTAACTATTTCGTTGAAAATTCGTGGTTTATTTGTTTAAAAATTACTTCATTTTATCTGAAAATTGAACTATTCCATTTTTGGTTAAAAATTTATTATTTATAAATTGAAAATTGAACTATTTGGTACAAAATTCATGAGCTTTGTTGAAAATTCATCTTTTCCGTCCTAAAAGACAACTGTTTCCTAAGACACTCGACTTTTTCGCTTGATAACTTAGCTATTTTTTTTGTTGAATTCAACTGGTAAACAATTCATTTTTTTGTCGAAAAGTAATTGTTAAAACTGAAAATGTAATTACTTGGTTGAAAATTCGAATTTTCGTAGAAAATTAATCTTCTTAACTTAACTGAAAATTCATCTTTGTAGGTTAGAAATTCACACAATGGTGGGTTGATTTAGAACTAATCTATTTAGATTATTTCATTTTTCGAAAATAAAAAGGTAATAATCCAAACCAATAACACATTTCTAAAAAATTACTAACATTCTCAAAATTAAAAAAATATATTCAAGTAAAACAGATATCTTTTGGTTCACAATTCAACTATTTGGTTCAAAATTCAACTATTTTATTGAAAGTTTAATTCTTTTGTTGAAAATGTAACTATTTTGTTGAAAATTCGTGGTTTATTTGTTTAAGAATTTTTTTTCTTATCTGAAAATTAAACTACTCCGTTTTTGGTTGAAAATTTATTATTTATAAATTGAAAATTGAACTATTTCGTACAAAATTCATGAGCTTTGTTGAAAATTCATCTTTTCCGGCTTAAAAGTCAACTGTTTTCTAAGACGTTCGACATCTTACCTTGAGAACTTAACTCTCTTTTGCTGAATTCAATTGGTAGACAATTGGTTCTTTTTTTTTTTGAAAAGTATTTGTTAAGACTGAAAGTGTAATAAATCCATTTTTGGTTGAAAAATTATGTGTTTCATTTGAAAATTAAAATATTTTATTAGAAATTCGACTCTTGGTAGAAAATTAATCTTCTTTTTTGAAAATTCATCTTTGTAGGTTAGAAATTCAGCTATTTGGTTCACAATTCAACTATTTGGTTCAAAATTCAACTATTTTATTGAATGTTTAATTCCTTTGTTGAAAATTTTACTATTTTGAGGAAAATTCTTAGTTTATTTGATTAAAATAATTTTTTTTATCTGAAAATGAAACTACTCCGTTTTTGGTTGAAAATTTATTATTTATAAATTGAAAATTGAACTATTTCGTATAAAATTCATGTGCTTTGTTGAAAATTCATCTTTTCCGACTTAAGAGTCGACTGTTTTCCAAGACATTCGACTTTTCAGCTTGAAAACTCATGTTTTTTATTTGAAAATTCAAATATTTGATTGAAAATTCGAGT
Source organism: Melikaiella ostensackeni (assembly GCA_032362435.1). Classification (NCBI taxonomy): domain Eukaryota; kingdom Metazoa; phylum Arthropoda; class Insecta; order Hymenoptera; family Cynipidae; genus Melikaiella; species Melikaiella ostensackeni. The sequence goes on from JAUMHM010000031.1 coordinate 14,163,379, forward strand.
TTTGGTAGAGAATTAATCTTTTTGGTTGAGAATTCATCTTTGTAGATTAAAAATTCAGCTATTTGTTTCAAGTTTCAATTATTTGGTTCAAAATTCAGCTACTTTAATGAAAGTTTAATTCTTTTGTTGAAAATTTAAATATTTCATTTTTGGTTGAAAATTTATCATTTATAAATTGAGAATTCAACTATTTGATACAAAATTCATGTGCTTTGTTGAAAATTCGTCTTTTGGGATAGTAAATTAATCTTGTTTGTTGAAAATTCATCTTTTTATTTGAGGATTTCATTATTGGGTTAAAAATTCTTCTTTTTGGTTGAATTCAACTATTTGGTTGAAAATTCATTTTTTTTATTGAAAAATCAACTTTCTTGTTGAAAATTCATCTTTTTGTTTGAGGATTCCATTATTGGGTTAAAAATTCATCTTTTTTGGCTGAATTCAATTATTTGGTTGAAAATTCATCTTTTTGTTTGAGGATTCCATTATTGGGCTGAAAATTCATCTTTTTGTTTGAGGATTCCATTATAGGGTTAAAAATTCATCTTTTTTGGCTTAATTCAACTATTTGGTTGAAAATTCATCTTTTTATTTGAGGATTCCATTATTGGGCTGAAAATTCATATACTCTTGTACGTGTGTGGGGTTCAGAGACTATATACGCGGTCCTGAGTGTTTACTCACTCGTCGCGTTAAATCCGGTTGAAGCTAGATTTTTAATAGCCTCCGCATAGTGACCGACCAGACCCGAAGCTGGCCACGCTACGCGAGATAAGTGTACTCAGATTTTATTTTTTCTTTCAGACAAAATCTAAAATGAGATGGATAAGTGTGACTAAAGTGACTTTTTCCTTTTAGGAAAGTGACTAATAGCGACTTTTTCTGAAAAAATTGACTATAAAGTGACTTGAAAAAAAAAAGTGACTAAAAGTGACATAAATGACTGTGTGGCCCCTGGAGAAAAGGAAAGTGAGATTGAAATCAGAGAATCTGAAAAAGACCGAAGAAGAAAGAGGCACTCAACAGACAGAGGTACCAGAACTCCGTTCTCCAGTGGTTGCTTCCTCCAAGTGTGCGACTCACGAGCCAACTAGTCTCGCGAGCGAACTCACAAGGCTAACATCCGCAAGTGAACCGGTGGTGCTTTAAAAAACGAATGTATTATTTATTTAATCGAAGAGTGTTTTCGAATTATTTTAATTTCCTTTGTTCAATCAAGAATCATTTCTAATAACGTTACAGTTAATCAGCGACTCAAGGTGAGTCACCCTGTACTATAGAATCAAGAAAATTGTGCAAGTGCTTTAGATCTGTAAACTTCCTGTTTTCAAACATTTCCTTCACGTTGATACTCAAATATTAGTTCAAGTTCCTGAGGTGTGGTTCATATCTTGAATTCTCGGCTATGGAACCTACATTCTAAATTATTTTGTACTTACAAATGATCCAATAAGATATATTTTGAATTTACTTTGCAACGGCTTTGTTGAATTTATAAAGAAATGTCAGAAATATTGAAGAAATATTTTGGTTGCTTGTCTGATGATGAGAGATCATAAAAACTCGTGCTTTAGTTTAGTACTTATCAGCAGCAAAAAGTGTAAAACCTGTAATGTTCTAAGAGGATAAGATAAGGTGTTATTAAAATGTCTCATATTCATGTGTAATTTCCTCTTGTGAAAAGAACAACAAATTTGAAAAGATGTTGGTACAAAGTCCTCTTCTTAATTATTGGTTTCTGAAAAGAAGTTGAAGAATATAATTTGTGTCCAGTTCTTAAAATGGTTATCTCAATGTAAGTAAACATAGTTTTTATATATCGCATTCCTTATTTGAATCGGAAACACGTGACTATTTTATCCTTCAAATTCTGCGTCATCAGATTATTTCAAATGCAGAACAGTTTAATTACGAAAGTATTAGATAATTGTGATTAGGATTAATCACACTTTGTTCGAAGATAAACAGTACAAAGTGAAACTACGTTTAGCATTATCAATAGAGTCCCGCGAGACTGCTCAGGTCATGAAGCAATTCCACTTTAAATTCAATTCGCATGAAGCTTATCAGCTAATAAATAACCAAATAGGAAACTATTGATCAATGAGCGATCCATTTGCATTGAAATGAAACTACAGAAAATCCTGGGGTTTTACTTTCAACTTGAAGTTGGATCAAAGTGATTTGCAGCAAACTGCAAAGTTGATTCAAACGACCCAGATTTCCCTGGTGAAAGGTTCGGATAGAGGTTCATTCCGAATCAATCCGAATTATTCCGAAATCTGTATCCGAACCAATACGAATCAATCCTGAAAAAGTTCTCCATTTCATGATATCCGAATCGGTTAAAGATTAATCCGACTCTATCCGGTTCAATCCGAACCAAATTTTCAATCCAAATGAATCTGAATCAATCCGAACTCGGATTGAAATATACTGAATTTTCAATCCGAATGAATCCGAGTTCGGTTGAATCAGATTCATTCGGACTGAAAATCGGCTTAGGTCAATCCGAGTTCGGATTGTTTCGGATTCATTCGGATTGAAAATTCTGTTTGGATTGATTCGGATTGGAAGTTTGGATTTAAACGGATCGAGTCGGATTAATTTGGGTAATACTTCCGTATCGCGGCTTTTTCGAAAAATGGGAGGGAGGATTTTTGAAAATGGCCCAAAATGGGCTATTTTCGAAAAACTAAGAAAAAAAATGAGAGGGAGGCTTTTTTATCACTTTTTTATCACATTCCAATGTGACCCCTTTCCAGCTCTAAACCCGTGTTTAGAGCTGGAAAGGGGTCACATTGTTGCCTATTTTGTTAAGTAAGTTTGTAAGCCGCGATACGGAAGTATCACCCTAATTTTCAACCGATTCGGATCAAACCAAATGAACATTTTTCGGATTGGTTCGGATTCAGATTTCGGAATAATTCAGATTGGTTCAGAATGATTCCATCTGAAACTTTCGCCAGGGTTGGTATTAAAATTATAATTGACATTTGACACATTTATCAACACATTTTTCAATTCAAAAATAGCAAGTAAGTGGTAAAACACTGTTTATAAAACTCGTTTTCAATATTGCCACTCATAAAAAAAATACCGCGGAACTTTTGCTTTAGAACCTAGTCACTTTTTGCCATTATTCAGTTCGTGCTGGTATTCACGTCGTACAGGTTCCCCCTAATTCTCTGTCATTTGGGAATGAACATACATTTAAATTCTGTTAATTACATAAACGTAGACCCTCAATGAAACTAATTTTAGAAGAGAAAATTTCTTGTTTTCTCACATAATGTTTTTAAAGTATTTGGAATAAAATTCAATGTTTATTTAAACTATTATTCTCTAATCTATAAATTATCAAAATTACTATTTATTTATCGCAGGCTTCACAGTTTTTCTCCTTTTTCATTTTTTTCCACTTTTCAACGTTTTTAACTTAAATTCAAACTGAATTAATAGAAACTAATATGAAAATGCAGCTATTGTTGTTTGAAATTTTATTCTTTTCAGTTGAAAACTCATCTCTTTTATTAGAAATTTCATCCTTTTTGGTTGAGAATGCAACTGTTTGGTACAAAATCAATCTGTTTCGGTTTAGTATTCAACTATTTTGTTGAAAATTCGTTTTTTTTGCTTAAAAATTCAACTACTTAGTAGAAAGATGAACTACTTCGTTAAAAATTCATTTTTTTGGTTGCCCGTTCATCACTTAACTTCATTCATCATTTCATTCATTTGATTGAAAATTCGTTTTTTTTTTGTTGAAAATTCATCTCTTTGTTGAAAATTCGTCTTTTTAGTAGAAATATAATCTTATTGGTTGAAAATTGAACTATTTGGTTGAAAATTCATATACTTTGTTGAAATTTTGTGTTTTGTTGAAAATTCGTCTTTTTGGAAGAAAATTAATCTTTTCAGTTAAAAATGCAGGTATTTGGTTGAAAGTTAATCTGTTTCAGTTATGGACTCATCTATTTTGTTGCAAATTCATCTTTTTTGGTTAAAAATGCAACTTTTTGGTTGAAAATTTAATTATTTGGTGGAAATTTTGATTATCTGGTTAAAAACTCGTTTTTTTTGTTGAAAATTGATATTTTTTAGTTAAAAATTCAACTATTTCGTTGAAAATTCACGTATTTCGTTGAAAATTTGTCTTTTTGTTTAAAAATCAATCTTTTTGGCTCGGGCTATGTATTCGCCCCATATTTTATTTCTGTACCTTGATTTGTTTAATTAATAAGATTTCTCACATAAAAAATTAAATTAGAGTATTTATGATTATTAATTTCTTTTGAGGGACCCGACCGAAACTTTCGTTCTATTTTATTATTGATAGATAAAATTGATTTTCTACTAAACTTTGATCTCTCATCTCTAGATTTGGACGAAATTAGATAATATCTAAAAGTACATTAATAATTGGATCAAAATTATTTCGTTTAACTGGCAGTAATTAAATGGAACGAAAATGTCGAGCGGGTTCCTGATTTTTTTAAACTTCAAATTCGATAAAAGTAAAGTCTAATTAAAAGATAGAACTCGGTTTCAGGTGGCAAATTTTGCCGTTAAACATTTTATGCTATCTTGTGTCGTATTTCCATAAAATTAAATTTCTTATTTTTTATAGCACTGTTTCACGATTAAAACGAAAACTACGAATCTTATGAAAAAATGGTGAATTACAAATTTGTAGACCGTTTTTCTTCGAATAATTTTGTTATTAAACATTTTGTTATATCTTGTGTTTTTTACAAAAATTTAATTTATGTCATTTTTCACGATTAAAACAAAAACTATGCGTTTTATTGAAAAGTAGTCTAAAGAAAATTTGTAGATGTTTTTAAGATGAATAATTTTGCAAGAACATTTTTTTTATCGTGTATAGTTTGACCGGAAAATGGTAATTATTTATTTTAAATAACATTTTTTACGATAAAAAAAACTATGTGTCTTGTCAAAAAAATAGTCTGAAGAAAATTTGTAGATCTTTTTGAAGTGAAAAATTGTTCTATTTAACATTTTCTTCGTATCTCGTATAATTTTGCTGAAAAATGGAATTTTTCATTTTTTTAAAAAGAATTTCCGATGGATAAACCTAGAACCGTTGGTCAAAAATGGCTGGTTAACGAACTCGTTCTTTCTTTTTAGTCCTTAAAACAATGTGCAAAATGACTATCTAATTGATATGAGAATGTAAAAAATCGCCGTTCAAATACAGAATTATAATAATTTACAAAATTCCCTGTTCCAATTTAGAAATCTTTGAAATCTTTTAGATTGCTTTGAAATCTCTTGAAATTTTTAAAAATCGTTTGAAATCATTCAAGACTTTTGAACTATCTTGAATTGTCTACGAAAAATAATCAATTGACCGAAAGAAAACCGAGAAATGACCGGAAAATTAAAATCATCCGTCCGGTAGACACCCTGATGATTCCAAATGTCCACACAGTAATATTTGGAGTAAAGATAATATTGGTTTCAAGTGAACTATCAAGAAACCAAAAATTTTCATAAATTCGCAAAAGAAATTATTATTCTCAGGCGAAAATTTATATGCATTTCACACATTACTTCTTAACGTCTTCATAGCATTGCATGATTCCAAATGCAAAAATATTTCATTTACTCAGCTTAACATTTGTTCTTAATAACTAAACATTTTCAATTCCAGTGCTCGTAAATTCTCGCCGTTATATTATTATTTACAATCATGCACTTGAATAAACACAGCTGCACTCAACGAAAAAGGAATTATTTATAGGCACATGTTTTAAAATATAAAATACAGCAGACAATAATTTATTTGAGTGTCTTCAGAAGATTAATTTTTACCAATGGATAAAAACATTCAATTTGTCATACAGCTTAAATAAACTATCACAAAAGCCTGATTTTCTTCAAAATGAAGTGGATTTTGGTGCAAGATAAACTGGACTTTATAAATATAATATAAATTATTATAATATAAATAAATATAAACTTTATTTAATCTTGAACGTCAAAAAATCGGTACAAGCCTCAACAAACTTTATTATCTCATGTAGGGTAACGACATCCGTACTGAGACACCTAAGATTAGAACTATACATATATCTATATACATATCAGGGATGGGTAAGTTACTTTTTAGTTAATTATTTCTTTTTAAAAGTGTTTCTTTAGATTTACCTAGTTACGACTTCCACTTCTAGAAGTTTTACAATATTCTAAGACCAACAGAAAAAGTTTTAGAAGACGTTAAATTTTCAACAAAATACGTGAATTTTCAACAAAAAAGGATAAATTTTCAACCAAAACAGACATATCTTCAATAAAATACATGAATTTTCAAATAAAAAAGAGAAACATCCAACCAAATAGTTAAATCTTCAAATAACAATATAAATTTTAAACCAAAAATGGAATGGATAAATTTTCATTAAAAAAAGAATGTTTAACCAAAAAATAAATGTTAACCAAATAGTTAATTTTCAACGGAAGAGATGAATTTTCAACGAAAATGATCAATTTTCAACATATAATGGGATAGTTAAATTTTGAATTGGAAGAATGAATTTTTAACGAAAAAGGATGAATCCTCATCGAAAAATGTATTAGTTTAATTTTAATTTTAATTCATTCTTAAATCAAAAACAATTATAACCAACCAAAAAAAGAATTTTCGTAAAAATAGTTGAATTTGAAGTCAAGACAGAAATACAAATCAACCAGATTGTTAAAATTTCAAGCCAAAAAGGCGAGTTTTCAACAAAAAAGTTGATTTTCAACCGAAAAATAAAATGTTTATCCAAAAAGATGAATTCTCAATGAAAAATGTAACAGATGAAATTTCAACAAAAAAGACGAATTTTCAACAAGATTGTTTAATTTGAAAACAAGGAGATGAATTTCTCACAAAGTACATGAATTTTTAGCTACAAAAGATCAATTTTAAACAAAATAGTGCAATTTGAAACCAAAGAGATGAATTTTCAACCAAGAAGATTAATTTTTCACCAAAAAAGACGAATTTTAAACAAAATATATAAATTTATAACTAAAAGAGGATCAATTTTCAACCAGAAATGTCATAGATGAATTTTCAATTGAAAAATTTTATTTTCGATGAAAAAAGATTAATCCTCAAATGAAAGTGCAATGAGTTCATATATTTCAACCAAGAAAATATTTAATTTTAAATCAAAAACAGTTTAATTTGACCCAAGAACTAATTTTTAACGAAATGGTTGAATTCTTGTAACCGAATAAAATGATTTTTTCTCAAAATCATTCAATTGCGAATAAAATAATCAAATTTTCAACTAAATAATAAAATTTTTGACCAAAGAAGATGAATTTTCAACTGAAATAATAAATAAAATAACTGAAATAATGAAATTTCCGTTTGAAAAAATTTATTTTCAACCAAAGAGAAATAAATATTTAACCCTTAAATTATTTTTTACTTCTTTCTAAGTCTTTTTATAGATTTTAGAAAATTTTGAATCCCAGAGTGGGAGAAAAATTGAAATTTTCTTATATTGGGCCATAAGTCTCTATGGCTACCTGCCGCCACAAATTCAATAGTTACAATGAAAAAATAGTTGGAAAAGCAATAAAATTGATTGATTGTCGTAAAAAAATTGTGAACTACATTTCGAAAGTAACTAAAAAAGTAACGATTTTTATAGTTACTGTTATCGGAAAAATGTAACTAGTTACCAATTCGCTACTTACTTTCAAAAGTAATTTCGTTAGCACTATCGTTAGTAAAAAAAAGTACATAACTAGTTGCAGTAACCATTTAAAATTTAAAACCATTTAAATCTGTAAAAATCGGATACAATAGATTGTCCACCAATAAAACTGGCTGTTTTGAGTGTTTTCTCGGATATTTTTTCACGTTTTTTCGCTTGAAATCGAACTGAATTAATAGAAAGGGAAATTCATATTCGGGCAGTACCAGGTCCTGCAAAGTTTGCCTTATCATACTTAAGGCCCTGATACTGTTTCGTCACACTCAAACTGAAAAGGGCTGTACATGGCAGCCTTACAGGGCCTATGCTAGGCACCCTATTCTGTGTCTTCAAAATAATTAAGGCTCTTTTCAGGCCTGTTTTTTATTCCGTATTAAGTTTCCATGTAGGTAGGCTGCGCCTGCGCCCTCGAAAGAGCAATAAATTGGCCCTAAAATAAAAATTCATAAATCTTTGTTGGCTGCACATTCCAAGTAAACTACTGTATCGCGATTAAATCTCACATATACTCGTTTACCCGCATTACTCGCATTTTCGAAAATACTTGAAGGAATATTCGCACTCCGAAAAATGTAAAGCATGTTCTAACTTGAGGAATCACTTTTCTTTGTCTCCTATGGACACTAAATTCACTTTACACTTGAACCAAAATCTTTCACTGCTCTCATTTTCATGAATTCTATTTACTTTCATTCAATACATACTGGAATATACGTAAAATTTGAAGAAGAAAAAATCCGATACTGTCATGTCGTAGCGTCGGAGCGTTGCAAACAGCTGTGCAAATGGCGGATTGGCAGCTGCGCACACCAGTGATGCTAACGGGTGCCGATGTTCTAAACTGCGCATGTGCCGAAAAACGCGGGCTCTTTTGAAATCAATATGTACTAGCAATAATCATATAGATAAATACTAACCTATATGATTTAGAATGTGAATTCTCCAGCACACAATATGGTCATGGGACTCAGAATTTGAAATAATAATAATTTATATTTATATTATTTTATTATTTATATTTATATTATATTATTTATATTCATATTAATTTATATTTATATTTAATAATAATTTTGGTACATTTTATAACAATGCAACTTTTTTTTTAAGTAAAAGTTTAGATTATTTTCAACTTCTGGTGATGGGATTTAGAAATTCTTTGTTACGAACAAAGGTACGCCTGACAAGCAGTAAAGGCTTCCTTATCCGTATCCTGTCAGGGCCATGCGGCTGCCGTAAATACAGTTTAAGTCAGATTGCCTTACTTAATAAAAAAGCAGCCTATCTGGGCCTTATTCAGAACTGATCAGGACCGTAAATACGGTACTAATCAGATTGCCTTACTTAATGATACGGACAGTCTATCCGGGTCTTACTTGGACCTGATCAGGGCCCTTATATGAATTTTTAAATCAGACAACCTGATCAGGGTCTTGTACGTGCCTTTTTTTAAATAAGGCTAAATGAGGCACTTTCCGCACGAGCATAAGAAAATTCAACTATTTTTGGTGAAAAAATAATTTCTTTTGTCAGAAATTTAATTGTTTTGTTGAAACTACAGCTATTTTTTCAAAAAGTCATCTTTTTTGGCCAAAAATTCAAATACTTGGTTGAAAGTTAAACTACTTTGTTGAAAACTCTTTTTTTTGGTTGAGGATTCATCTCTTTGGTTGAAAATTTAACCATTTTGTTGAAAATCCGTTCCCTTTTGGTTGAATTCAACTATTTTTTATTTTAAATTCAAATCATCTTCGACTAAAATATCAAATATAACGTGTTTCGTTGAGGATTCACCTTTTTTGGTTGGAAAAACAACTTCTTGATTTGAAGTTGAACTACTTCGTAAAAAATTATTTTTTTGTTGTTGAAGATTCGTCATTTTAATTGAAAAATCGTATTTTTGGGTTGAAAATTTAACTGTTTTGTAGATAATTCATCTTGTTGGATTCAGAATTCATCAATTTTGCTGAATATTAATGTATTTTGTTGGAAAATATTTTTTTTGGTAGAACATCAATCATCTTGGCAGACAATTCATTTTTTTAGTGGAAAATTGAATTAAATGGTTAAAAAATCACATTTTTTTTTGAGATTCACCCTTTTGCTTGAAAACTTAAATCTCTTGTTGAAAATTCGTCTTTTTGGGAACGAAATTAATCTTCTTTGTGGAAAATTCATCTATTTGCTTGAGGTTTGAACTATTTTGTTTAAAATCGTCTTTTTTCGTTGAATTCAAATATTCGGTTCCAAATTCAACTATTTTGTTGAAAGTTTAATTATTTTGTTGAAAATTTAACTGTTTTCTTGAAGCCACCTTTTTAGGTCAAAAATTCAACTCTCCTATTGAAAATTTGACCATTTGGTTGAAAATTCATTTCCTTTCGGTTGAATTCAACTATTTTTAATTTCAAATTCAAATTATGTTTCACTGAAATATCAACTATAACATGTTTCTTTGAGAATTCATCTTTTTTGGTTGAAGAAACAACTATACGGTTTGAAATTGAACAACTTTGTAAAAAATTCATTTTTTTCTGATTGAAGATTCGTCATGTTACTTGGAAAATCATATTTTTGGGTTGAAAATTCAACTGTTTGGTAGATAATTCGTACTTTTGGTTTCAAAATTCACCAATTTTGCTGAAAAAACCTCTTTGCTTGAAAACTTAACTCCTTTGTTGAAAATTCGTCTTTTTGGCAAGAAAATTAATCTTCTTTGTGGAAAATTCATCTATTTGATTGAGGTTTGAGCTATTTTGTTTGAAATCGCCTTCTTTCGTTGAATTCAAATATTTAGTTCCAAATTCAACTATTTTGTTGAAAATTCAACTATTTTGTTGAAGTCAACTATTTTGTTGAAGTCTCCTTTTTTGGTAAAAAATTTAACTTTTCTGTTAAAAATTCAATTATTTTATTACAAATTTAATTATTTTGTTGAAAATTCGTTCCCTTCTGCTTGAATTTAACTATTTTTTTCATGTTGAAATCATGTTTCACTGAAATATCAACTATAACATGTTTCGTTGAGAATTCGCCTTTTTCGGTTGGAAAAACAACTTCTTTGTTTGAAGTTGAACTAT
>JAUMHM010000031.1:14174300-14186912 GCA_032362435.1 Melikaiella ostensackeni
CCCCCCCCCCCCCCCGCATTGTGATGAGATCTACAGTTTTTGTCTAAAACATTTTTCAAAATTCCAATTATTTACGGAAATAAATAGAAAAAAAATCATTATTTCATGAGTTTTTTTAATGGTTTTTGCCATGAAAATAAAATTCGCGCCAATATTCAATATCATATTCGTAGTTAGTGCGTCCAAATACATAAGTATAGATAGTTTCAGAAAACGGGAATTCAGTTGGCTCTTTTACAAACAAAAGTTTCTTTTTTTCAATTTTATTTATTTGTGTGATATACATTTTTTCTCAGAAACAATCATGTTTCAGAAAAAAAGGAAAATTTTGGTACAAAGCGTAGAATTCCTTTAAATGGGACCTGTGGAATACCTGTGACTAGTCACAGAAAAAATTTCAATCACATCCCTACCCCGTTCTAATGTCGCGTGAGGAGAAGGCACCTGGGTGAATGGTCATAGAAATAGTTTAAGTTGCACCCCTACCTCCTTCCAGGAAGTCTCTCCTTTGACTGGTCATAGATATATTTTGTAACGCACCCTCCCTGCCCCTTCCCAATGTCTCGTAGGGGGAGTCTCCCACGTGACTGTCCACAGAAATGATTTAAGTCACACACCTGCCCCTTTCGAATGTCGCATGGAGGAGGCACCCCTATGACTAGTCACAGGAATAATTTCAGTCACGCCACTACACCTTCCCAAAGTCTCGTGGGGGGCGGGAAAGCTCCACTATGACCGGTCATAGAAATAATTTAAGTCACACCCCTACTCCTTTCCAACGTATCGTGGGAGAAGGCACCCCTGTAACTGGTCACATAAATAATTTAAGTCAGACCTCTATCCCTCTTTAGTGTATCGTGGGAGGAGGGCACTCCCGTGACTGGTCACAGAAATAATCTTTTATACCAGCTACCCCTTTCCAACGTCTCGTAGGGGGAATCTCCCCTATGACTGATCACATAAATAATTTAAGTAACACGCCTACCTCTTTCTAATGTCGCGAGGCGAGGAACCCGTGTGACTGGTCACAGAAATAATTCAAGCCACGCCCCTACTCCATTCCAACGTTTCGTGGGGGTGGAAAGGCCCCCTGTGACTGGTCACAGATTTAATCTCAGCCTTTTCTAATGTCACATGGGGGGAGGCACTCATAGGAGCCTGGTCACAGAAATAATTTAAGTCACACCCCTACTCCTTTCTAACGTATCGTGGGAAGGGCTTCCATGTGACTAGTTACAGAAATAATTCAACTGACACCCCTACTCCTTTCTAACATATCATGGCGAAAGGCATCCCTGTGCCTAGTCACAAAAATAATTTTAGTCACACCTCTACTTCTCTTGAACGTACCGTGACGGAAGGCACTACTGTGACTGGTCACAGAAATACTAGAAGTCCCACCCCTACCCCTTTTCAATTTATCGCGGGGAAAGCTCTCCTGTGACTAGTCACAGAAATAATTCAGGTCACACCCCTGCACTTTTTCAACGTATCGTGGCGGAAGGCACCCCTGTGCCTGGTCACAAAAATAATTTCAGTCACACCCTCACCTCTTTCTAATGTATCGTGGGGGAAAGCTCTCCCGTGACTAGTCATAGAAATAATTCAATTAACACCCCAACACTTTTCCAACCGTGGCAGCAGGCTCCCATTTGACTGGTCACACAAATAGTTTAAGTCACAATCCTACCACTTCTTATGTATCGTGGGAAAGCTCTCCCGTGACTAGTCACAGAAATAATTCGAGACAAACCCATACCCCTTTTCAATGTATCGTGAGGGGAAAGGTCTCCCGTCACTGGTCACAGAAACAGTTTAGTTCACACCGTTTGGGATCATCCATAAATTACGTAAGAAACAAAAGAATGAATATGTGAGAGACAATAATAGGATCAATGCAAATCTGAGAAAGATGTCAATATGACATTTATTCTTTTGTTTGCTTACGTAATTTATGGTTGGCCCCTTACCCACTGTGCAGTATCTCCGTGATTTTTAAAATTTATAGTCCTTTTTCTCGAAAATTGTCAGCCATAGAGCAAAAATGTATGGAACATGAAATGTGTCTTTTTCAAGGATCTACGACTTATATTTGAAAGCTGTTTTGCAAATTTGTATTTACCGATCCGAATGGAAAAAACGTGAAATATTTAGAGTTTTATCGAGTTTTAACCTTGAAAACGACATTTGCAGGTAATTTCGTAGTAATTATCGAAATAAGCGCGTCAAAATACATGGGTATAGGGAGTTTGATATTAATCGGAGGCAAGCGCTTTTCGGAAGTTTATCCAAACTTTAAATTGTAGACAAGATTCATTTACACTCAAAGCCTTTATAACTAAAATAATAATTTAAGAATAAGATAAAGTGTAAAGAGTATATTTGAAGTCATAAATTTAAATAAAAATACAGAAATAAAAATTTCGGTCATTTACTACAAGAACAGTTTGCGGAAATTCCCTTTGAAAATGTGCCATATTGGGACGCAGGTGGCTGAAATTGTTCGGTAAGCCCGAGCAAACCGTGAATTCCACTAATCCTGTTCGAAACTTTCGATGTGATTATTTCCAATGTCACAGTTCTCTCGAATACAACTTTCTCATAAAAAACAAATAAAAAACCAAAACAGGTTTAAATCTATTTTCAGTTAATCGCAAGAATTTTTAATAAAAAAAACTTCATGATCTGATAAATAGCACTCTACTAACAAAAGTCATCTAATAAATAAGTTGATTATGACCTGAGTACTTTTGTCTTTAGAAATTGAAATCAATTAACATATCTTTTATGTTTATTAACTCTCACTGAAATCACTGTTATTAAATAACTAATTAAATATAGAAGTACTAAAACACACATTATGTTCGAAACACTTCACTCACAGTTTAGGTATAAACTTTATAATGCCATACATAAAATTTCTCTTTATAGCCTATAGGACGTAATTAGAATTCAGAAAGTGAAATTTTCTCAATTTAACAGAAAATCCCATAAGATTCTCATTTGAATTCGGTAAGAACTTTATTGAAAACTACATTTAATTTTAATTCTATCTTAGGCTTATTACGTGCTTTTAATTTTATGTAAAATTACATAAACTTACCGTATGTTGCATACCGGTATGAATCGGATACTTGCCGGTCATTAGGGCACTTCTTGAGGGCGTGCAAATTGGGGTGACATAATATCTGTGTAGCATGAGACCAGTATAGGCAAGGGCATCAATTTGCGGTGTCTTAATTTGCCCTGAGCCATGAAATCCAACATCATTCCAACCCTTAATTAAATAAAAAATATTAGATTTGTTCATTTAAGATTAGACTAAATTTTTCTTAAACATCATAACAAATAATAATTTTTCGATAAAACAAATCAGATGTGAAACAGGATTGTTAAGGAAACTTATGAAAAATCCTTATACAAAAAAAAAACAAAGGGTAAGAAGTGATTCAGGTAAAAATGCTAGGAATAATCTCGGTATGCAAGAAAACGAAGATCGGTAAGGATACAATGAATAATTAACGAACTTTTATTCTACCCTGGCCGATCCTAATTTGTTTGCAGAATCACTGTTTACTAGGGTGGTCTCAAAATTTTGTTTGGGAATTTTCAAGCTTTCACCCTCCAAATTTGTTCGAATTCCCAAAAAAATAAATGCGTATTTTTCAAAAATGATATTTAGAGGTTCCGCAAGCCCCATGAAATTTAACACGTATTACTCATAAGAAAAAAGATGTTTTTGTAAATTTTATTCAGATTTGTCAATATTAAGTGTATCAAGTTGACTCAACGTTTCTCTTCGCAATAGCCATAGAATTGGAATCAAAAATTACTTTTTGAGTTTCACCCCATAAGTCCTTTTATAGGGTCCCCAAAGACCCCCATAAGTGAAAAATTGGGTTTTGTGAGTTTTTGGCTCTAATAATTATCTTTTTGCGGTTTCTTTTAGTAAAAATTGTTTCTAAAACACAAAATATTACTGTATACTGATAATTACATCTTTATATAACAACTTTGTCTCACAATGGAGTTAGAAAGTCGTGGTTTTTTCCGAATTTTTCAAATTTTCAAATTGAGCGGCTTTTCTTTTATTTTCTTATTTATGAACCAATAATGAATGAATATCGGCAAGACTTATTTTTTTTGAATATTTTTGTTTTAAATAATATTTCTAAAACATTATCATAAGAGTAAAAATACTTAATTCTGGAAAAAAATTGAAAACTATTTGAAACAAGATTCTTGTTGATGTTCATTTATTATTTATTCATAACTAAAAACCGCTGATAAGTAGTATTAGTAGTTTGATTGAAATATCTGAAAATAATAATTCATTCAATTGAAATTTAAGAAATTAAATTCAGAATAAATCAAAATTTAAATGCTTCTTTAACATCCAAAATTCGAATTTAACTACGAAATTCTTGGAAATTCTTTCAATTCTTTTCTTCTTCATTCAAAAGTGTGTTATCCAAATTTGATCCTTAATTCTTTTTTTAATTTCCAGGAATTTCATAATTGAATTCATTCAATAATTTGCAAGATTTCACAATGGTTTTCATATCACCGATAATTCCCGGATAAATAATTCTTTAAAAAAGTTAATGAGTCAGGGGGATTGGAAAGGTGATTTTAGACAGAAAATGGAGTCGGAGAGAGTGGAAAAGGCGATTTTGACTGTGCTTTTTTATTATTCACTGTTCATCTGATTTATTTATTATATAATATTCCTTATTGCTTTTTTTCATGGATCATTGGAGGTTCAATAATTCATTTCATCGAAACGAATAAATTTGAAATTTAAAATATTGGTGTAATTTCAAAATTCAGAATTTTTTCTTGTATAAACTTCAAACAAAGTGACGAATCTGTCTATATCACAATTTTATTTGGTCATATAGGGTGCTAAATATATCAATTGATTTGTCTCATCATAACAAATAAGCTTAGTACTTACAATATTTTTGTATTCCCAAAATTAAGAAAATTTTTCTCTTACAAACTTCATTTGGTCATAAAGTGTGTCTAAGTACATCAGTTGATTCATCTCGTCAAAATAAACGAATTTAGTACTTATAATATTGCTGTATTCCTAATATTTGAAAAAAAATTTACTTATAAACGACAAATTAAAGAATTCAAAAACTTTAAAAGATGAAAATTTTTGTATAGACATGTCAATAAACATTCTATCGAATTATATCAACTAAATACCACCTGCTGTTTAAAAAAATTCGTGAAGTGGAGCCTGGCATTACTGCTAATACTGTGATAAAAATCCTGGAAATTTCGAATTTTTCAAATTCATTTTTTGTCATTCCCACGATATTTGATGAATAAACCCCAAAGTTTTCTGTTAAAGAAGGATGTATTACCTTCGAATCTACGTATGAATTTTTACCCCTCAAATATAATCAGAAATGCAAAAAAATTCACATCTAAAATGATTTTTGATTTTCTCATCTGATCCGGTTGTAAGCTTTATAAAGAATGGATATCATTGACAAACACACACACACACACAGAGCGTGTACAAGAACATCCACCTAGCGGTGAACTTGGAACTATACTTTTTAGCGGAAATTTTAAATCATCTTTAATGCAGATGGTTCATATAGATACAATTAAGCTTACCACAACAATAATTGAAGGAAAAATAACTTTTTCTACGATCTAACGACAGGTTGTCAAATTTCGTTTTAGAAATTGTTATTAAAAATTACGCGAACTGTTATTTAATGTCTCATATCCAGTTTTTAAATCACTGTTAGTTTATTGTCGGATAAGTTTAGTGAATAAAGTCTCTTTTGTATGTAAAAATGATGAATCTCAGTTTTCGTTACAAAAATTATTTATCCAAATACATAAATTATTTTTTGATCAATCTCGTTGGTTAATCATCGCAAAAAATCTCATTCCAACAATAATTGAAGAAAAATAGTTTTTTCTACGAGGGAACGGCCGATTGGGACATTTGTTTGATGAAACTGTTATTAAAAATCTATATCATTCATGGTTAATGAAGCTCGAAGTATATAAATGCTTTCGAAGGTAATTGTAAATCACTTTTGGTCAGAAAATTAAATTCAGCTATAAGAAAAAGTCATTTATCGAGAATTTGCTTATAAAAAAGTTTATAGAAACAGTGAATGTTAATTTATGCCAAATTTTTGTTACCAATTATGACTCTGATGAAAAATCTTAGCAACTAGCTTAAAAACAAACAATTTTTTCTATGAGAAAAAACACTTGTAAGAAATTCTTTATAAAAATTGTTTATAAAAATCTGTATTTTTTCTTAAGATGAAAACGAACGAAGCCAAAGTGGCCAATTTTGTCACTTCATTTGTTTATATATTGTTGCTCTGTGAAAAGAATTAAAAAATCGCAAACCACAATTCTCTTAAAAGTTTAATGCTGAGCATTTCTGAAAAAAATTGTATCGGTTTAGAAATACTACCTGTAGGCGATTATGAACTGTAAATTTCTATTCCAGACCACTGTGCGACAGACTGACAGACAGAAATTATCGTGAAAACCATTTTTTCTGATTCAGGGGGTTTCTAAATGAATTAAACGTAGTACTTTGAGTTGAGCATCACGGGAGGCACGCTTGGCTCATGGAATTTTTCATAGGTACCCGTCAGTCACTCGGCACGTGCTCCATCCGTGGCTGATGAAGGTGATTCCACATGTGGACCTAGATTCTTGGAACGTACGTTTCGACGGACGTTTCGATCGCACGTTTCGATCGCACGTTGCGCACTGGTGCCAACTGACGTTGAAAGAAAATATATAATACTATACTGAAAGAGAAAATAGCGCGTTTCATCTCGCGCAGACTCGGTATTATATTTTTTATATTATTTTGACCAAGAAGTAAACAAACAGAGAGCACTGGCCGATGACCGAAGTTGCGCAAAAAGTCAGTCGCCATTTCATATTTTAGTATGGTATTACACTCATCTCGCGTAGCGTGGCCAGCCTCGGATCTGGTCGGCAACTATGCGGAGGCTATTAAAAATCTAGTTTCAACCAGATTTGACGCGACGAGTGTGTAAACACTCAGGGCCGCATATATAATCTCTGAACCCGGCACGTACAAAAGTATATGCCCAGAGAGTCGCGATATAAATATTTTTTGATACGGCGCTGACTGTCTGAGCGAAGACCTTGAGTATAGAGCGTCAAGGGACGCTCAGGGTGGGAGGCAGAAGCATTCAAGCGTGAGCAACCGTGAGGACGGCCACAAATGGGATGGCCACGCTACGCGAATGAGTGTATATATTGGTTGAAAGACATTATTATCGTCGCGCCATCCAATGAATAAAAGACCGTTTGCTACCAAAGATATAGGAAGTTCGGCTGGAGTTGTGGGAGTGGTGCGAAGATTTTCTGTATTTTCTTGTGTACCTTTCGCTATACTGTGTGGATCAAGTGTAAAGTGGGGCAGACTGAAACATCGGGACAAAGTTTTTAATTTAAATAAGTCTCTAGTTATTTAATATACATATTATACAAAGAAGGGATGTTAATAAGGGGATCTTGTTTACCTCGTTGAACCACAATCAGAATACTTTCGATACAATTTCTGCTTCCCAAAGTAAATACAATATATGAGTCTTGGGAATGACTGAAAGTGTGCTCAGGTTGAAAACAAGAGCTGAATCTGTCCCATTTTTCTCGAAAACTATTCATTTTAGCAAAAATATTTTCATAACTTGAAATATTCTATATCTTTTAAGATCTACAATGTTACAAGAAGATTTTTTATAAAGACGTAGTACTGTTGGCGATATGTACTTTAAAAATTATAATTGAAAAACACGATCGCAAAATGATTTTTTCTTTTCTGTTCAATTTGCCTGTAATACTGTACAGCGTACACATACGAAAGGAGAATGATCTGTAGGATGGTTGTTGATGATGGTTGTTATTGAACCTACAAAAAAAGATCTTAATGCAAAATTACGCAGAAAATATTTAATTTTCTGCATAATTGAGAAAAATTAACCAGATGTCAATTTTTGCATTGTTTATTTAAAAAATAATTTTCTATTTATGTTTTTTGACCCCTGGAAGATGACGAAATTGAAAAAAAAAATGTAAATTGAATTTTTCGAGTCTGCTTACGTTAACTACCAAGTTTGGTAGATGTGTTTTTTCATATTTTT
Source organism: Melikaiella ostensackeni (assembly GCA_032362435.1). NCBI lineage: Eukaryota > Metazoa > Arthropoda > Insecta > Hymenoptera > Cynipidae > Melikaiella > Melikaiella ostensackeni. Next base: position 14,182,475 of record JAUMHM010000031.1, read on the forward strand.
GAGTAATCAATTTTCAAAGTTTCCATTATGTGATATTCCGCGCGGTACGTTGCCATGGCTTGGCCCTGATGGACGTCAAGTTTGGGTCACCTTTTTTCAATGATTTTTTAACGCAGTTGTTATTGATTCTAGAAAAAATGGCTATAAATAAAGTTACGCAGAAAATATTGAATTTTTCGAAAAATAAAAAAAAAAGATAATTTCTTCATTGTTTATTTAAAAAATAATTTTAATATATATTTTTTGACCTCAGCAAAGTGATGAAATTGAAATTAAAACATACATGAAATTTTATGTCTTGTGTTTTTTGATATTTTTGAGTAATATATTTACAAAGTTTCCATGACGCGAAGTTCCGCGCTGTACATTGCCTGAGCTGGGCTGCTATTTTAAAAAATCAAGTACATCGAGACTTCGAAAATGTGTTCCTTACAAATATTAAAAAAAAACATCTACCAAACCTGATGGTTAATTTAAATAGACTTGAAGTTTTGTTTACATATATATATTTTTTCAGTTTCAATTTGGCAAAAAAGTGTATAATTTTGAAGCTTGTTTAGGATTTTGTTTGTGAAATATAAGTTCGACATTATGAAAAGTGATGGAATAAAGCCTGATGAATCTATTCTGGTAAATACAGAAAATAAATTCCAGAAACGTCTAGGCTATGCGAAATCCAAATTTTAAATATTTTTTCTTATCCGGATAAAAGTGAACAATTATTCTCACAATAATTGAATCAGGGAATGTTAAACGGTGCCAACAAGAGCAGTGCCAGGCTGTGCGATTTTTGTTTTGATGTATAATTTTTGTAAATAAAGGTCATGACCCCAACTCAAATTCTGAAATCCCTAGGATCCAATATTTCGCCAGTTTCGAGAAAAACTACTTTAAAGTTTTCGCCGCCGGTCTTATGAACTACAGAAGTCACTCTCAGAATTACAAAAGTCAGTCTCAGAACTGGCCGAGAAGCTCAGGCGGTAGAGCGCCGGGTTTGTAGCCAGAAGGTTGCGGTCTGGATTCTCGCTGTCTACACTTTTTTCAAATTTGTTTTTTTTTTGCATTTGATTTATTAAAATGTTTAAAAATTCAATCACCTTCTAAATTTTTTATAATTGTGCATAAATAAACATTTAAAATGCTTTTTTCGTTTATTTACATGAAAGCAATTTTGAAAATTCAATTTTTTTTTCATATTCTCATTTTAAGATATGTATATAAAATTTAATCAAAATGATAAAAATTTTTTAACATTCACAGAAAATAAATTTTTTTCGAAAAAGCGAGAAATCACTGCTCTGATATTTTTGATTCAAAATATAATTTTTCGTTCAAAAGAACATTTTACTTTTTATTTAATAATTTAGATGCTAATGAATTATAAATAAATAGATTAATTAGTTAATAAAAAAACATTATTAGAGAAAAAAGCGACAATCATGCTAAAGAGCGAGATTTTCATTGAAAAAAAGCATTTAAAATTTTTATGCACAATTTAAAAAAAATTTAGAAGGAAATTGAATGTTTAAACATTTTAATCAGTAAAATGCAAAAGAAAAACAAATTGGAGAAAAGTGTAAGCAGTGAGAATCGAGACCGCAACCTTTCAGCTACAAACATGGCGCGCTATCGCCTGAACTACTCGGCCTGTTAGGAGAGAGGTTTTTGTAGACCATAAGTCCAAACAACGTAATTTTACAGGAGAGGCAAAAAAACCTTTTATAGGAACAATTCACAACCGATTGTGTAAATTATTTTTTGTTTGTGTAGGTGAATGGATCAGTCTAATAACCATTATGTGAAAAAATAGATAAGGCTACATCTGCATGCAATAATCGAATGGAAATGGCAATAGACTTAGCACCGTTTAGCTTTCCCTGGTATTATGAATAAAAATAGTACATAAATCGTTAAGAAAATCTATGGCTTTTCTTGCTTCAATAATCAAGAAAGAAATACTAAAAGAATTGATTCAACAAGTTTTATTCGATTACTCCTTATTTTTAAAACATATGCATCTTAATATTTCGTTCATTTCGCTTTTTTTTCAGTCACCGAAAAAACTGACATCGAGTCGAATCCTAACTGGGAATTGTTCACACCCAGAGGGTATAGGTTTTACCTTCCAGGATGTATAGCCCCAGGTTGTTTAGACGCATCGTCGGTAGCTCAACCAGCAGAAAGGATAGTAACTGATGAAGAGCCGATGCTCCTTCCCGAAAATGGCGGGGTTTTCGAAAAGTCCTTTAGAAATAAAAATCAAAAGAAACATAGAGGGGAAAGAGAACACTTCAGGTTAGAATATGCAGCACAGAAATGTCCCACGGTCTTGAGGAAAGACCTATTCGCACTTTTTCCAGGAGTCCCGGAATTATGTTTGCCCGACATTACAATAGTTACTCTTTCTCAGAAAGCATGCCGCAAAAGGGGGAGATGGAGTAAGGAAGTCGAGACTGAGAAGTTTGCCAAATATGTAAGTACTTTGGGTTGCTTTCAATAACAAGCGACGAACCTTGAACTTTGTTTAAATAATTATTCGTGCCAACAGTTCCTAATAGCAGCATCCGATCTCTGTGCGAAGCTCAGGTTCATAGGATTTTGGGCAGACTTTATCAATCCTTTCAGTGGTCAGCCGTACCACAACCCACAAAAACTTACGAATTTAGATAAATCTGATGCGCGCTTCCGTTGTCTAGGATTCACGATTGACGAGAAGAACCATTGTAAAGTTATTTCATATGATGATAATGCGCGTCATTTTACTGGTGAGTATCTATATGTATTAAAAGGGTTAGGATTTTAGGGTAAATGATGAGATAATGAAGCTATAGATTTGTAAAACGGCAGAACCATGTAAGTGCCAAGAAAAAAATGTTCAGGAGACAAAAGAACTAAAAGACCTAAAATCGAGTATTCTGACTTTTTTCCCATATTTTCCCAAATTTCGATTCATTTTTCAAGAATCATCATAAGCAAAAATTTAAATCATTCAAAAACAAAACGCTTTCAAAGAAATTTTTTTGATGATGTCGATTTCAAGTATTTTCTAAACGATTTATTTGATAATTCTACAGTAAAAATTGAAGTATTTTAAATGCCCTTCTCCAGAAAACATCAAAATTTAGAAAATCTAAAAAAATACCATGCAGGAAAATAGTGTATTAGGACCCTCAAAAATTAATATTTAATTGGAGCTGATGGATATAGTCTTGGTTTTACATATCAGCAAACGGCGTGTTTTGACATGTTCTTAAAAAATCTGAGATTTTAGAATAAGTAATTTTGTTCTACTTAGAGTTAACTTAGCCTCTAAGTACTTTATAAATTACGTATATTTTAGTTGTAAACTGTATCTTACTTTTAAATGTTACTTTTTTAAAAATTAAGCAAACCTCCTTCGTGAAATTTGAACAGTGAGGATTTGCAACTAATACAATTCATTTGAAAATAATACAAAAGTCTAAAGAAATAAAAACAGAAAGGCAGGAGGGTTTTTAAGTAGTTATTTTTGTGTTTTTACTAATATTTCTTTTAGTTTGCTTAGGAAAATACTTTAAACAACTCAAGGTATTTTACTAACAAGAATACGCCAGAACAAATTGACAAGACTGGAATAAAAAACTATTCACTGATAAAAATACATTTTAAAAAATTAAGAAATTGGAAGAATGAAAAGTCAAATGAGAATTTTTAACTTCGATTGTTTATCTACTTTTCATTCTTTTAAATTCTTAAATTTTTTCTAATGTGTCTTTATCAGTTAAACTTTTGAGGTGTTCGATGGTTTTTTTAAAGTTAGCAAAAAAAATAATTTAAAAAATTACAGTATAGGGCGGAGTGAAAATTTTAAAATTAATCAAATCGTTTGAGCTGAAGAAAAAAATTCGTGAATTGGCAACCGAAATAAGTGAGAAAAAAATTTAAGTCGGTTAATATCTTCTGTTCTCGTCTTTGATTTGAAAATTTAAAAACGAAGAGTGACCGCAAAATAGGCTGTTTTTTAGCCTATTTTTTGGACCTCGCTAGCGACCTGGGGTAAAAGTATAAAAATATGTTACAGGTATCAAATTACTCGTCATTAAAAACCAAAGTGAGCATCGCTTTTCGTTTTTTGAAAACTTCTAAAAATTACCCCTATTTAGGGGTTGAGAAGACCCCAACAAAATTAAAAAATAGAAAATACCACTAATTATAGAAAAAATACAATGAAAAATGATTTTGTAATTAGTGGTACATGTTGTTTTTTGGGATCGGGTCTTTTTTTGATTAGAAGATCGGCGATAGATTATTAATATTCCGGAAGGCGGGTTTTATGTTGCAGGGTTTAAGAATGCTGGTCATTTTTTCTGACATGCCTTGTACATGGGGTAGGGATATATATTTGAGAGACTGTTGGGTAGTGTTAATGTTGTCATGTCCTGCTGAGCTTGAGCCAAGC
>JAUMHM010000031.1:14199015-14209917 GCA_032362435.1 Melikaiella ostensackeni
CAGTTTCGGGAGTTGCTTCTCACTGGCCTTGGGCTTAAACCGGATCCCTCGAAACGTAAACAGTCAGGGACGTGTGAACCATTTCATAATATTACTCAATCTCCGAACGCGAGTTCGAACTTGAGTGCACGCGCACTGCGCCTTTATCTATACGCTGCTGGTCCTTCACGCTTGGTTTAACACCGTCTCTCGCCCCGCGAGCTGAGAAACTGTGGGGGCCAGCAGTCGGACAACAGTTCTAGGAAGGCGTAAACCGGATGGGCTTATATGGGGGTTCGAGTGTACATTCATAGAGGTTATCTTTGTTCCTTAACATCTGGGAACCTTGTACGAGTATTTCATTAGGCGATAACCTTTATATAAGTACGACGTTATAATCAAAATTTGATTAAAGTTTTATCAAAGTTTGATTTCGGTCTGGATGACGTCATTCTTTTATTAAGCTTATCTCTTAATCAAATATTCCTACGCGAATGAAGTTAATTTAAGTTTAAATTTGGATATGCGTGCGGGAGGAGGATCCTCGACCTCTGAAGCCATCCCGAAAAAAGTGGAAAAAATATTTTTTGAAAAAAAACTTGATATGGAATTCTACACTTTTTCGACCTACATAATGAAGCCTGTTGTAGGTACTATTATATGAGGGTGGGTGTGTGGGTGATAGGAAATTTCCGTTCAATTGGAGCAAGATGAATCCTTTGTATGGCTAGGTGTCAACAAAATATAATTGCATATAGAGTGTACCTTCGGTCGACACCATTCGACTCCTAGCCAAGTCAACCTTGTTCCCAACAAGGATTACTGCCCGAGCGGATACGTGATCGCTGCGCCAAAGCGTTTGAAGGACCTCTTCAGCCACCCGAATGGAGGACCTATCCGTTGTTGAATAAACGACGCAATAAGCATGAGGTTCGTAAGTAGCTATGCAATTTTCCGGCTGGAACATAATAAAACATATCATTTTTAATAACCATCCAAATCAAGAGAGCAAGAAATAAATTACAAGGTTGATGAAAGAGTTTCACAGCAAAGTGAAGAGGAAGTGTTGAAATTTATCGATTTATTTAAGGGTCTACACCACTGTGAAATTTTCAAAAAATTCTTCTTTTTTCATTTTCTTGCTTCTTATAGTTTCAGAAATATGCTGTGAAATTTTTGTGGCGATATCTCGAAAATTGTCTAAGATGCAAATGAGTTTGTACAGCCCCGTGACGGACTGGGTTATGCAAAATTGCACGCATCAACAAATTCATACATCGGACTCGACAACTTTCTTCAAAATTTAATGCTGAGTATTTCTAAACGAAAAATATCGAAGTCCTTAAAGAATTACCACCAGAACATTATTTTGAATAGTAAATTTTGATTTGTAAAACTCTTGCTGAAATTCGTACCCCAAACTTTGAATGCGTTTTTCTCAAAACCATGTTTTTTGCCACTGCGGCAGAGGTTTCTCGAAAACCACTTATCCGATTTAGTTCAAATTTATTGAGTGTATTTTTAGATAGATTATCTCTCGTCGTACATGGGGATTTTTTATTTATTTATAACCTCCAGAGAAAAAAATAATTGAAAATTTTATGAATGCAAAGAAAAACAAAAAAGGCCGCCATTTTGTCAAAAATGTGAAAAAATGAAAAATTCCGTGTAGGACGATATCTAATCTATTCGTTTTTATTAATCTTGTTTGACTTTTTGTTTCGGATGATTACAGCGACCTGTAGCTCTGCAGAAGTCCAAAAAAATACAAAATTTTGTTCGTTAACTATATCAACAATTTTGATTTTATTGAGAAAATTTTCATACAAAACTTGTAGAAATCACTTTTCCCAACAAAACAAGAAAAAAACCTAAATCCGTTGATAACTTGTTGAAATGTTAAATTTCAAAAATTCTGATTTTCGCAGTGTTGTAGTCCCTAAAGCCGAGCGAAAAGATTTGTAGTTTACCATCCGAGAAAAGTAAAAAAAATTGAAATCAGTCTTCCTCTTTAATTTGAAATTTGGAAAAAAATTCTTATGAGTGAAACAATTATGGCTAATTTTTGCAAGTACAGTTTTTGTTAAAAAATATTAATATGAAATTGCATATGAAGAAAAACATATTTTCTTCAAATCATAATTTTTTCAAAATCCTGTGAGGAAAAATGGAGTGAGTTGCCGTAGGGGGCCCTCATGGACTGTCCTCAGGCCATGAGGGGCCCACGAGGGCAATTCAGGCGTGGCCCCTCATGGAAACGACATGCCAATCCATAAGGATCCAACATGCGCTTTCCTCGTGGGCCCCTCGCAGTTGCCCCAAAGCAAGATTTCCAATTTTTCAAAATACCTTCAATAATTGTCTCCTTATCATTTGGAGCATTTTTTAATAAGTATATATGTTTCGTTAATATGTATAAAAATATTAAAGTAGAAAAATAAAAATAAAAATTTCTTGGAATTATATTTATCTTCAATAACTGTACATTTAAATGAGATATTGTTACTCTTATACACAAAAGACAATTTATTACAACAACAAAATCGTTTAATTTTTGTGAACTGAGGAATGAGGGCAGTAGGCAGGGTCGTCGAATATCTGAGATTTTAAAGTTCAACTTCCAAAGAAATGTCATCAAATATTTAACAAAAATGCATTTTTTGTAAGTCTGAACTACTCAAACATTAAAATTTGTAGTGTCAAAAAAATATACCCTCTTTGGACTTAAAAATTTTAATCGATCAACCGTGAGGGCAAGAGAGCAGGGACCTCTTCGGGGGCCCTTGTGGTACCTCACATGATACCTCACGATTATTTTTAGACCAAAAAGGAAAAAATTCGCTAGAGGGATTGTCGAATAAACTTAATTTTTTATTTTTATTTTCAGGTTATTATGTATGTTTTCCTTAAAATGATTCCAAAGCGGCGCATTTTCTGCTGAAACTCTGTAGTTTGGCATCGAAAAAAAGTATCTAAACGTTAAACATCTTAGAACATCCAGGCACCATCAAAATTTTGAAAAAATTGTGAAAAATTGCAGTTTTGTTCAGTTTTGAAAATATTTCTTTACTTCAGAGCAAGGTACTTCAAGATCGTCACTCCAAAAATTGAAGTACATTAAATTTCCCGTAAAACTAAAAAAAAATATTTATCTCATATAGTGTAGGAGACACAGCCTTCAGAAGTTATATTGTTCTGAAAAATTTGTCATAAAAAAATATTTAGTTCTAGTTTTTGTGAAACAGAATGTTTCCTGTGCCCGATACACGAAAATAGTCAAATCATGAGTTGAAGCAGACTTGATTTCAAGCAAATCTAACAAAAATAAAATGTTATACCTCTCATATGTCAGAAGTTATAGCATGTTGAAAAATACACACTTTTATGAAAGTTCGTTAAAAAGTAATTTTTTTAAATATTCGGGTTTCCACCGTAATTTGTGTTAAAAATTGTTCTCATAATATCAAAGGTACATCCAATAATATACAAATCTAAAAAGTTTTAATAATTCCTAAAATATATCCATAAAAATCGAGGGCATCAACCTTTAAGAGAAATCTCATTTTTATGGATATATTTCAGGAATTATTAAAGTTTTGCAGATTTTAATGTTATTGTATCTACTATTATTATTATAAGAACAAATTTTAACTCAAATTGCAGGAGAAAAGCGAATATTAAAAAAAATTACTTTTTAACGAACTTTCATAAAAGTGGGTATTTTTCAACACGCTATAACTTCTGACGTATGAGAGGTATAACATTTTATTCTTTTATATTTGATTGAAATCAAGTCTGCTTTAACCCATATTCTGACTAATTTTGGCTGCAGTGAACAGGAAACATGCTCTTTCACAAAAACTAAAACTAAATTTTTTTTTACAAATTTTTCATAAATTTTTCTTTTCTAAAGGCTGTATCTCCTAAACTATAAGATATGAATATTTTTTTTCATTTTACGGGGAATTTAATCTACTTCAATTTTCGTTCTGACGGATTTGAGGTACCGGTGTCAAATCACAGAATTTAAGCTACAAAAGCACCGCTTTGCAGTTATTTTTACGAAAAAAATATAATAACCTGAAAATAAAAATGAAAATTGAAGTTTATTTGACAATCCCTCCAGCGACTTTTTTCTTTTTGGTCTCTAACTAATCGTGCGGCATCACTGAAATTATTTCAGAAGAAAAACGAGAGGTGTAAGCCCTTTTAGGTTGAGCTCAATCCAAGCCCACCGGGAAATGTAATGAAATGTTTGAAAAAAATGCAGTTTTTGTATGCCTGAACTAATCAAACATGAAAATTTGTAGTGTCAAAAAAATATTAACTTTCGAACTTAGAAATTTTAACCGTTTGACCTTGGATTTTCCCCTATGGATTGTCAATGTGAGCGCCTGACGGGGGCCAACATTTCAAAGAGGGCTAAATAGGGATTTTTTATTGATTCCACATTTAAAAAATTGTTAGAGTCAAAATAATTGTATAAAATATTATTGGACCCTGAAGCTAAACTCTCATCAATATTCTGAAATAAAAAATTTCAATAATGAATATGTCAAACCTGATTGAAAAAAGGTAAAAGTGTGGATTTTTAAGCGCTTCAAAATCACGAAAAAGTGGTTTTCTTCTATGAAAGAGATTTTACAATTTTCAGTTTGAAATTTCAGAGCCACAAATTGGAAAGAAAAAACTAATCGGTTTCAGAATATTGTTTTCATTTCTTTTGGATGCCAAACCGCACTACATTTTTCGCTCGGCTCAAACGGTACGATAATAAATTGCAGAATTTTTACTCCGCCCTATTTTACAAATATAATTTGTTTAACAGTCTGCAATTCAGAATTTAATTTAAACTATTCACGCTAGTGAGAACAAAATGAATAAGAGCAATGTCGATAAATTATGACTTCGTCTCTGGATGAAATTGAAAAACTTATTCCGAAGCATTTTCATCAGCGATTGCATGGTTTCCATGGGAAACTAACTTTTGGATGAGTTCAGAGGGGAATTTATACAAACGTGATATTTGTAGGCTCCTAAATTGATTCAATTTCAGACCGTAAGTATTTTTATCATGCGAGAAGAATTTTTATCAGCTCTCAAACTAAAAGTTGTCGATTAAAACATTTTCTATGAAGAAGTTTGTATATTTAGAAACTGATTTATACTTCAAATCTTTGATGATTAAATTTTAAAATCATAAATAATGAATATTTAATGATTAAAATAATTGATGAACAACTAAAAAATTTGTAGAAGTTTTAAACAAAGATTCTGATTATTTTCGTACTTTATAATGATTATCGGAATTAATCAATTATCAATTAAAGAACTTTATTTTATAATGAAGATATTTTAAATTTGATCTAATTTGCTCCTTAATTCGAAGTTAATTTCAAGCAGATGAGTTTCGTGTTCTAGAATCTAAATTTTTTAACGAAAGTTCTGAGTAGTGAACTACATTGAAACTGTGTAACTGTGTTAAACTCGTCTCGTAGTGACAACTTTAAATGAAATTATCATGTGGACAAAATTTATAAGGTCAAGAAAATTATGACACTTAATAATAAGAGAATGTATTTAAAATTTTATGTCGCTAATTGATGAAGGTATGTTTCTAAAGCTTATAATTCTTCTTCCTTTCTCTGTTACCTGGTATGTATTTAGTGTAATACGTTTTTTTCTGATTAAATGGAATAATGGACGTTTTCTTAATGACAATAGCAGAGAACTTTGAAATTTGATCGCAAATTGCCTAGTAATAAAATATAAAGATGTTCTGCAAGCTGAACATAAAAATCGATTACTATTTGTATTCGGAAGTCTCCAGCTACAACGTGGATCGCATGATAAGGTGAACATCATTATCCCTCTAGTTACTAGTATACTACAGATCTAAATTAATGAGAAGCGAATAAAGAGATACAAAAAAATGAGGAGAGGAGATAATCAGGATAAATATTTCTCATCAATTTTATAGATTTTTAATATAATTTTCAATAAAGAAATTACTTTTTATTATGTCAAAATTCAGTTCCCAACTCCGTACCTGTGTGTATTATATTTATTTACATAATTAAATTTAAGTTTAAAAAACACTGTACACTGTATATCTTCTCTGTATTTTGAATATTTTAATAATTAAAATACTACTATCAAATATTCTCCTAAAATACAATTTCATACACTCAACTCTGCTAAAAGCAATTAAAGCCTTATTGAGCCATGTATGCAATTAGTAACAAACCAGTCTGAAAATAATTAAATTCAATACGATGCTTTCACCAAAATATTAACGGTTGTAATATTATTTTGAACGTTGAATTAGTATAATAAATTTAAATCTGATGAGTTACGCTGGGTAATTAATAATAAATTTCTCTTCTGGATGAATACACATTATTTGTGATCACATGAAAGATAATATGTTGTTTGTATCAAAGACTAACATATAAATATAATAAGTGGAATATTACAATACTGACTTCAAATTTCAAATTTGATGGGATCTAAAATTATGAAATATAAAGGTATGGAAAACATAATTTTATAAAATCGGATAAAATTATTCAACTCCTTTATTATTTGTTACAATTTTGCTGTTGCTAGATTTAGGCAATTTTCTGGCAATACAGTTTAAGTATGGAAATGAGAAATCCATGGTAAAAATGATATTTTTAAGTTGATTCGAATAAGAATTTATTACATTCAGAATGAAACATACAAAGTTTAAGAAGAGTTATTTGAATAATTAAATTTTAAATGTTTTTAATTAAACATGCTACTGAAGTTCAATCAATATAATTTGGATATTAACATGTTGACTTGGCACTTTTTGGTTTTCTCTACTAAAAGACTTACCGAGCGTATTAAATACTGGAAATATTGTCTAAAAGATTATCTTTTAAAAATGCAGGGTATACTTTAATAAAAAAAAACTTAAAATTGCAAGAAAACGAAATTTTTGCAGCGAAATGATTTTCATTGTTCTTGCAGTAAAAATTTCTTGCGTAAAAAGTAAAAGGAATATAAGTAGAAAATCTTGCGTGAAAATTTTTAAAATAATTTTTTATGCAAAAATTCAAATTCAAATTTGTCAGTGACCCATTTAAGATTTCAATTAGTGAAAATCTACTGGGAATTTGTGAAAAGTCACTGAAATTCCAGTCGTTATATTTTGTCTACATCTAAATTAATTTTTGACAAACAATCAGTTCAATAGGCTTGTTTTGCAGTTATAGATAAATATTATTTTGGAATAGCTAAATTTAGGATAAATTCAGAGTGCTTCGTAAATTTTTTTCGTTGCATGTTTAGGAGAAAAAAATCATTAAAAATTGGAAGCGTGAAAATACTCATTCAAATTAAAATAACCTGACACGAATTTTGACAGGGGTTCTCAAATATTAAAGTCAAAAAGTGAGTGGTTTGTGATTAAAATTTTGATAAGGAGGTTATGTCAAGTTCTGCTAAGGTGATTCCATAGGGAGTATACTACTACTTATTAAACGAATGTTTTTTTAGAAAAATCCAAAGTTTTTTATGTTCTAGTATATAAAGTGAGGGGTGAGGGTTGATGAAAAAATAAGGTTATGTTATCATGTTGATGTGTACTTACGAAGTCTCGATTACTTTCAAATAAAGATACTTTTATGAGATTTCCGCTATCAGCTTTTATAAAACCTCTTTAAACATTTTTTAAAACAATATTTTCTAATTTACACTGTTGACGTGAACAAAAAGAACAACATATAAACGCAGAAACACTATGTGAGAATCATTGATACCTTAGCTGTGGTTGATGGAAAATCCGGCCATATTGACATAACAGTAACCCTCCAATCAACATCTTTAAGTAAATAAAAAGATGTTAAATTTTGTCGGTCTAACTGGCCACATTTTTTGTTAAAAAACGTTCAACGTTTCGCCCTGCGACGAAGGGCCTCTTCAGGTGTCGAAATAATTTAAAAACTATATTACATCAATGGGTGAAGTTTTATTTTACTCATGGAGAATATGAGTCTTTTCTTGTTAGTCAAGAAACGTAAAAGTAGTATATTCTTTCATGTTGTTAGTCATTATATTGAATAATAAAATTCCAAAATTTGTAACGTATATTAAGAATATATATATAAATGAGAACCGAATTTCACATGGTATTAGCATCATTAGGATTAATTTAAGAAATCCTAATGGTGCTAATACTATGAGTAAAATAAAACTTCACCCATTGATGTAATATGGTTTTTAAATTGTTCTACACCTGAAGAGGTCCTTCGTTGAAGGGAAGACGTTGAACGTTTTTTAACAAATATATATGACGAGTAGACCGAAAAAATTTAACATCTTTTTATTTAAATCAATTACCTGGTCAGTAACTAAAAATATCATCTGATATCGTTAAGTAAAATTCAAATTTCAGCATTTAATTAAAAACAGCAGATAAAATATTAACAAATATTTTACTGACGTGTATAAAATTAGAATGCCGTGAACAATAAGATCTAAGCATTCGAAACCACCCTATTCCATTAATGTCCAGTCAAAATAATTGATGGTTGATTTCTTTTTTCAAGGATTAGTTGCCATATTAACGAAGTGTTTCGGTACACCGAAAATATTTCACCTACGCTCACCGAATTTCGGTGGATCTAGCCGCCCTTTCCAGTTTCCTTGGGCTCACCGAAAATGTTTTGTGGCTTGATTCAGAACCAATCTATTCAGATTATTCCATCAAATTTGTATACTATATTTAAATGAAGATAGATATCTTTTCGTAACTTGAGTTATTCATTAATACCTCAATTAAAATAATTCTGAATAGTATTCATTAGCAACTATGCAAGCTGGAACAAATCTTTGCTTAATGTCTCTCTTTTAAAATTTCTTAAATATCGAAATAAAACCTACTTTCTTATGAAAATTTTTTGTGTACTAAAAAAGAAGACCAAAAAACTTCACAAATTAAAAATAGACTTAAAAAAATGTACAATAAATGTACAACAAAAAGAAAAAAAAGAAAAAAGAGGGAGAAAAAGAAAGAGTCAACCAAAATCAACCTCTCACTCAACTGAGATTGGATGCATTACAGAAAGATTTATTGATAAAATGCAAGATTCATGGGTTTTTTCAAAAGAGATATTTGATATTAAAAAGAAAGTATCTTTTGACTTTAACAATAAAGAAACAAAGGCAATTTTAATGAAACTACCAATAAATTTAAGAAATCTATCTTGAATTTGGTTAAAAAAGTTTGCCATACACAGATACACAGAACTTTCTGGTGTTTTTTATTTTAGTTTAATAAAATTTTCATAAGAAAGCAGATTTCATTTCAATCTTGAGGATTTTTGATTTTCTTAAGAAAATAGAAAAATTCACCAAACAACATTCGATATTAAATTCTTTACTCCCTATTTTCAGGTAATATGTGAACTTAATTAATACAGGTTTTATTATTTATAACTGTAGTTTGTCTATAAATAACTCCTGATGAGGAAGTCTAAATTGACTACGAAACATGTTGGTCCCCAGTAGTATAAAAAGGACGGAGAAAAAAAGGAATGAGAGGTTAGTTTTGGTTGATTCTTTCTTTTTCTCACTCTTTTTTATTTTTGTTGTTGTACATTTATTGTACATTTGTCTCTATTGAGCCGGAAAAGCAGGTAGTCTTTAATCTCTCTAGTCTCTAGTCTCTAATCTTGATTTGTGAAATTTTTGGATGTTCTTTTTTAGTACACAAAAAATTTTCATAAGAAAGTAGATTTCATTTCGATCTTTAAGAAAATATTTGTTCTACACTCGCCGAATTTCGCCTAGACACCGCCTAAAATTAACTACTTCTCAGTCAAGGACAGCTGAAATTTTAGTCCAACTTAACTAATTTTTTAGTCAAATTACATATTCTAAATTTTTTTGACTAATTCACTGAAGGTAAGTTGATTTTGACTAACAATTCATTGATTTGTAACTCAGTGAATCAGTGTCTGATTTTTTGCTTCTCAATTGGTCATTTTTAATAAATTCAGATTTAGAAAGTTCCCAATTGATGAAGATTTTTAATGAATTCTCAATAGAAAAAGATACGGCTTTCAGAGACGGGTACTGAAAATTCCAGTCATTTTTTGTTGACAAAGCAGTAAAAGATGAAATCATTGATATTTCAGTTATCTTTCACTCACTCTCTAATAAAAAAGACGACTGAGATTTCAGTCGTCTTTTCATTGGAGAAAGAGTGAAAACGAATACATTGACATTTCTGTCGTTTTTCACTGGTTCTCTAGTAAAAGACATTACTGAAACTGAAGTAGCTTTTTACACTGAGAAATAAATGAATAATGGCTGAAATTTCTGTTACTTTCTGGAATCAGAACACTAATTTCTTAGTTAAAATCTTTGATATGTGGGTTACTGAAACAAGTCAGTAACAGTTTTTACTAATTAAGAAGTACAGATGAACGTTACTGATTTGATTCTGTGGCTTACTTTTGCCTGAATTCAAATTCAAATAGTACTTCAATTTGAATCAATGAGATTTCACTGTCGAAGCAGCTAGAAATGAGTTACTGCAGACGCCTTCCGGGCCAGGAATATCAGAACTGTCACCTATGTCATCGATTTTAATGAAAGTTGGTGAAGTTGTACTTGTCGTATGGGTAATATTTTGTGGCCGCGAGCTCCGCTCGGTTGGCTAACTTAAGGTATTATGATCACGCTGAACTTCGGCGCAAACCAGAACGTTAGCTGCTAAGTTCAAGATATCCCCGATTTTTTTAATTGTGGCAACGCTGTGATGCGTTCTATCTCTTTTTGTCCAAGAGAGAAAGTTTCAATTAGAGTCTCTAGAAAATATTCCTAGAAACCTAACCTAATTCAGTCAAAGTCAGTGTTAGTATGTCCGCTCGCGATCCCGTAATGCACGCA
>JAUMHM010000031.1:14215038-14226517 GCA_032362435.1 Melikaiella ostensackeni
TTTGTGTGATGATCTGTGACGAAGAAGGGGAGGGGTGGAAAAAGTGTTCAAAATAGCGTGACGTAGTTTTTGAACGGTCCCAAAAGTTTAAAAAAAAAGCATAAAAAATCTGGTCATATTTTGAACTGGATATTGACCCGAAATAAGACGCAGCATTTTTCAGACAAAAGGGACTTAAATTGGGTTCATAAGCAAACAAACAAAAATGACACGAAGTTGCCTCGGCAATGGCGTGAAGTGAAACCTGAAAAACTAAGACGCAGCAAAACTTAGTCTGGCTTTTTTTTGTGCAAGTGTATTTTTCTTACAAAATAACTCGTCCTTAGAGACATATGATGATTAATCCTTGTGTCAATTTTTTTTGTCTGCAGAAGAGAAGCTCAGGAGGATAAGAGAAAATCGATTGTGGGAAAGCCGGTGGTTTCTTATTCCTTATTTTTGGTGGGAAGTTGTTCAACTCCAAAGTCGGGTTTAAAGTTTTAGTGAGAAGAAAAATAAGTACTAGGGAAAAAGAAATAAAGGGTATGCAATTAAACTTTAAAGGTTTAAAAGTCTGTTCTATATATAAGTAAAGAAGATCACTTCTTTTGTGGTTTTTATTCATTTGACATTTTTGTCTTTGTATTTCATATTTGATTTTAGATATATTAAAAGATTTATTTACCTTTAATTAATTTATTAAAATTAAATTAGACATGGATTTTTCAGAACCTTTTCAACAATTCGGAAGCTTTGAGTTTTAATAATTCAGAGTTTTCTAAATCCATAATTATTCATGTTACTAGAATAGTTGTTACTTTGATTATCTAAAAATTTTTTTAAAGTGTCTGTAATTTCTTAAAAGTTAAAGATAAAAATAAGTTGACAATGTTAAATAATCATTTACAAGTTTTAAAGTAATCTTCATGTATTTTAAAATTAATTTTCTTTACTGCTTGTATGATTTTCTCTGGAAGCTTAAATTACAATTTCCCCTAGTCTGTTGAAAATATTATTTCACTCCATACGAATCATTGTATTATTAGGGAGGATTAATTTGCTGCAAAAAGACATGATGCTTAGTAAATAATTCAAAACACAGAGCTGCATAAGCGCAAGGATAATAAAAATTTTCCGAATGAAAGGTGCACTTTAAAATATCTAAAATATATAGAAGAATTGAATCCTTATAGAAAAAAGGTTTGAAAAACAATTATATTACAAAGTGTTATAAATAAATTGCTATTTTAGAGGTCATTATATTTTTTCAAGAGAGAAAATAAGAATAAAAATGACTAACTCATCGAAATAAGAGTCCTGCAAGTTTGATCAAATCCAAACTTGGAGATCTTGGAGAGTTTCGTAGGAATGTACTTTTATTTCCGCGATGAAAATACTTTTTACCATTGCTTCATCTCAAACCACTACTGGATCAAAAACTTAAATTTAAACAATAATGTTTACTTCGCTTCAGTGAACTTAAGACAAGGTCGTGTTATGAAAAAATAAAATTTAACTGAAAGTTTATTTGATTATAGGATTCATTGGAATTTTTATATATCAGAGATTCAACTTTAGGAATAAGTGAAATGGCTCAATTATAGAAAAATTCGGCTGAAATTGATATATTCAAAAAAATTAGGTAAACCTTCTAAGTATATAGGAATAACGTACATTTAAACTGCAATTTCCAAAACATCCAATTCAAAAATATGAAACTAAAAGATGATATTTTGTAGATTTAAAAATTTGTTTTGTTACAAATTTGAAATTTTTCAAAACTTAACTTTTCGATAATGAAAATTTTGAACACTCGGGCTTGCACAAGTGGAAAGTCATGAATCTTGAAAGCATTTATTAAGCCTTGACTTTTCTGAATTAGGAATAAAAAATTTGTGAACCTGCGCTTTCTCCGGGGATTCTTTTGTTTTAATCAAAACCATTTAACTATTAGAGTTATGAATTGAATAATACAATCGTATTTTTAAAGTCTTGTAAGATCAATTATCTGCAATTTAAATAAAACAGAACCGAAATAATCGAAAGTAATCTAAAAATCTAATAATAGGAAAAATATGAACAATTACACTCTTTCATATCAGTTATAAGAAAACACAACAATAAAATGAATGAAAGCTGAGATTATATAATTTTTGTATGAGAATATATTAAGGTACACGCTGGAGCTTCCAAATTTATGAATTTTTTTTGCTGCATGAATAAACGTTTAAAAAATAATTCGACTACAAAAGAAAATTATCAAATCGTCAAAATCTTGAGAAAGAGAAGACACTTCTATTTTCTTCCCAAAAATTTAATTTTCTATTCAGAAACAGAAAAAGCACTTGATTCCGAAATAAGCCAAGCTGAATTGAGACGTTAGAAGTTTGATTGAAAAATATTATAAGGTTTCGAGAAAAAGGAGAAGAAATTTTTTTCCGTTCGAGGTGCACGTTTTTTCCACTTTGAACGGTAATAAAAAATCCAAATTTCATTTTAGAAGAATAAAATTGCTTCTGAGATGATGCAGTGTTGAATTGAGGCGTGAAAAGTTTGACTGAAAAAAGTCATCCAGTTCAGAGAAAATGGAGGATAAATATTTTTTCTTTCCTCGAGGCGCATGTTCATGAACTTTGGACGGTGATTTCAATTTTGATTTTGAAAAAAAGAAGCAGAAGAAAAATAGATTTGTAGCTGTTCAGTTGCACAAAAATTGAAAAAATTTTAAAATGTTGCAAAAATTTGCTTGTGCCCTTTTGGAGCGCCACCCTTCTATCCAGAATCCTTTCACTCAGTTTAAAATTGTACATTCTTGAAAGCTGCGAATGTGAAAGTGTCTAGTTTTAAAGGCTTCAATTTCAAAATTTGTTATGTTAGAAAACTCACATCTTGAAACTGTTCAGTTTTCAATGCCTCATATTTTAATGTTTTTATAGATTTTAGATTGAACCTCAACTTAACATTGGATTTAAAAAAATCTAAAAGCCTTAAAATTAAAAATTATCAAATTTTGAATGGTTTAATTTAAAATAATGTAATCATTTGCAATCCCATTTAAAGCGGAATTGTGTGAGCAAATCATTCATTATGTATGAAATTTTAATCGTATCCCGAAAAAGAACTAATGTTCTGGTTTCACTGCAATTGGGGAAATAACAATTAAAAAGAAGGTTACTATATCAGCACATGATTTATTTTTCAGTTATCGATGTACCTACTTGAAAATCTAATCACTTTTGTTGAAAATTCAAATACTCTCTATTGGAAATTCAGATTCATCTATAAAGTAATTGGAATTCCAGCCGAATATTTTCAAACACTGATCTTAATATCTTTATCTTCCAATCTTCAAAATGGTTCAGAGTTTCTTTTTCGAATTCAAAAGTCTTGATTTTTCTGAGATTCAAGACTTAAAAGCTTCGAATCCGATAAACATCCACTTCAAAAACTTTGCAAAACGGACACTTGGATTTGGGAAACGTCGCAATATGACAGCATCTAAACTTTTGAACTTCCGATCATGAAAGCATCTGAACTTGAAGGCATTTGTGATTGAAATCATCTAACTCTAAGTTGAAAGCATTCAAATAAGTTAGTCAGCAAGAATATATCCTTGATAAACTCTTTCTATAGAATAAACAAGTTTTCTTCTCTAGTTGCTTTTCAACTTGAGATACAAGTGGACTTCATAAGCTGTGGCCAATGCCAATCAAGAAGACACTTGTCTACTCGAAAGGCCATTTGATGTGAGTTTGCTTGAATCAGGACAACATTTCTGTTAGAGCGGTTTTCATAGAAAGTATAGAGGAAGTTCCCACAACTTTACGTGCTGGTGAACCTCACCTAATGAACAACAGATAGAATCTTAAGCTTGCGGTTGTTGGAAACTTTGGATATGGGCAACCAAGGTAGCAAAACAGAGTCGACTTCGTGCTTGGTTAAGCCCGTCGCAATACATCAACCGGAAGCGTAGCTCAAATCCTTAGCTGTACATAATCCTATAACACATCCTACATCTAGCATCCTGTAACCTGACAACTGCTATTAGATCAAGTTCGCTATTGCTCTACCTATATATTTGTCACGGAAACCGGGAACTGCGACGAGAAACAAAAGGCGTTAATGGAAACTCTTGCTACGCGGACAATTCTCTTGCACAGGTAGTATTCGAAGCCGGAATTAAATCAGACTTGAGATGCTAAAACATTATATATGTTGAAGCTAGTCTCTTCGAGTCGGTGATGAAGAAGGTTATGGCCCTTTATCAGAATGGGGTTGAGGGGATAGATTTTATGGCCGAACGGTTGAATATTTTTGTCAAATCTTTTGCATACGTAGTCTAAAAATAGTATTCTCCTTTCTTGACTAGAGCTGGTTTTCAATCACGCGCAGTTTTAGGTGTCTATTTTAGGTAGCTGTATCAGCTTCATTAGATCATGACGAGAAAATTAAAAAAAGATATTAAAAAGTCGGTTAATATCTTCATTCCCAGTTGAAAGTTATTGTACTTTTGTATGCCTTTGAAGTTTAACTTTATAACTGAAAATATTCACCGATTTTCATCAATCTTTTTCTACTTTTTTCTAATTATATAAAGAAATTAATTCAGCTAATTAAAATTTAATTCACCCATGTTTTCAGAATTTCCGTTTTTTTAACGGGCCTGAATCTCATAACAATAAAAGGGTCATCCATTGCAAAAAAAGGAAAGTAGCCTTCTACTCTCAACGGGATGTCTGCCTCGTCTTCGGAGCAAAGGGTTCAGGATCACACAGCAAAACCCAGATACGACTAAAAGTGAGCGAAGCTGCTATTGTACTTTTGTTTTCGACTATTAAAACAAATATGAACAGTTTTACTAAAAACCAGCTCTGGTCAAGAGAGGAAAATACTATTTAGATCACTTATGAAAAAAAGTTTAGACAAAAATATTCAACCGTTTGGCCGTAAAATCTAGCCTCGCAAAGCCCATTCTGATAATGGGCCTTAAGGAGATGGGTTAGAAGTGAAAGTTAGCTCTGAATTATATGTATACGTCCAAGACAAAAAAAACTCATTTTGTCACTTGTCGATAACGGACAATTTCCGACAAAATTCAGATAGAAAATAACCTTCATAGAAAACCGTTAAAGTGGGCTCTTTTGTTTAGGATGTAAACATATTAGGCTCCTGGGCTTATGCCATATTCATTTAAAGTCTCGTTTTATAAATAAGAGGTGGTTAATCTCTAACTTTTTAATCCTCATAAGAAGAGCATCCTCATATTTTACGTGTTTTTTTGTGTTTCCATTTTCACATTTTCTGCTATCATGTTCAGCGGTGCCGATGCAAGTTTAATTATGTAGGGGGACATTTATGCCTTGTTGCTCTAATTAATTAATCTGTTTGGAACCTGATCCGCTAAGTACAGTTTGATTAAAAGTTTACTCTTTATTTCGCTGATAAAAGTTCTGTTGATGAATAAACATTTCTATTTAGAATCTATATAACGTACACAAGAACAATAATCAGGATAGTTTTGTTATATATAGCAGCAAGTAGTACGTACAATAAAAATTGTCAAACTTTGGCTCAAATTGTTAAGAAAGTATGAAACTTTATGTGTTCTTTGTGACATAAAGAACGTTTTAGGATTGGATGCCAAAAATGTCTTCAAAGTTGAAAAAATGGTTTCGAAATCCACAAAAAATATGAGACAGTTGAAAATTGACAAAATGGCGACAGTTTTTTCTGAAAACCAAGAATTGTGTTTTTTTTTGAAAAAGTATGTAAGATACGGGAAAAATTCTAAAATTTTTTCAAACAAAATCAATATTTTCGTTCATTCTCAACATACTATAATTATTGCATGATACTCCTGCTCCGTCCACAATGCTATATTTCTATATTTTCTATATTTCGTAGCTGTGATTTAATTGGCTATTTGTTTTCGAAACTCCATAAGAAAGCCAACTGTACAACCTGAGTGTCTACTCGAATTTTGAAAAAAAAAATCCCTGACAATTCGAGGTTTTTCCAGGTGAATAAATAAGCTGGCTTTATAAAATTTTATTAAATTAAATTTAAAAGTTCTTTTTATTTTCTAAACCAGCGCTCAAATTCGAAAAAAATTTTTTTTATAAAATTTGAATATATTAAATTATCAACACTTTCGAAAAATAATGGTCTTTTCATATAAAAATTAATTTTGAAGCTTTTTATGTAAAATGTAGTCAATTATTTTGAAATTAAAAGTCGAAATCCTTAACTTCACTTGACAATTTTTACCTTCCATTTTAGGTAACCTCTTTTCCTTTCTTTACAAAAACTTTAAAATTATAATAAATGAAAAAACTGAAGTAGATAAATAACTCTTGTTCCTTTTTTGTTTTAGAAGAGGTTCTTCTATTATATTTACCGAGTTACTCAATGCCAATGTACAACAATAATAGATTCTGTGATATGAGATATGATACTTTAAATGAATTGCCTTTTTAAAAAATTAAAAGCAAATAAAATGTCACTAAATAACCTGAATTCAAAAATTCAATGGATGCAGAAGAACTCATGTGAATTCAAAAGACTTTACTATAAGTGAATACAGTAGTGTTCAACTGTCAATTCTACTGAATACAAAGTAAAAATATAATTATTCTACTTTCTATAGAAAATGCATGTTACATGTTTTTGAAGATTTCTTTTCTGCTTATTTTTTACATTCAGAAAAGAGCTTATGAAAAAATTTAAAAAAATTAAAATTTTCAAGGTAAAACCAATGATCATAAATAGTTTAGCGTTTTATTTATTTATAATTTGTTTTTTATATTCTAATTACTGCAGTTGTCAATTCATTTACTCTGTTGAAATTCCGATATGGTGAAGTAGACAAAATGAATCGTCATTTATTAAATCGCAATTTTTTTAAAAATATGGTAAGGGAACATCCATTAACTACGTACGGTATTTTTGGAAATTATACCCTCCACCCCTCCCCCTCACCACAATGTAAGGTTTTTACTGTGGTAAGATAATGTTTATTACATAAACATTTTTTGCAAATTTAAATGTTGGCTCATAAACAAATTCCAGATAAATTCAAAAGAATTAAAAGTAATTAAAAATATTTGATTCGAAACCACCATTTTATGAGCCTGCAACGCCTCATGAAAAATAAGCGTTGTATAGCCCCTTACCGAATGGTGACAGCTGGTGTAACGTAATTAGTTCCAAAAGCGCCACAATGACACGTGAATAGTTCCGCAAATGACCACTGATTAACGCACAATGTTTTCTTTAACCCTACTGTTGGGAAAAATAATGACACGAGATGGCACTCAAACTCGCACCATTTCGTCAAGGGGCTACACAACGCTCATTTTTCAGACGGCCCTGCAGGCACATAAAATGCTGATTTCGAATAAAATATCGTACATTACTCGTACCATTAGGCACGTCTTTTCACGTGGAGCTCAATATTTGCAGAACTCGTTAAAAAACCTCGCGTCGCCTTCGGCGTTCGTTTGGCACCTCTATTTCGTACACTAAACACTACCAAAAAACTGAAAATGAGCAAAATCAATGACCTAAGTTTTGCCTTTGACATGGAACGCCCTGAGTTAAAAACTTTAAGAATTTTTTTTCGAAAATATCAAAAAACACAACTTTTATATTTGAGTGTCGACTTAAGAAGGCTTTAAATATTATTAATATTTAAAGAAAAAAATCGACGATCTCTTTAAGGTTAAAATACAACGAAAAAATGTTTTTCAAGAAAGAATTGAAAATAAAAAATTTTCATTTTTTTAAAATTTTATCATAATTCAATATGTTTTGCGTGACTTTTTACCAGGAATTTTTTTCGTGAGACCAATAGATACAGAGATAAAAATCCTTAAAACGAAAGGTTCTAAATTTTCAATGGTTAATAACTTTTGAAAAAGTGAAAATTTCGCAAAATCATCTGGCACCTCTATTTTGTACACTAAATACTACGAAAAAACTGAAAATGAGCAAAATCGATGACTTGAGTTTTGCCTTTGACATGGAACGCCCTGAGTTAAAAACTTTAACAATTTTTTTTCGAAAATATCAAAAAACACAACTTTTATATTTTAGTGTCAACTTAAGAGACTTTAAATATTATTAATATTTGAAAAAAAAAACGACGGTCTCTTTCAGGTTGAAAAACAATGGAAAATTGTTTTTTGAGAAGAAATTAAAAATTAAAAATTTCTTTTTTTTCAAATTTCATCAAATTTCAATATGTTTTGCGTGAATTTTTATCAGGCTATTCTTTTGCAAGACCAATAGAGACAGAGATAAAAATCCTTAAAACAAAAGGCTCTGAATTTTCAATTCTTAATAACTTTTGAAAAATTAGGAATTTTGCAAAATCGTTTGGCACCTCTATTTCGTACACTAAACGCTTCATAAATTTGAAAATGAACAAAATCAATGACTTGAGTTTTGCCTTTGACATGGAGCGCCCTGAGTTAAAAACTTTAACAACTTTTTTCTCGAAAATATAAGAAAATAGAACTTTTATGTTTGAGTGTCAACTTAAGAGACTTAAAATATTATTAATATTTGAAGAAAAAAATCGACGGTCTCTTTCAGGTTGAAAAACAATGAAAAATTGTTTTTGAAGAAAGAATTGAAAATTAAACATTTATATTTTTTTCAAATTTTATCAAATTTCAATATGTTTTGCGTGAATTTTTATCAGGACATTTTCTTGTAAGACCAATAGATATAAAGATAAAAATCCTTGAAACGAAAGGTTCTGAATTTTCAATTGTTAATAACTCTTGAAAAATTGCAAATTTTGCAAAATCGCTTGGCACCACTATTTCGTACACTAAGCACTACAAACAAACCGAAAATGAGCAAAATCGATGGCTTGAGTCTTGCATGTGGAACACCCCGAGTTAAAAACTCTGACAATTTTTTTCTCAAAAATAACAAAAAACAGAAAGCTTTATATTTTAATGTCAACTTGAAAAGGCTTTAAATATTATTATTTGAAAAAAAACGAAAAAGGCAATGATCTCCTTCGAGTTGAAAAATTGTTATTCAAATAAATAATTGAAAATTCACAATTTAAATTTTTTTAAATTTTTTAAAAATTCAATATGTTCTGTTTGAATTTTCATGAGGACACTTTTTTGTAGGTCCAATAGGTTTTCCCTTTGACCTGGAACGCCACAGTACCATTTTTTCGGAGCTTAAACATTGCTCTTAATTGTTAAAAAAATTTCCAAATGTTATAATTTCCGAATACTTTTGCTTCTTCATGGAGGGACTCTTGTAATGGTGAGAATTTCGAAAAATCCTAAATTCGTTTGATTAAACATTCCTCAATTAAGAAATGTCTAATACAATGTTTTAAGCAATTTTCCGGATGTGTGTGTGTGTGTGTCACACTTTCTCGTGAACGCAATAACTTGAAGACAATTGCAGATAAATTAATGAATGTAAAAAAATCCACAAAAACGATAATCACCTGAGACACCATTCCAGAAACTGAGAAATCAATGTCGTAGAGTAAACCTTTCTTAGAACGTGATTGAGATGTAAAACAATTTCTTAAAAAGGAGAAAAAGGAATAATTATGTTGGTCATCCGTTCCAAATAAAAAATTCAAACTTTTATTTCAAATAAATGAAGGTGTCCAAATCCAAACAATTAACCCACGTTTCGGCACGGCTTTGTGTCTTTTTCAAGGTTAAATTATACTAAAATCAGAAGAATTTTCGTATGCTAAGCTTGAATACCAAGTACATAAGAGAAAACTTGAAGTTGAAAGACAATCATAGTTTAAAAAACAGTAGAAAGTGATAAAATGTTAACCTAAATACAATATTTTTCGTTTATAATTCAGAAATTAAGAGGAGGAATGACCTGTTTCATAGTGTAAAAAACTATAATATAAAATTCAACGAGACGTGTAACGTCAATTCATTATCTTTGTATATAAAGTCAAAATGTTATCAAATCGTTTAACCTCATAAAAAATGGAGGCTAAACCGTCTAATGAAATTACATGTTAAAAAGACGGAAACGAAGAAAAAATTGAGTGGTTGGTTATGATTGATGAACGAACAGCTGCTTTGTAAAATGAAAGCTAAATATCAAGAAAACTTAGAGTATGTGGAAAGTATATAGATAAACAAACACAGATAGATACAAATTCAAAACGTAAGCCACCTAATGAGCGCACCAGAAAGCTTGAAATTCAAAACAAGTTATTAATTTAAAGTGCATTGGTAGTAATTGTTGATATGCTCTCTTTCAGTTGGCAAATTGACACAATTATCAGAATATTTATTTATAGTATTTTAATATTTTTATAATCAAAATCGGAAAAATGGCTACATGTATATGCATGTTGCGAAAGGCCTGTTTATTTACACAATCTCTTTTGTGTTCAGCTATGCGTGTCTTTAATCTCCTGCCGGTTTCACCGATATATATTTTGTTGCAACCAGTACATTTAATCAATAAACTAAATTAGATAAGTTTTCTTTTGCATCCTTATCTTTTTTATCAATGAAAAAGTCTTCAATTTTTTTTACTATTTTTGAAGTAGGTAAACATTGATGTTGAACTTTTTAAGAGAACCTCTGATTCTTTTCAGGTAATCCTTGAATGTATGGAAGAGTTAAAACTTTGTCATCACTATTATGATCATCCAACCACTATTGTTTTTTGGTGTTTTTTGAAAAGTTATGTATTTTATAAACCCTTCCTTCAATAACACTCTCAATAAGCGGAAGAGGATTATCATTCATTTGAAGCGTTTCTTTAATAAACTTTAAATTTTCAACTCGAAAGTTGACATGACTCAATTTAATACCTCTGCCAATCAAATTTTTAATTAAACCAATTTTTTGGCAAAATGGATGATGGGAATAAAAATTTTTATACTGACCTGATGATGTTGGTTTTCTATATCGATTCGTGATTAAACTTTCATTTTCAGGTTTAATAATGGATGAATCTAAAAAATTTAAGGTGTTATTTACTTCAGTTTCAAAAGTAAATTGTATAGAATCTTCAACTATGTTGAAAACTTTCACAAATTCATTAATTTCATCACTAGGAATTATTGCAAACACATAATCGACAAATTTTTTGTAAAAAATTGGTTTGAAACTCAATTTCGACAAAGCTTTCTCTTCCACAAAATCAAGTACTACATTTGATATTATTGGTGACAAAGGTGAACCCATTGGTCAACCCAAAACTTGATTATAATAATTGCTATCAAAAGAAAAAACAGTGTCATTGAACCGTCCTTATTGTAATTAACATTTCATTTAACGGGATTTTTATTACATTGTTATCATTTTTACATTCTCATCAGAGAATGTATTAGATTTGTTTAAAATTTGACCCCCCCCCCCGTTTTTGTCAAATGTCCACGTTTTAAGACCCCCTGAACCCGGGAAACATGTTTTTACGCATGTGTCTGTCTGTGTGTCTGTGTGTGTGTCTGTAGATTTTTATTTTGTGAGCACGA
>JAUMHM010000031.1:14233804-14244453 GCA_032362435.1 Melikaiella ostensackeni
GAAAAAGATATTCGATTTTCGAAAACATTCTATAATATTACTCTCTTGACCTTTGCGTTCAAAATAACCTATGTAGAAGTATATTGAATCTACAAATTCGGATATAATAAATTACATGCCGAAAAAATATTGTCAGAAGCTTAATTCCGTGAATCAGAAAACTAACATTAAAAATAGGTATAGATATAAATAAAATGAAGACCTAGTCGGAAAAATTAGATCAGTGATGATAAATTCTCTTTCAGAAGCCCTCAAGGCACGGAAAACAACATCTAACCATATTTGCAGTTTGCTGTTCGCTAGGAGGGTTGTGTATTCCTTGAATTAGTGAAACTGGATGTGGGAGGTTGTGTCCACAAGCAACAGTAAATTTTATTTACTACGAGGGTGAGCGACTATTTTGCTTCCGTCAACAGCATTTTACTTTTGAGAATTCCTTACTTTTAACATAAATTGTAAAACTTTCAATTGAATATTTGAATACAATTTATTATACAGGGTGTCCCAGAGTCAAGTGTCCAGAATTATATTGCTGCATAAGAAAATTAATAAGATAAATGGAAAATTCTTCTTGTAAAAATTAGTTGAAGTTTTAGTTTTTGTGTTATGAAATATTTAAGCTGGACCCATTAGGAGTGCGGTATTAACAGCCGTGCGTGCGTGAGCGGGAGTCCAACTCCGTGTTAGTGACATACAGAAAGGGAAAGTTTGATTATTTAAGAAAAAGTAATGGAACAACCCTTGCACGAATAGCTGGCACTAAAACTGATACACTCAAAAAATCTTACAAGTTCAAAAATTACGATAGAGGATTGCGCGATGAATATTTCTAGAGAGTCAACCCTGAGCGGGCTGCTTTTGTTACAACAACAAAAAACAATGACCAAAATGAAATTAACTTAAAATAATTTTCAGGGGTCATATTTCGATTTCTCGTATTGAACTTAGGCAAATTGAATTATTTCGAACAATAATAGGAATATACTAATTACTTCAGTAACGCAATTCTTCAAGATATGTGTTTGGAATATGCCTAAGAATCCATCCCCATAAGAATAATTATGTAAATTTGCTTTCAGGGGTGTCAGAATTTTTTTTATTCCTACTTAGAAAGATGGATCAATTTTTCAAATTATCAAAGTTGTTGTCCTCACTCACTTTGAGGGGTGTTATAAATTTTTATTCATCCCCTGCTGAAAAAGATCGAAAAATTTCCGCAGTAATGTAAGTTGCTGGCCGCACTTATTCTTTTAACAACTCATTAAACAGAGGGATGATTTTCTCACATCCCCAGAAAACCGCTCTGGCAGTGACACAGATTTGAATTTACTTTGAGGGGTGTTATAAGCTTATGTTCTGGAACAACTACACTTGATATTAATGTTTTTAATAGATTTTTTTCATAAAAATTTCAAATCCGTTATTAATTAACATCTAAATCTCTAATTATCTAAAATTTGAGGAAGGTTGAGTTAAAAATAAAAAGATGAAATAAATAGAAAATTTGGAAACCAAAGTCAAGGAGACGTATATTGTAGGCATAAAAATCAGAAAATCAATCATATGTTCGAAGAAATTATAAATAAGTAAATTGGGTTAAACTTGCGGCAAAATTAAGAGTGAAGATGCACCAAGTAAGACGATAAAAAAACTACACATTCGTACACGAAATAAATATATTAATCGATTAAACGATTGGATACGGGAAATAACTATCGAACATGATTTTAGAAGTTGGTTCGAAAGTTAGAACGAAATCGGGAATGTCGATTTACCCTGAATTCGAAGATGAAGTTTTCCTCCAGAATCGAAGTTGAGACGAGTACCTTCGTTGGAGAGCAAAGCGACTATGAATTCATCATCACGTATCCATTCTGAGTTTTCTTATCTACAATTATTTAGAAATCGAGCAGATATCCTGACATCGAGTAAAGGTTGACCATTTTTCCATAAGAGTAAATTGGTAACTTTGTTGGCGTCACGCTCGAATTACACATTAATAAACATGATGCAAAAGTATCTAATGAAAAAATATAAAATATACTTGAAAATTAATTGAAGCACACATACATAACACTTTGAGCGGTTCACTAGAGTCAAGACTGCTCTCTTGTATCGCAAATACTAGTTTCCCTATTGGCTTACATAAAATGATTTAAAAATGAGTGTGTAATTATTTATATATCTTCCATATAGAAGTATCGCGTTACAGTTTATTCCTTACACAAAATGATCGAAAAATTTCAGCAGTAATGTGAGTTGTTAACTGCACTTATTTTGTTAACAACGCAATAAACAGAGAAATGATTTTCGCACATCGCCGAAAAATCACCATGGCATTGACAAGGATATAAATTTACTTTGAGGGTGGTTACAAACGTTACTAACGTCTTCAAAAAACCACCCTTGCAGTGACACGAATCTGAATTTGCTTTCAGGGGTGTTAAAAATTTTCGTCCATCCTCTACTAAGAAAGGTCGTAAAAGTTCCGAAGTGATGAAAGTTGTTGGCTCCACTGATATTTCTATCAACTTAATAAACCGAAGGATAAAGCACTAACATCCCTAGAAAACCACCCTTGAAATTATAATGACCTGAATTTACTTTGCTTCCGGCGGAAATTTTTCGATATTCCTAAGAACGAGATGAACAAAAATTTATAACACACTTCAAAGTAAATTTAGAACAGTGTCATTTCAAGGGTAGTTTTCTGGCAATGTGAAAATATTTTCTCCCGGCTTATTGAGTTAATGAAAAAATCAGTAGAGCCAGCATCTTTCATCACTCTGGAAACTTTTCGATCATTCTTAGTAGGATGTAAACATAAATGTTCAATACCCCTCAAATAGAATTCCGATCGGTGTCACTGCATAGATGGATTTCTAGGGATATAAGAACATTATACTTTGGTTTATTGAGCTGTTGAAGAAATCAGTGCGTCCAACAATTAACATTACTGTGGAAATTTTTCAATCTTGCATAGTAGGAGATGAACAGAAATTTATAATATCCCTCAAAGTAAAGTCAGATCTGTGTCACTGCGAGGGTGTTTTTCTGGGGATGTGAAAAAATCATCCCTTTGTTTATTGAGCTGCTAAAAAAAAAATGCGGTCAATAACTTACATTACTGCGGAAATTTTTCAATCTTTCTTAGTAGAAGGTGGGAAAAAATTTACAATATCCATAAAAGTAAATTCAGATCTTAAATTCAGAACTAAACTACTCGTAATTTGACAAATTTTTCAGTTTAATAAAATAATCATATTTTTTTACTGATTCAGAAAGTAAAATCTGACGAAATAGTCGCTGCGGTACAACGGAAATTTTCTAAAATAGACTCGATTTTTGGAGGAGGCATGGAATTTGGTACATGTGCTCTTTTTAACCTAAAAAAGTTTTAGGATAGGGTGTCAGCAAATGTTTGAAAATTTTTTCTGAAAAAACGGGCAATCTTTTTTTGAAAATCCAATATTTCTAAAAATAATAGAGCTGAAATTAACTTTTTCTTTTTTTATTATTGACAGGGGCTTCCCAAGTCTTTCAAAACTAGAAAGAAATTGAAAAAAAACTAGAAAATTAACAATATGGCGACTGTTTGTATGTAACTAAATTTTTTAAATTTTTTTAGAAAAATATGCGGGAAACGGGAAAAAGTCCAATTAAAAGTTATTCTTCTTGATGAGTCCTACGAAAATTTCTTCTCCATTTTTCAATATTTTAAACTGTTTTTTGAGTATTTACAAAAATGTGATTGTTTTCCCGCAACATAATTGTTCTCCATTCTATCTGCTAAAGAATGTGTGAGAAGTCACTTGCTTATGATTTACAGGTGGACAGAACATTATTGACATTGTTTGACCTTCATTTTTAACTTTTTTTTTAAACATTGTTCTTTGGAATTTTCAAAAATTCCATGTCACTTCGTCCAGATAGGAATAGTAGTACCGCTTATTTGCTTCAAAATTCAGGATTTCGGCCTTACTTCTCAATTTCGAAATGTTCAGAATTTTGTTTCAATATGTAAACTTGAAATGCAAACCAATTTCCAAAAGAATGTTGGGTGAATTTAAAGTGAATGGTGTAAAATCAAAATCAATCAAAATCTCACATATGTTTGAAAAAAAAAAATTATTTTCAGATAGCAGCCGCAATTTCGTTAATTTTTGAGCTTTTTCAAATCTCTTTCTAGATTTGGAAAGTTTAGGAAGCACATGTCAATAAAAGAAAAGAAAAAGTTTATTCCCTCTATCATTTTGAAAAATACCGAATTTAAAATAAAATTGTCAGTTCTTTTCAGAAAAAAAAATTCAAAACTTTGTTGGCAGCCTGTCCTAAACCCTTTTTTAGTGCAAAAAGCACACATGTACCTCAAATTATATTTTTTTCTAACGATTTGAACCTATTTTAGGGGTTGTTCAGCGTGCGAAATAGAGTAAAAAAGGGTCATACAAAAAATATTCTAAAATTATAATCCTCGAATTCACAAAGGTTTCTGTATTCCTTTAGTGCAAAAGGTTATTGAAAAATAACATTACTGAACTTTTGTTGCGGAATTTTCTCCTTAGATAATGTCTCGACATTTCTCATGTAAAATTAAAAAACTCGTGGGAGCACTTTTTAACAAAAATCAATATTATATTTTATTCATTCAATTTTTGTATATTTGAAAGAGCCCTTTCACCATCAAAAGTCGTTGAAAGGTGATTTTACTCACCGGTTCATCACAGATTGTAATGAGATGATGATCGCACAATTTAAAAAATTATTTTCAAAAAATTTCTGAAAATAAAAATTCAAAATTTCGAAAAAATTATTTGTATTAGATTTTTTTTGTTCTAAAAAATACTCGTATGGCCTCATACTCGTAAAGCAATATCTAGTAAATATCATTTAACTTCAAGGACCTTTCGCTTAAAGTTGGTTGAGGCTCACCATGTCAGGTTTAGAGAATTGGTTAGATTGAACCAAAACGTATTCAGATTAGAAAAAAAATGTTTCCGAAACATCCAAATTTCTGTACGAATAAATGATTCTAATACAAAGAACTAGAAAATTATTTCCAGAAGTAATTCTTAGTAATTTGATTCTGAAGTCTGACTAAAACTGCCTGTCTCTATTTAACGACGTTACGTCTGGACAAAATGATTTTCTCTACTGACACTGGGCGACGCCTCGCAATCAGTAGTAGAGGAAAGTCCTAGCCAGCCGCGCCTATAAAATTTATCTAGTGAAAAACGAGAGAATACTTCAATTACATTTTTAATTAAAAAAATTATTTCTTTGTTCTGTCTTGATAAAGGATTTCTTATCAGGAACTGACATCCACCGCATTCTCTGTATATGGCTTCTCACGCAACTAGACACGAGCATAAAACTGAAAACGTTGCGAAAGTAATTTGTGCGTTATAATTGAAATTTTTTGTCGAGCGTGTACAACTCGGAGGCCAAGCATGAGTTGGAATTCTACGATATTGATTCTAGACACGTATGCACCGTAGAATGCACAGGTTGAATTAACGGATCTCTGGCGGAAATGGGAAAATAACAACTCATATTTTCCCAGCGAAAAACAAAAACTTGTTGCCATATACACACATGCAACAGAGTAAAGCTCGCAGTAGCGAGTTCCTCATAAATCTTCATATAGCGAGAACTTTTTAAACGCACCTGACCGATGTTGGAAAATTTTCGTGTAATATTGAAAAACAGTAAAAGCTATGTCAACTTTATGATGGACGCCTGCAACAATAACGACATTTTATTGTTAATTCCAATTTTATCATGCATTCAGAATTAATGGCTTTCAATGCAGTTGCTAGGGTCTAACGAGAAGAGGACGCCGATTCGACAGGGATTTACAGAATTAAAGTGCATCAAAATCTATTAGATACGTATTTTTTCATTTAATCCAGTGGGCCTTAGTTTTCGACATATCGAGGTTTGAGCAATTTACGTTTGAGCACTCAACTCGCCACTGTCAAGCGCGGGTCGCGCTCAAAAGCGTATATATTCAAACCGAGATATCTCGGAAACTAAGGCCCATTGGATCGAAAGAAAAAATATGTAGATAATGGATTCTGATTTACTCCAGTCGAATCGGCGTCCTGCATCTCACAACCTCTCTTTGTAATTAATATTCGGAAGATTGCTTCTTTATTCAGACGGATCAATTATCCATTCGTTTTCATTGTTAGAAGGAAAATGGTGGTATTGAAAAAAATTATAAATAATATATAATATATGTGGGCTTCTGCATGAAAAGGGCCCTTATGCTCGGTATGGAGTTACGTATAGACTTTCAGTGTCATTCAACCGGATAACTTCACGGCATTTCGAGTCCAAGGTTAACCCTTTCGGTTTAAATCCGATTCGCCGGGGCATTTTTAAATTTGGAATTTCGAAAAACTACTTTTCGACAAAAGCCCATTTGAAGTTGGCGAGTGCCATAAGCGAACGTGTTATGCTTTTCCTTCGAACAAGAAATAAAAACAATTTCCTGTTGCTTTCGTGACATGAGTATACAGTCAATAGATTCAATATAGGTCCTCGTTTGATCCCCTACTCAAACCCGAAAATGATAAGTTCGTTCTGAATAATTGCCCGAATGAATCGTGAAATTTCGATTTTTTTAAATTTGTAATAATAAGTTTGACTCTGACTTAGAAAAATGCGAATATCTCCTGACTAAAATCGGCAATGAACGTTCACAAATTACTTCTAAGTTGCATCTGAGATAAGTCAATGCAGATATTGAAGTTGAACTTCGGTTACGAATTCGGACGCTCACATATATATTTAAGAGATAAAGTTCTTTCAAAAACGAAATATGACATGTTCATCTGCGGTTTACTCTTTTTGATTAAATTTATATTTTAATTTAAGGATTGGAAACTGATTTTAGATGTTGATTAGTATATAATTTATAGAAATCAATATAATACATTTACAATTTTTCTACAATTTTTTTACGCATTGATGAAACTAGATGAAAATTTACTTCACACTCTATGTGGAATTTTCGAATTGTAGAGAATTTTTAAAACAAACGTTGGTAGCCATTTTAAAATCGAAAAATATGCGTGGAAAAAAAATTCTTCAAATAAGTATTTGAGGCAGTTATTAACAATATTCTTTACATAATTCTTGTGATATTGATTTAGTTTTCAAATTATTACCAGTACGAAGTTTGAATTCTTTGTACATTAGAGTGATTTTTGTTCTCTCAAATCTTGGGCTATATGAAAATATGGTTCTGTCTATAAACACAGTAAATCCCGGAAATATTTTTTATCTGAAGTTGGATAAAAACGCTGCAAACAGTTGACAACTACATATAAAGTTATGAATGTAGTTGTGTATCCGACGTCGGATAATTTTTACCTGGAGGAAGATAAATGTAGGTGTCGACTGATTACAGCGTTTTTATAAAATTTCAGATAAAAAATGTACCTGGGATTAACTGTGAATCCATACAATGAGCCAATTATATACGACCAATTATGCATCTCCTTGTGTCTCGAGACACAAAGAGATGAAGGTTTTTGTTTTAATCCATGTATATATTAATAAATTTTCTGGAAATAGCAAATCGTTTGTCACAAAGAAAATCAGAAATTAGTGTGCGGTTGAAAAGCTTTCAAAAGCAGAATTTTACTTCCTCTTTCAGATTATGTAACATTTCAAATAAAGCTATGCATATCAGCATTTTTCTAAGAAAATTACATTAAATTCTGTCTTGCCCATATCAAGGTTAGTTTTTATCATTAAAACCAAAGCAAACTCATACAGAATGTTTAAATTTTGATTCAAATTCAGTTTTTAGCATAAAGTGTTTGATTTTCTAGAAAATTTATATGTGTAATTCGTATATTTTACAAGTTGTGTATTTTCTTCCGGCATATTTTGCTGGATTTTAATTTTCTCTTCTGGCGAATTTTCTTTTCTTCCGAAGAGAGGAGTACTTAACCTTATTTTGTCAACAGGAATCACAGGATTATATGCAGGAGGGCAAAAAGGGATTGTACTCCTCTTATTTCGCCAGCTGAGGAATAACCACCCATACTCGGGATATCCGCGGTCTGCCATCACTGCGTCGGGCAAAATAGGCGCGTCCTTTAATTTTCTATTCCGGCATATTTCGCCGAAAATGAATGTTTAAACTTATTGGAATTAACTTTGAATTCTTTGGAATTCATGGAATTCATCTTAAAATCTCTGGAATTCTTTAGAATTAAAGCGCGAGTTCGTTCACACTCGGCGCCCTTTACTGGTTTTTGGAGGGGTTGAGGGGAAAGGGATACAGGTATAGAAATGAAACACAACCTCCATCTATCACAAGGATCGCCTTTTAATTTACTGTTCTGGCATATTTTACAGAAAATTAATTGTTAAACATTTTGGAATTCATCATAAATTCCTTAGAATTCTTTAGAATGCAATTATGTTGACAATAAAATATGCCGGAAGAGAAAATTAAAATCCGGCGTATTTTTCCGGAAGTAAATACTCGAGCTATTTGCAATAAAGGTATTCTTCTAATTATTATTTTTCTGCATCTATAATAAACATTTACTAGACTGGAAAAAGGGAGTTTGTACCAAACAACGTCTGCTTTGTTTCAGTTAATCTCTTTTCTCACTGCAAGGATTTGTATTTAAATATATTCAAATTTGTTCATGCGAGAACTTCATATGCAAAGTGCCCATTTCAATAGAGATATTTTAATTGTTTTTATTTCTATCTGATTAATATACCTCTAGATTTGTAATTTGAAAATATCTCTAAAGAGTAACTTATAAGAATATAACTATCCCTTTATTCGTTAGCTGGAAGAATTTTCAAAACGGTTTTTTTATTTTCTTTATTAAATCCCTCCAGTACAAGAGCTTTAAAAAAGCAATACACTTTTTCCGAATATAAATTTCAGTGTAAAATTTATTGGGGTGTTTTATATAATAATAAAAACTTTCTAAGGGGCATTTAAAGAATCAAATTCGTAACAGGCAACTGTTACCTTTCTTTTAGCCTCGGGGTTACTTGTTAATTCTTGTAGGTTCTTCAAGTTCCATGTTCCAAAAGAAGTAGGTCGTTTTCCAGAGACAAATTTACATTTTAAAAAAGA
Source organism: Melikaiella ostensackeni (assembly GCA_032362435.1). Classification (NCBI taxonomy): domain Eukaryota; kingdom Metazoa; phylum Arthropoda; class Insecta; order Hymenoptera; family Cynipidae; genus Melikaiella; species Melikaiella ostensackeni. The sequence continues at coordinate 14,242,926 of JAUMHM010000031.1, forward strand.
ATATGCCAAAAGAAAGATTTTTTGTAACGCATGCACGGAATGTTCGATTTTCGAGGCATGTATAGAGTACGGGAAGTGACCAATGCCGAAACAGTGGTAAAAAGCACTTATAAAAAAACTTTATCTAAATGCTGCGCTGGCGCTCTTTGAGCAAGATCGATGAGCTGTTGTTGTTCTGGACTGATTTTGAGTAGTGAATAGTGGTTGGTCGAAGTGAAAACTTACCAGAAATTACTGATAAATTACCATAAATTACAATAAATTACCGAAAATTTCCGAAGATTTTGGAAGTTTATGGAAACTGTTGAATACCTTAAATTTCCGGTAATTTATAAATTTTCCATGAATTCCCAGAAATTTTGGAAATTTTTTTATTTCTTCGGAAAAGCTTTGAATACCTTAAATTTACGAAAATTTTTGGTAATTTATGAATTTACCAAAAATTTTCCGAAATTTGGCGTAATTTTTGATTTTCAAAACTTTTCTGGTTTGTACAGCAAACTTCACACTCGTGTGGAACTGCCTACTTTCCGTACTTGTAGCACAATATACTACTCTGAATCGAATGCTTTGTTTAAATTTTATCAACAAAAATTGTCAGTGTTTGGAATGAACAACTTGGCGTGTAAATTGAGTTTTGAATTAAGATAGATGCATAAGGGTCTAAATTTGAGAGAAATTATAATGTTAGTGAATTTAAAAGCATTTAGTGAAATGATTGATTGAAATTTCAAAGGCACAACCTATTCCTTCACCTATTTTTTCTAAATATTCAAAAATATATTTGTAAAAACAGAGAATGAACAAGATTGTCTACATTCAGAAAATATGCGTGGTAAGAATTTTTCTGCTGAACATTTGTCCAAAACTAATAAAGAGAAAAATGGAGGATATAAAAAAGAATAAACTGGGAAAGTGTAAGCAAGTGGAAGTCTGTAGAGTATGCGATTTCAGGATATGCGACACTTCACATTTTCTAGAGGGGGCTTTATCATCTCACGGAACTGAGGCGAGGAAAAGTTATATCATCTTCGTTGTAAGTGTTACTCTGATGGAAAGGCATCAGAGAGCTGAATCATGTTCGTGAATGAAAGCTGATGATGTATATATAAATATATAATGATAAGAATAATAATAGAATAATAGAATAAGGAAAACGCGGAGAAGTATCGAGACCTTATAAGGAAGCTGCAGTGAATGTGCTGTGAATATTCTGTTAAAATGATAATCCTTGTCATCGGTGCTCTCGCAGGTGCGACGCTATCACTGGTTCGTAACCTCACGAGGGTCTCGTCGGCCCTTCATTGTGATTCCATCGTACTTGTGGTCATTTATCTCACGGTCATGAGGCATGGCCACAGGTGTAATCTACCTCGGTTCTACTGGGAGTTCTCGTATATAATGCCTATATACGCTTCTGTATGTATTTAGAGTGTAGGGAAAAAGTTTGACATGTGTGCCTCAAGATTTCTTTTGGAACTTTTTTCGCGGTTTCGACGATCCTTCATCGTGATTTCATCGTACCATG
>JAUMHM010000031.1:14246040-14259473 GCA_032362435.1 Melikaiella ostensackeni
TTAGGATATCTCGAAAACCTGACGTGATGGAGCAATTCTGAGGCCAGATTCTTGTTCAGCGCACCAAAAACCTTCGGGAAAGTATACTCTGGTTTCTGGTTCTGGAATCTTGTCGGGCTGTGTTATGATTTCATTCCTCGAGACCGTTCTCTCAACTTCCTCAGCCTCACGCGTCAAAATCTAATTCAACATTAATCATTTTCTGAACTTCTATTTCCCCTCTGACGGTTATATTTTCCAAAATTCATAAACAAAACCGTATACCTGGCTACCTGCCCATTTCGAGTCCGATCCTTCTTCCAAAAATTTCAATTTTCTAAATTCAACTTATACGGTCAGTCCCGTCCCCAACCCCGAGATCGTGAAAATGAAAATCCTTGTCAAGTGTTTCTAAAGTTTTGATCAAACAAGCTACAACCTCAAAATAATTTGCAAAATCAATCTTTAAGTAAGCTGAGTATTCGAAACACTGGTTGCAATATATTTATCAGTAATGAGAGGAAAATCCCAAATTTATTTCTGAAGAAATGTTGAAACAATTTTCGTTTATTTACGCAAACAGAAAATGTATAAAATTTATTAAAAGGTAAACCTAGATTATGATTCTGTCTGAAAAAGCTGACTCTTTCAGAAAAAAACAATTATTTGAACAACTGGAATTTGTTTAAACAATTGAAAGTTAATTGCAAATATTTATACATATCCCACTTGACGAACAATAATAATTAATGGAAGAAAAATGAGAATAAAATGCTCAAAACTGTAGATTACGGGCAGAATTTACATTTTTGAATTTAGGAGCACTTTTCGGGGCACCATGGGGGTGTGTAGGAGTAAAAGCATATAAAGAAAAAAAAGGATTTCTTTCTTCGGATTGGGAACCAAATGGGGGGAGGGGTACGTTGCTCTCAACAAAAAAAGTCATTTTGAGTCACCCTAGTGGACACAGATGACTTGAGGTATTTCAAGTTGGAAAAATAATTTAATTTCAATGATATTTTTTCAAAAATGTTTATATGATGTCCTTCAGAAGCATACCTACATGATCTGTGGAACGTGTAAATTTAATGAGATAGTGCTAAGCAGAATAAAATTCGTGAAGAGCGTCGCTCTAAATTTATGTGAAACATAAAAAAATACACACATTTTTTGCTAAGGAGTCGTTCAAGCACTTGGTTCCGTCTCGTCCTGCCAGCTTCACAACCTTTATCAAAAATCCAATTTATCACAATTGTATCACTGTAGTATTTTTTGATACAGTGCTCGAAGGCGGCAATGTCCGCACGAGCGTGAATTTAGGGCTCCATTCCAGGGTATATCCATGGAAAAATGCGGAACTTTGGGCACTCTGAATTAAATATACGTTCATTAAACGATTCATTCGATAAAAACTCAATTTGAACCATACAAAAATTATGTATGACAGATGTGACAAAATAAAGTATAAGTGAATTGTGAATAACTTTCATATTAGAGAATATCAGATAGCAGGGGCCAGAAAAAAATATTTAAATTTCTTTAACTTTTTTGCTCCGAATTTGATATCTTGCACCATGCAAATACGAAATAGGACAATGATATCCATAAGCTGTTGCAATTTTGTAGGAATTACCCTTTAAAATGAGCCCAAGAACATGGGATATGTTTATTATTTCAGGTGTTGTTTCAAATTTAAGAAAACATTGAAATGTGCCTTATTTTTTACAATATCTTCTTAAAAAATTGAGAAAATAGCTTCATCCTAGGCTTGTTTTATGAAGAATATTGATAGCTTTCAATCAATTCAATAAACAAAATTTTAATTCTCATATAATTAACATTATGAAAGAATTTAAGCAATTATATCACCTCAGTCAATTTGGAGTCTCCAAATCGAACGTTAAAATTTCTTCAATCGTTTTCATAAATAACGAATATTATTTCAATTTGAAACAATCAATCTCCATTTTAAATTTCGTTTATGAACTTTTGAGGAGTATAGCTTTGGCAAAAACACCGTTATGTATTTTTCATTTATATGACACTTATTTATTAATAAGTCTTTTTTTTCTCATCTAATAGCTATATCATTAACTTCATTTTTGAATTATTTTCATCTTTCATTAAATGTAGGAGAGATACCATAATTCCAACACACATTCAACATCAAACAAGCAAACATAGTTCACATAATTTGAATTATAAATTGATTCCAAAATTTCAAAGAATAAAATGAAATTTTGAAAGCAAAAATTCAAATTGCGAAACTAAAAAATATAGTTATGAATATTCAAGAATGAGGACATCACTCTAATTATTTGAAATATCGTTTATCTAACATTGTTGAAGATAATTCGATTTTGGCCTTTTCTAATTCACAAGAATTTAGTCTGAATAACTTAAAATATAAAAGGAGAAACCAGTGCATTAAAAAGTTCGATTTATTAAAAAAAAAAAATTTTGAGTCACAAAAGGTAATTACTAATTTCAGTTTTTAAAAAATGTTTATTAAAGGCCGATAAAAACAATATTACACCAGCGGTAAATAGTAATGATTATTATATTAAAACGGCTGAAAACTTTTCAGAAAATGATATTCTTTGTAAAAATATTAAAACTATGTATTAATAAAATCTAAAATCTAAAATCTAAAATCTAAAATAAAATCTAAAATCTATTAATATTAAAACTAGTCTTGTTCCAATCGTTGAAAATAAAGTTGATGATAAAACTATCAGATGGGAAAAAATAAGACTTAATTAGTGAACAAATGTCATATAAATTAAAAATACATAACGGGGTTGCTGCCAAAGCTTGTGCTCTCCCAAAAATTCATAAACCAAATTTGAAATGGAAATTGATTGTATCTACAGTCGATTCTCCTATTTATAATTTAGCAAAATATATCTCAAATATTTAAAAATCAGTTTCTGGACAAACTAGTGCGTTTTTTAAGAACGATTGGGGCCTTAAAGGTAAACTAAAAAATATTCAAGTTCCAAATTTACATTCTGTTGTTGCACTTGATGTAGTATCAATGTTTGATAGTATTCCAATAGACCTTGCTATGGATTGTATAGAAGAAAATTTAAATCTAAACAGGAATTTAACTAAAATAACACAAAATCAATTCTGAAGTGAAATTTGAACGGTTTTTAATAATACAGTTTCTTCTTCCAATTATTTAAGTTTTAATTTATTCTTTTTAAATTAATTAATTTAAGTGTCACACCTATTCTTTACAAACGCTATGTACATCATATTTTTGCTATTGTTCCTTCTGATAAAATTGATAAATTATCAAACACCTTCAATAATAATGAAGATTCCATTAAATTTACTCTGGAAAAATAAATGAATAATTCAATTAGTTATCTTGATGAATTAATCATAAAACACCTGAAGGAAGTGTAATCACTAATTGGTATAAAAACACATCATGGTTAGGACGTTATCTTAATTATAATTCTCATTATTTATTTTGTCAAAAAGTCGGCCTGATAAAAGATCTGATACACAGATGTGTAAACTTAAGTGATATTAAATTCAGAAAAGAAAAATTAGATCAGCTTAAAATAACCTTATCACAAAATAATTATCCACTTTCATTAATTGATAGCATTATTAAAGAGAGAAATCATGAAATATACAATAGTTTTTCTGATAAAAATAATAGCAAATGGATTGAATATTATAAAAGAACTGACTTAAAAGTTTCTTTTAATTATATTGAAGGTCTTTCTGAATGTTTAAGAAGGTCTTCAAAGAAATATAATGTCAATGTTTATTTTACTCACAACTTAACATTTAATGAATTTCCTTTTTTTAAAAACAAAGATGAAAATAATTTAGAAAACTCAAATTAGTGAATATAAATAAGATTGCGAATAAGGTAATCAAAACACAGGTTTGTCTCAACACTGTTGGCAATTTGACCATTATTCTGATTTTGAACTGAAGAATATAAAAATTTTAGCTCGGAAAAAAATACTCACAAACGAAGAATCATTGAATCTATTTTTATAAATAAGTACAGTAAGGTTTCTATTAATTTAAAATCAAGAATGTTAAGCATCAGCAAAATTGATCAAAGTCTTCTATAATGTTAGTGTCTTTTAACTGTTGAACCTTGTTCCAATCAATTTCAAATTTCGCTTTGGCGCGCTTTCGCCATTTGAGATTTCGCCTTTCTCATCACACTTTTTAAAACTGTCTTTACTTTGAATATGATGTAGTATATATTTGACCCCACGAAATACGTTACCAGTTTCATCTTAAAGATGTAGTTAATCTGTTACATTTAAGCATCTTCAATTGTTTTCAGGTTTTAATTTATAAGTGTAAATTTTGTCTTAACTAATTCTTTCTTTTTACGAAAAATTTAAAGCGAAAATATTACAAAAATGACCTTTTTTGACGAACTACACATTGATTTGAAAATTGTAAAATCTGTTAATGCAACAAATTCAATGTTTTTTATTTATCTCATCTGCTGCAGGTAAATTATTATACTTTCCTTGACATTTTTGAACTTTGTAAACAGAAAATTTTCCATCTTCCATCTTTTAATTCTGACATAGGTTATGTTTTACCTTGAAGAGGACCAATACGGTGGTCTTGGATTGAGTTCAACCCAAAAGGGCTTGCACCTCTCGTTTTTTTCCTGAAATCATTTCAGTGATGCCTCACGGTTATCTTGAGACCAAAAAGAAAAAAATCACCGGAAGGATTGTCGAAAACGTGAGAAAAATTGCAGCTTTTATCAGTTTTTAAAATATTTTTTTACTCAAGAGCATGGTACATCAAAGTCGTCTAACAAAAAATTGAAGTACATTGAATTCCCCGTGAAACTAAGAAATGAAAATCACTTATCTCAGATAGTTTAGGAGATAGAGCCTCCAGAAGTTATATTTATCTGAGAAATTTGCCAAAAAAAATATTTAGTTTTAGTTTTTGTGAAATAGCATATTTCCTGTGCACTGTGGACAAAAATAGTCAGAATATGAGTTAAAACTGACTTAATTTCAAGCAAACCTGAAAAAATATAATATTATACCTCTTATACGTCCGAAGTTATATCATGTTGAAAAATACTCACTTTTATGAAAGTACGTTAAAAAGTAATTTTTCATAAAATATTTGGATTTCTACTGCAATTTGTGTTAAAAGTTCTTCTCATAATAATAAAAGTACATAAGATAACATTAAAATCTATAAAACTTTAAGAACTCCTGAAATGTATCCATAAAAATAGGTTTTCTCTTAAAAGTTGATGCCCTCGATTTTTATGGATATATTTCAGGAATTATCAAAGCTTTTCAGATTTGAATATTTTTTGTTGTACTCTTATCATTAAAAAACAACTTTTAACACAAATTGCAGTAGAAGCCCGAATATTGAAAAAAAAACTTTTCAACGAACTTTCATAAAAGTGGGTATTTTTCACGATGCTTAACATTCAGATACTTTTTTCCGATCCAAAACTATAGAGTTTAAGCACGAAAAGTATCACTTTGGAATTATTTTTACGAAAATATACATAATAACTTGAAAATAAAAATTAAGCTCATCCGAAAATTCCTCCAGCGATTTTTTTTTGGTCTCAAAATAATCGTGAGGTATCACTGAAATGATTATAGAAGAATAACGAGAGGTGCAAGCGCTTTTGAGTTGAACTCAATGCAAGCCCACCGTTTCCACAATGAGGTCGAAACTTAGGTCGTATATTGACTGACAATTGAACGACTTTAAACATCCTTAATCTGCTTTATTGTTCTATGACCGTATGACCGAAGAAATGTTTCAGATTGAAATAACATTCATTAATTTAAGAAAACATCGAAAAGCAGGTGGTCTCATACTCATTTTGTAGAAATTGTAATCATTCTCTGTAGACTTTCGTGCATATGTAAATTTAGTGGAGTGGAAGCCTCTTATGGATGAGTAAATATTTTTATACCAAACGTGATTCGCAAACTTATATCCAATAATCGATTCAGCAGTCAAATATCGTGTTGTGGGTAGCGTTAGTCAGTATCAAAGCGATTGATGAGAAGCTTATTCTATGATTAAGTACCTTATCTATTATTGGAAAGCTATGTCTGACCCATTTTGGCTTCAGTGCGATCCTGTTTGCGCTCGATAGGAATTTAATCAATGCCCTAGTCATGTGCCGTACGAAAAAGATATCATACATTTGAATTTGACAAAGGACACCTCACTTCATTTCATATTAATCACACATTTCATAAAGTTCCATAAAAATGACCAAATTCTCTTAAAAACTTAAATGCATTTCCTCAAGAATATTGCATAAAATAAAATAAAAAAGTCATATTGGATCCATCTAATGTAAGTAGGGAACTACATGTATGAAAAATATTGAAGCACATCGAAGGCCGAGTTCGGTTTCATAAAGAGTATTCCAGTCATATTACAAGGAAGGACCCATAAAGGGATATCGATTTTACAGTTGCGTTTGATCAACCTTTCGTTAAATTCACCGTAGACTTCCATTGTAAACACGATTCAAAGGGTATCTTTATATTATGCAATGCAGTATTCAGATATTGAAAATTTTCTACCTAGCCTCGTCTTATCTCTTACGGTAACTCTGCTGTCCAAAAGTGTAACCTAGTAAATGCCAATTGCCGTAAGTGCTATTTTTCAGCACTTATGCCCTGGAAAGTGACCTCTATCGAAAATGCAACGTACTAGGTTATACTTTTGGACAGCAGAACTCTTGATCAATGTTTTCAAAAATGTCAACACTACAGAAGATTAAAGAGTACGTATTATTCATTAATGTATATTTTGGAAATTTCCAACCCTTACTTGTTAAAATCTTGACAGGATCTATGAAAAAAAAATTCCATTCAGATTTTTTCACTGGCAAAAAAGTAGATACATCTTGAAATTTGGAAGCATACATTTGCGAATAGCTTTATCTTCTAAAAAACGATGTTTTGTATGAAACTTAAAGGAAATATGAACTTTATTTTTACTTCACTAAGGAGTGCTTAGAATCACTGTATGAACTATTGTCACGCACTGATAACACACAGCTGCATCCGACTTTTGGTAGAAGTACTCGCATTTGCCTGGACGTTTGGCCAGGGGAGAGGAAAACTGCAGAAAACATGCTCCTGAACACAGCCGGTTTTCCGACTGTCGAGTTTGGCTGTAGACACTCAGTATCATCGAGCGTAAACAGTCATCTTCGGCGTCAAACTTCCCGCTCGAGATTAGTTAAACGAAGTGAAGAAACGACAAAGGCGTATCTCACGAACGGATACCCATCCGAGCGCAAGCCGTGCTTGAAATGGCTTATTAACATTCGCAAATCCGCCCGAGTTGAGATACACCGCGCAGCTACTGCCGTCGGTTTCTACCCTGTATAAATTTGAATCAATAAGATATGTATCTGCTATTGGACTCGCTTTTGGACGAAGGTTATTGATTCAGTAGTATATATTTGATTGATTTCCTAAAAATTTTTTGTCTGTGTACAATTGTGTATTAATAAAAGTAATTTTCTAGCTCCAATTAGGGATCGTTCACATATTACGTAACGCATTTTTCTTTTTTTTTTTAAATAAAGACGATAATCAAATTGCCGTGAAATCAGAAAGGACACGACGATATAAACAATAGAAAAAGTGTTACGTAATATATGAACGATCCCTTAGCAATTAGGCAGCTTTATTGAGAATGAGAACTGTTCGCTGAGCAGTAAGCCAGACAGACGTCTTTTATCTTATTGTATCTGGCAAATGTCATTAGCAGATGTATTCGAGTACAATCGATTTGTAAATGTGGTATTATTTCTTAAGTAAAACCATCTTGAAAAACAAAGTTCTCCGATCGATCTTGAAATTGGACAAAGTATAGTCTTATTAAATGGCAGTTTATCCAAGAAAGATTGATTAATTTATAAAAAATCACAAGGTAGATAACGTTATATTTTTTGAAATTGCTAGATTATTATCCCCTAGTTACGACTAGATTATATTAGATTTTTACTCCATGTACATATCTCCTTTTCATGTGTTCACATATCTAAAATCCCTCCCCTCCCACATGAGATCATCAGACATTAACCTTTCAGCTCAAAATCCTTCCCAAAACCCTCAATTACCCCAACTCTCATAATAAGCCTCCAAGCAATGCCATACGTACTCAATGTGGATTTTTTAAATCTCGAAAATCCCCTACCGTCTTGTAGCCACATTTTTATTAGAAGCGCTCGCATTCACTTGAACTTGGTCAGGGGAGTGGAAAATTGCAGAAAATCAAAACCCCCGAGCGCAGCTGATTACCGACAGACGAGTTTTGATGTAGACATTCGATAGCATCGAGTGCCATCATCTATCCTCGACGTGAAACCTCCCACTTGACAGTAGTTAAACGCAGTGAAAACACGACTATTGGTCACCCATCCGAGCGCTAACTGCGCCCGTCCGTGCTCAACATTCAAGATATCGACGAGTTGAGAATTACTACCTAGCTATCGCCGTTGATCCTAGTTACGACTATTGAGTTTTTTACGGCTTAAGCTTTATCTTAAAGCAAAGAAACAGAAAAAGGTTGAACTTGAAAAAAAGGTAAAAACTCTTGTCATTTTGAAAAGTAGAGCTGAATTTTGAATTAGTTTCTGCCTTGAACCTATTGAAAGAATGTTGTTTTACATTCTGGCTACAATTGAGAAACAATGCCGAAATTCATCTTCATCGAATATTTTGATACTGGCGAAGCTTTATTATTTCCACGTCAGTGTCAGTAAGACTTACGTAACGTATCGACCTGTGGGTCAATGCGATGCGCCAGACTTCATTAACTTCTTAATTGTCTCCATAATTGGCCAATTAGCAATAAACGCATCGAGTTAAAATCTATGCTCAGGGTGTTCTAGATGGTGGCAGATGACCTTGTAAACTACAAAAGCAGGGAGGCCACTTAACTATCAGGTAAAGCATATTAGAGACCATGTTAAACTTGCCCGATTCCTACCATATCGATATTTTTTGAAACATCTTACGTCCACACGAATTGACGAATCGAATTGAAAATTTGGTAAATTAACTAAAGGCACTAAGAAAAGTTTTTATTGTCCTACATATTTATAACTAAATACACAAAAGTTCGTCAGTGTCTTAGAGCATTTTATCAATTTTCATAAATTTTAAATCCGATATCTCATTTCGCGTGAACGTGAGTTGTTAAAAAAAAAATCGATGAGGTAGGAATCGGGTGAGTTTAAAATGGCCTTAGAAGTCCTGGGAATCGTCAGGACATCCTACTTGCAGAACTAAGTCCGAACGAAGAAGCCACTTTGTCTATTGTAATTAGCGGCATCACGCCAACACTGGTTGTTGCGGTAGGTGAGGTGTTCTACTATTTATCTAAGTAGAAACTAGGTAAAGCAGTTTTTTAGATTGCTTGTTGGTTTCGTAACTTATCATGCGTTTACCGGTCATGCCGGAGAAAATTTTTAACGAATCTAACGACATATTTAATTATGTTTCACCAAAAATTCATCTAAATTAATGTCAATAGGCCGAATACATGTCACATGAGGCTGGAAATTAGGCGACAGGTCGTGTCCAATGTAAGCAAAGATGGTTGTTTATCGTTTTGTCGTTAGACAAAATGGATTCTTCGCTTGAACTCAGTTTTACAAACAGAATTTCCTGACGATTTCTAGAGCCCTTAATACATAAATCTCAAGAGTTATGGAGGTCAATTATTTTAACAGTCTACCACCGAATAAGAAGCACTGCAATGACGATAAAGTTGTCTTATAATTTTAAGGAGGTAACTGATTTACTGGTGAGATGCTAGAGTATTGCACGAGGAAGCCGTACCGTCTATAGCGAAAGGAGATAATCGGGCTCTGAGCGCAGATAAGAAGATCAAAGGTACTTTCATGCGGAACAATGAAGGCTTCAAAACATTCACACAGCCGATTATAAAATTGTTAGAAGATAGGTCAATGCCGTTCACCACATTTGAGTTATAAAACGCAGGATGGTCCTGAAAAGATATTTTACTTTGTCTTCAAAAGTTGATAACAAGACATGCATTCTAACTTCTCTGATTTGGTAAGAAAAACAGAACCCTTAGTTGTAGCCTTATAAACGTTTGAGAATCTCTCCAGATCATCTGTAAACAACTTTTATAGGAGATATAGTATCCAACTGTCTCTAAGCATGTATAAAAAATGATGTGACCCTGAAGTTTCTTCCAATAAAAATTCAAAATCAGGCCAAAGTAAAATTCTGTACCAATCGTCAATAACGAATCCACACGAATAACAATGTCCCTAGAGATTTCGTTCATAAATGACGTCACAAAATTTTTTGACGATTCTCACAAATTTTCCAAAAATTATCAAAATTTCTATATTCGTTTATCATTAACGTCAATCTTAACGTATTCTTTCTCATTAACAGCCTGACATCATTTGAAGCTTCAAATGATGTCACGCTGTCAATGGGTGGCACGGCATAACTGCTTGAGTTGAAGTGTATTCAAAAGTCGATTTATTGACTTGAAAATTTCCTAAAATTCTATAGCGCATTGTGGTGAAAAGATATGTCGACTGCTTCGTGCAATATGGAATATGGAATCAAGCTTAGGTGAGTACGTATAAAAATCAGGTTTCAGTTGTTCCGTATATGACATTAAATCTTTTTGTTTGACATTTTGACTTTTGGATATAAAATAAACGAAAAATATAAAATATAATAATAATAATAATAATAATATAAATATAAAAATATTTACTATCGTGTGGAATTTATTAACACTTTATCACTCACTGCAGAACTGTATGCTTGTTTATTTTATTTCAAAAAATGAAGCTGTGAAAAAATAGACCTGATTCCATATACGAAACAGCGGAAACCTGACACATAGAAATAATGAATTTACTCTTGATGACTGAAAATTTCCATTATAGATTGAATTTCTTCATTTCTTTAATTGTTATAGACAAATTAAAGGAAACAACTGGTGTCTGCTACATTTTCAGTGTTTGAATGCGTTATACAGGTATATTTTAGGCGAGCAGATTACCCCCGGAAAGTCGCTTAGAAATCGAAAGACCGACCATTCAAGTTCTAGTCGCTATTTTTGGCTCAATTCGTTAGTTCTTACTGTTTGGATATAGAATATGTACGATTTTTGGATTTAGAGGAGAAAAATGGCTGCAAACAGGGCGGCGCCAAGATAGCTGTACAGATTCAATTAAAGGTTGATAAATACCTCAAAGATAATTAATTCTTTGAAATTCTTGTATAAATGTATGCAGAACACTCGAATCATTCTCACTCAATCATTAAAAGTCATTTAAAATCATTATTTGCTCTAATAATCAGGAATAAAATCCATTTTTTACATCACAAAGTCGTTTGTTTTTTACTTTTGTACCTGTAGCCTGAAAAGATACAAACTTCATTGAAAAATCGTTCCTAAAAAAGTTGTAGAGCAATAGTTTATGAAAAAATGAGCCTTATTTGAATATTTTTAGACGTAAATTGCACTGTCTAGCACGACTTGAACTTAAGATTACGTATCATGTCATTGTTACCTCATGTAACTTTATATTCAACGGATCGATACTTGCGACACTTTAGTTGAGCGAAATAAATTGTATATGGAACAGTATCGCTATAAAAATAAATTGGTTTCGTACTAATACTGTAACCGACACACTGATTGGTGTCGAACTAACAATGTGAACGACACACCGATCGGTGTGGTACTAACACTATGAACGAAATACTCTAGAAAAACACAATAAACAGTCAGGTCGAATGAGAAGTACAATTTGTACGGGTAATCGAAAAGGAAAGTTTATGTTCGTCAATAACGAGAAAAGATAATAAAATGCTAGCATAATAGAGAGGGTGGCTCATCATTGGAGTAGTAGGTACTATTGTCATGGATAGGCAAGGCGAAATTCTTCGGTCCACCCTCCGGTTGACAAGGTAGTAAATTAGAGAAAATGGGAGAAGAAGAGGGATTGTAAACAGAATCACGACTTTCCCCCACACTATCAGGTCCACTTACGTAATTCAAGAATGAAAAAATAGAACCGAACAAGGGATACCATCTTGGAGATAAATATTAGAGCACAAAACGAATGAGCTTTTTGGACGAATGACAGAAGGAATCAACCACAACGGTCGGCCCCAAGCAAGGGGTGGCCACCGAGTATGCCATGTTTAATGAGGTTTTTTTCTATATAAGGGACTGGTTATTGTCACAGGAAACACATCTTCCAGTTTACTTTCTGGCATACTGCACTCAACTGGTGTAGTCCTCCAAATCCAGTTTGTTTCTGAAGTGACATCCTCAAAATTTACCTTGACCCAAACCTCCATTTACGCAACCCTTTGTCGTCGTCTATCTCCAGCAATTTATTTGGAACTACGGTGTGGTAGCCCCTGCTGATTCAGGAAAACACTGCGTCGGAATTCCTCACGATATTCTTCATTCAGCAAACTCAAAAAGTAAGTCACAGTTTTTTTTATCACAACCTGAGCTATTATTCATTGCGAGAGTAACTGTGTTTGTTCTGCTTAAAGGACGCAGCTTCTCTCATTGAACCAATGAGGATTCTCGTCTTCTGGGCTTCAACTCAACTCAACACTCCAAAAAACTCTCTAATTCTCTTTTCAAGTTCTCTCCGACCTGAGCTATTTTGTATCAATAAATCAGAACTTATCTTATTGCAATTGGTTTCACTCATTTCGTTTGGTTTTGTATTATTTTGAAAAATTGAATAAACATGTGCATTGTCTGGTCATTTTCCATCAGATAAGTATAGTTTTCTCCAGTAGAATCAACTGCTTATATGTTGCCCATGGGGCGTTCCATGCCAAAGGGAAAACTCAAGTCCTCGGTTTTACTCATGGTTGGTTATTTTGTAGTGTTTAGGGTACTAAATAGTGGTGCCAAACGATTTTGCAAACTTTTCAACTGCTCAAAAGTTATTAAAAATTCAAAATTTAGGACCTTTTGTTTTCAAGATTTTTTGTCTTTGTATGTATTGGTCTTACAAAAAGATGTCCTGATACAAACTCACGCAGAACATATTGAATTTTAAGAAAATTAAATAAATTCCCATATTTTAAATTTTTAATTGTGTATTTTGAAAATAATTTTTGATTGTTGTTTTGTAATCCGTGAGAGATCGTCGATCTTTTTTAATAATAATATTTACAGCCTTTTCAAGATGACATTAAAATATAAAAGTTGTGTTTTTTGTTATTTTCAAGAAAAAAATGGTCAAAGTTTTTAACTCTCTGACTAGAGCACCCAGGCACACGAAAAACGTTTATTGAAGAGTGCTGACAATATATTCTGCAACACTAAGGTAAATGTCCCAGTTTGGGCGAGTGACCCAGTTTGGGCGAATTCTCAGATACTATAGGTAAATCCGTGGCAAT
>JAUMHM010000031.1:14287731-14298043 GCA_032362435.1 Melikaiella ostensackeni
TTCAAAAAAAAATTTGGTACACCGAAAAAAAGAGGTCGGTAATGTAGGAATTTGACTGTGTCACATGCCCTTAAGTGTAGTTGTCACTTGCTCACGGTTAGACAAAATATTTAGGTTATGACATCCGCGCCAAAAACTGGCGGCTATTTTGTTTGGTCTGATAGATGACCCTGAAAGCAGATCAAAATGATCCGATTGGACCAATCATTATGATCTCGAGAGTCAAGTGATCGCTGAAGTAAAATGCTCTGCAAAAAAAATGATCCTTTTTTTCCGGTGTGTTCTGTGTAGCTAAGTCTTGTAATAATTTTTTTAGGTTCTTCTATTGTACAACTAATTTAAATGTTAACCTGGTACTTATCATAAAATGAGGTTGCCATAAGGCTTTACATACAATTTTTAATTTTGCAACGAATTAAAAAGTTAGCCTGGTACTTATCAAAAAATAAGGTTGCCGTAGGTTTTACGTACGTTCTGATAAAAGAAATTATACCCTCGTTGACTACAAAAAATGGTATTCTGAGGAAGATGCCATATTAACAATATGTGCATATTTTGTACCATTGAGTACTTTATTTATATTTTCTCTAATTTTATAACTTTTTACAGATGTTTTTGATTTAAAATATATTTAATACGTTTGATTTTTTCTAAGTATCCTGTTAATATAATTAAAATGTGATTCTGGTACTTATTATAAATATAATAAGGTTGCCAGAAGGATGTACATGATTTGAGATATAGTATTTGAATTTAATATAAAATAAATTTCATATTTTAAATGTTAAAATATTTTGCTAGCTTATTATTGTTTCTTTGGAATAAATTCTGAACCTTGATATTTGGGGCTTAGACTTTCTGTATAGTTTCCTAAAAATATTGGCATTCTTCGAACAGATGATTTTTACGAGGGTTTGGGACTGGTTATTCTGTCCCAAAAGTGGTGAAACGTTTTGTTTGGCTGAGTGGCTATATAGATTATAGACGAGCCAGTCGTAGAATTTCTTTCGTTCAGTACACACACTTCGTGTTTCGCTGAATTTTCTTCTCGGTGAAGAATTTTTTATCACAATTTTAAAAATTCATATTAAAAAAGTTGATTTATGTTTTATCTTTGAAAAGAAAAATAAAATCAACAAAATGTACAAAAAAATTTGAAAAATATTTGAAATTTTTTTCAATTAGTGTTGTGATGAAGTGTCTGCCGAACTTTGGATTACAATTTTGTGGATTTTATACGCAGGGAGTTATATAAAAAATTATTTTATCATTTCTTATTTTCATGTTTTTGTTAATATAATTTTCAGTGTATTTGATAAAAATTTGGTGGAATTTGATTTTATGATAAATATTACTAAAGTCCGTTATAGGAGTATTGAATGAATTTATTCAGTTAGTAAAAACTTAGATTGGATGCATTACAGAAGAAATTATTGATAGAATGCAAGTTTCATGGTTTTTCCGAAAAAGATATTTCATATTAACAAGAGAATATGTTTTGACTTCAACAAAAAAAGATAACAAAGTAACTTCAAATGAGATTATCAATTAATTTAATAAATATATTTGAGTTTGGTCAAAAAGAAAAGCTGCCATGCACATATACACAATTAATATATGTTCCATTAACCACAACTGTAGTTATTCTATAAATTACTCCTAATGAGGAAGTTTAAATTGGCTTCGAAACATGTTGGTCCCCAGTAGTATAAAAAAGACGAGGAAAAGAAAGATTGTGAGGATAGTTTTGGTTGACTCTTTCTCTTTTCTCCCTCTTTTTTCTTCCTGCTGTGTACATTTATTGTACATCTGTCTCTAATGAGCCGAAAAAACAGGTAGTCTCAAAGTCTATTTTTGAATTGTGTACTTTTTGGGTGTTCTTTTTCAGTACACAAAAAATTCCCATAAGAAAATAGGTTTCATTTCGATCTTTAAGAAAGTATAAACGTTTTATTCCTGGGACTTCAGGTTTGCTTTCGATTTGATAATTACCTAATATAAGTTAAAAATTTGTAATTTATTTGCAAACTAAAAAAAGGAACTTGATAAATTAAAGATTCTAAAGGAGATAATTCTGTCAAGTGATCAAGTGGTCAAGTGCTTCATGGTCTAAAATGAAAGTGATAGACTCTGATGTCAAGGGAGGGCTAGCTGGGTAATAATAAGCATTAGCCTTCATCGTCGAAAGTTTTCCTCTGTTTTTTTTTTTCGTAACAATCGTAACATATGATCAGAATCTTCTTAGCGCTTGGGGTGGAGCTGACGTTTATCTTCTCCGACGTATCTCCAGTGCAATCGATCCCATGCTGATGCGGACAATTCTCTAAGGTCCAACACGTGTGTCTACGTCACCCCAACTCCACACGTAAACTCACGCGTTCGATCTAGAGCGATAATCCAATATTTCCAGATCAATTTGTACTTTATGGAAAGTTGATTTTTCCAGCTGAAGAGTTCTTCTTTTGGGTGAGATCCTCATCTTCCTACTTGGGAATTAGGCTTAGAATCTAAAAGAATCTTGTTCTTTCTTAACTTTATCATTCTTCTCAGTTTAGTACGGTTCGCCTTCTCCGAATCTAAATTAGCAAAAAGTTTCTGATTAAGGGCAAGTGGTATTCTATGATGTCACGACGTACCGACCGTTCAATACTTTTTTCCGTGCTCTTTATTTTAAACTAAATAAAGTATCGCGTTGAAACGTTGTTAAATGGAAGAAAATATATCAACCCATCTCTGTCTAGTCCGCTGAAGTTTGTATTTTTAATGGAAAACTTGTTTTTTGACAACTTTTCGTGAGATCCTCATCAAAAACATATGACGCGTCTGTCTTCTTGGACGACGGCTGTAAGATGATCATGAAAAACTTTTTTTAAAAAGCTTTTTTTTGTCAATATTAACACCAATAAACTAAACGTAAACAGCGGTCGGCTGATTTATTTCCTTTCATTCTCCAAAATTTCGACGCTATATTTTATTTAGTTTAAATATAAGAAGGCAGAAAAAATACATTGAATGGGCGGTATCATTTTTACTAACTATAAGTAAAAAATAACTAAAATCTTTACTTAAATAAAGTAGTAATTATATTACTGTGAATTAGTTACTTTCTGAATTGGTAAAAGACCTTTAACTAATTTAGATTTATGATAGAGTGTTTTTTGATTATTACATTTTTATGATACATTCAAACTAAAAATAATTAAGCCTACACTGTTAAAAATGTTTGGAATTTTACAACACTTTCGTAGTACGAGTGTAAGGTAAAATTATAATTTTGGTATTTAAAGGTGAAATTGCAATACGTGTATTGTAATTTCGAAGAATAAAAGCCAGTTATCATACAAGTATTGCAGTTTCACGCTACATTTCTGATTTCCGCTACGTTCCGAAAGAGTTGAAAATTAAATAAAGGAAACCACTTTCAACAAATTCAAGAATAGTTGTTGTTGGAAGACATTCTCAAACATACAAATACTAAGATGAATAGAGTTTTACATTCAAGAGATATTAAAGCAAAACTGCCAATAATGCGTCCTCTCTTATGAGACCCATTTTTATTAGCTCAAAAATTCTTTAAAATGAAGTTACATAACCAATCCAGTAAAACGGTTTGCCAAAAAGAAATTGTAAGCTAAAAAAAATAATATAAAATAAATTTCTGAACCATTTCGATTTTATGGCTCAGGAGGTACTTCAACATCTATTATTTCAGAATCCTACAATCTACATGGCTTTATAGTTTTAGACGTTTTATGCCAAAAGGAGATAAAACAAATTTAATTATGCATTGCGAAAATATTTAAATCATTGTCAGAAAGCAAGTAAACAAATTTATAACAGAAAAGGGGGTTAACATTCTTCTCAAATTCTTTAAATTCCAGGAAATTTTTTATGAAATCAATTTTAATTTTTTGAATATCCTGAAATTCGTTGTGGTCCCTGTAATCTTTGAAATTAATTGAAAGCTACTGAATCCTGGAGCTTATGAAATCTTAGGAAATTATTTGAAATCGTAAAGCAAATATTGAAAGCCATAATAGGATCTATTTTCTTTGAAAGATTATACACACAAGAAAGGGGAACTCCATGTCAGATTCACAAAAGCCAAACTCATATCTGTTCGATTTTTATCAAAACTCACACTTGTTACATACACAAAAAGAAAAAAAAGTCTTAGATTTTTTGTTCAAAATTTCTTTCCTCGAAGTCATCGTATCTTGATTTTTTTCTATTTTTAAAGTTCTCCATAAAAAAGGGAAAGGTTTTCATAATAATGTGTACCTTCCGGCTTAGATTTAATCTAATGAATTGAAATTGCACATTTTTCTGTTGAATTCAAATAAATTAAATAAAACAATTATAGAAGAATGAAAATGAAAATTTAATTCAATTAAATAAACAAAAAATATATATGATTTTGCAGAAATAGTATATTTTAAATAAGAATCAGTTTATCTCTTAGTCGACTTCAAAATTCCGTTAAAACATATGTACTTCTGAAACAGTATGAATTATTTAACATCATAATTTTTTACTATCTGGCGTTGATTTTCCTGTATACAACTTCCTGGAAAGAATTTTTTCTTGAAACGGTAATATAACTTGCCCATAAGAATTTTTTTTTCAAATGATTGATATTTGAACTGAAAAATTACTATAAGGTAATTTTATATTCAATGAAAATGTTTGATCTATATTTTTATATAACAACGGTCAGTACCTACATTCTACCCAGCAAACACGTTCTGTAAATGTGACGTAACAAAAAGGTAATTTTTATATATAATATTGTTACACCTATGTAACATAGCAATTACGGAATAGGAAGATTACACTGTTCTATAACGGCGTTACTAGGAGGAGACGTAACAGTTCTAGAATTATGAAACGTAACAAATATATAACAGAGTGATAGAACTATTACGTCACGAAGATGTTACACGTGTTCTAAAACGTGTGTTTTATAATTGTTTTATATTCGTTCTGTCACTACGTAACGTAACCGTTACAAAACGGCATTACAAAGCAGTGCTATCGCAATTTAATAATTTCACAATGTAACAGATATGTGACGGAGTGACAGAACTGTCACGTCACGAGAACGTCACACGTGTTCTGGAACATGTGTTATATAATTGTTCTATACATGGTTCTATACATATAACCATATAACCATTACGGAACGGTGTTACAATGTAGTGTTATCGCAATTGAAGAATTTCACAATGTTACAGATATTTAACGCAGTCATGGAACTGATACGTCACAAGAATGTCACACTTGTCCTAGATCATTTGTTACATCAATGTTACATACTGATTTCATAACACTGTTACGTAATCGTCATGAAAAGAATTTACAATGTGGTGCTATCACTTTTTTCAGAATTTTGGAATGTAACAGATATGTAACACAGTTATGGTTCGAGAATGTCACACTTGTTCTATGTCAGTTGTTCCGTAACTGCTCTGTATTCATCATGTAAGAAGGAAATAATAATGAATTTTTATTGTAATTATGAGAATGGTTTTTAAAATCCGTTTTCAATTGCGCGCCAACAGCGAATACCGGCGCATGCGCATCTCGCTACACATTGCCGCATTCTCCGAACGTCTTGGGCCTCGTGTTATAAGTATTCCTCGAAATCCCTATCAATCGTAGATGAAATAATATTCTTAACGTTTATAAGTGAATAAAGTTCGCAAAAAGAAATTCGGATTTTCCTGGAAAGTGTATTTTCGAGAAAAAGTAGAGTGATGTATTCCAATTTTTTATAAGTGATGCAGAATGATAAACTCTTCAAGTATAAAGTGCGATGATAGAGATTTCGTCGAGTCCATGCAAGATAAAATCCGAAGATTTTTTCATATTCGGTCAATCTTTATGCATCAATTTCAGGATCTTATTTTTATGCAAAAGGCAGATATACATTATGAAACACCGTTACATACGTGTATATCACGTTCTGTAACGAGTGCATAGATGTGTGATGTAATAGTTATGTATATGAATGTTACATGTCTGTTATGTATTTGATTTCCATATTTGTTACTTAACGGTTACAGATCTTCATAACACTGTTACGAAAATATTATAAACCATTCAAGAAGATTGTAATACCATTATAAAATTGTTACGGATCGATTACAGAACAAATTTAATTCGTAACACTGTCACAGATTTGTGCGGCACTGTTACAGAACAACTTTGCTTTGTAACCTGGTTCCAGAATTGTTACAAAACATTATGTTTGACATGTACCGCTGGAACAGAATTATTACGGATCTGTGACAGAAAATTGTTACGTCTTGTAGCATTTTTATAGAACTGTTCTGTCACCTTGTTACGGAACTGTTACTTCAATTTGGAAACGACATTACTCGTCCCATGAGCTAAACCTGTTCTTAACCAGTTAAAAAACACGTTCTTTTCTGTTACAGATCTTTTACATCACAGTCATATATCAGTGCTCGCCGGGTACTATTATTATTATTAAGAATTTTCGTCACAGAGCTTCAAATACGAAATGCGAAGTGTGTCATGATACTGAACGTACCTAAGAGATCACAATTATAGCAGTTTATACATTCGCGTCTTCCATTTCCCTGATGAAAGGTCTCCGTTACGTAAATTCTAGTTAGAGAACTATCCACTATTTATCTAGGGGATACAGTATCTCCTACTTGCTAGTGTATATTTAACTTACATAACATTACTCAACTATCAACAATACCACATGGTAACTTATACCCATGAGAATTACAAATATAGCTTCGAAAGTTTCTTCTACATGTTATATAAGCTTTATTTTCTTTCTAAATAATATGCAAAAATTTTAACATGAAATCTACTGATGTGAAAAAATTGTAATTTTACAAAAACTTTCACATAAATGTTAATTCAATGTTTTTCGAAATATCTTTTTCACATTCAAAGAAAATAATAAAACAGCAAGCAATAAGGTACAGTATTTTAACAAGTAGGATGTCTTTCCCCAGAGGGGAGTGAGAAAATAAGGAAGCATTCAGAAAATTAAGGAACTTCCAGAAAGCCTCTATAAGTCCATAACCTGGGGCTGATTCTCATCTCAGACATGAATTATACGTAAAGCATCAGGAAGTTTCGTTCCACCCTACCTTAAAAGTTTTCGAATCATTGTAGCTTGAACCTTTAAAATATTCTGCCATGAATATAAGCTTTTACTGAAAGTTGGATCTAAGCAATATAACGGCAGATCCATACAGTATATAAAATAAAAATTCATTTTGTAATTTCCCCTAAAAGGATCTCAGAGACTTGTGAAAGCAGTAATTTTCTCAAGGTTGACTAATTTGGAGTACATACTCTGACCGTGAGACCTTAATTTCATTCTAGAATTTCAAAGCTCTACTCTCAAATAAGCAATAGTATATTGTGCAACTAGGGAGTAAAGTAAGCGATTCTAAGCCCGAGCAAAGGCAGGGCAGAAATCACACTTCTCGGAATCGTACTTCCCTCCAGTTGCACACGATATTTTTTGTAACAAATGTATATGAAAATCGTGACATTACTGCGATGAATTACGAAGGTAATGTTTTGACAATATATGGCGGCGTGAAGGCATTTTCGCCCCGCTTTACATGCGTGGAATATCATGATTCCCATGCATCTGTTACAAAAAATAATTATTCAAAGTTCTCAAAATCAAAATTTAAAAATATGAAGTCTAAGAAATAAGGAAAGAACTACATTGCAGTTAAAAATAAATAATTATTTACCCTACTACTTCAATAAGAATGCAAATGCGCGCTACTCAAAGATTCCTCTTATCGAAATTTACCGCCTAAATAGAAGCTCCTAAATTTAGCACGGACATGAACCTTCGAATTTTATAGATGTCAGTAAGTGTCGGTAACTGGAATCTTGGAGTAGAACGTAATTGCCTATCTTCGTATCCGTCAAAATAATGCCTGTTTAAAAAATCAAAGGATTTTTCTAAGTATGCGTATTTTGTTCAAATATGTTAATGTTTAATGAAAATGAATTCAGCAGCTAATTTATACTTATAGGTACTTGAAAAATAGTATTCACGGTGGGGCTAAACCAACTTAAATTGCAATATCCTCGAATATGGGATTTTTCGACTGATTATGGTAGTCTAAAAACCCACGGATATTTTAAGACCAATAACAAAAAAATTCCATCGGGCCCTTTTTGAAAAAAGTTGATTTTTGTGTTCAAAGTATTTAAAAATGAAGAAAATCTGAACATTGTATTACGAGGTCCTTGCATATAGGATTTTTCAGCTGATTATTGTAGTATGTAATCCCATAGACATTTTAAGACCAAAAGCAAGAAAATCCATAACGCCCTTTTTGGAAAGAGTCGATTTTTATGTTTAAAATATTTTGCATATTCTGTCGGATTCTAATTTTCCCTTCCGGCATATTTTTCTCTTCCGGAGAAAGGAGTACATAACCTCATTTCGTCCACAGGAATCGCAAGAATTATATGCATGATGCATTGCAGGAGGAGGGCAAAAAGGGATTGTACTCATTTTATTTTGCCAGCTGAGAAATACCTACGTACACTAGGGATATTCACAATCTACCATCACTGCTTCGGGCGAAATAAGTGCATCCTTTGATTTTCTATTCCGGCATATTTTGCCGGAGCTGAATTTCTAAACTTGTTGGGCTTAACCACGAATTCTTTGGGATTCATGGATTTCGTTTTAAATTCTTTGGAATTCTTTAGAATTTAATTACGCTGACGATGAAATATGCTGGAAGAGAAAATTAAAATCCGGGAAAATTGCCGGAAGGCAATACTCGACCAAAATTTAATTGAGAGGTCCTTGTATATGAAATATTTCAATAGATCAGGATAGTCTGTAGTCCCATGGACATCTTAGGACCAAAAAAATTCATTGAATCCTTTTTGAAAAAAGTCCATTTTTATCTTTCAAATATTTGAAAATAAAAGATATAAGAAAATAATCATTTTCACCTACTCCTTTTGTTAATATTGTAAATGATATATTCTAAAACCTAGGATGTTAACGGAAAGCATTAATGTTTGAGAAATCGATCATTAATTGCACTATATATCAATCAAAATAGTTTCTCTAAGTGATAAATAGTTTTTCATGTGATTATTATGTTTTACTATATTCCCTCATAGAAAATATTTCGTTCCATATATGAGAAAGTGAAGTATTATAAATTTTTAGAACATATATGCTTCCTGTTAACATCCTAAGTTTGAAAATGCATAATTTATGATATTAACAACAAATGAGTGAAAATTATGATTTTTTATTTTTGAGTCTCAAACATTTTGAATACAAAAGTCAACTTTTTTAAATAAGGGTTCACTGGATTTTTTTGTTTTTGCTCTCAAAATATCTGTGAGATTACGGGCTACCCTAATCAGTCGGAAAATCCCATGTCCTTCTTATGATCTAGCAATACCTGTTTATAAATTTCAAAAATATGATTTTCATCTTTTTTATATGGGGAACACTTTTTTAATATTGGGAATACAACAGTACTGTATATGGGGTATTTGTTCGCGTTTTCGAGACGTCTCGATTGACCTATTGAACAATCTTCCATGATCTTCTATGACCTACCCTTACCGGTTTTTAATTTCCAAACAAAATTATTTACCTTGTATATGAGAGGAAATTTTTTGATATTACGAATACAACAGTACTGTATTTGATGTAATTGTTCGCGTCTTCGAGACGCGTCGATTGACCTATTGACATTAACTGACCATCTGATGGTCTCTCTGATTTTCTGAAAATAAGAGTTTTGGTAAGACAGAAACATGAGCTTGAAAAATATTGAAAGTGTCAATTTTTTCTTTCGTTAGAGAAAAATCTTTCTCTATCAGCAAGCAAATTCATTTGATGCCCATGAGGAAGCAGAGTGCTCATAAAATGAGCAAAAATAAATTCACCCATAGTGAATACATCCATGTTACTTTGCAGCGGTATTCTGATTTTTAGATACTTCAAACATGAAAATCGATTTTTTTTCAAAAAGGACTGGATGGATTTTTTGTATTTGGTACTTAAATTTTCGTAGGATTCTGGACTATCATAATCAGTCGGAAAATTCTATATGCAAGAAACTTACAATTAAACATGGTTCAACCCCACCGTGTTTCCTTTGAAAACTTTTCAATTTCGACTCTTAACAAGATTATTTGATAAAAATTTGATTCGAGAAGAAACCACTTACTCATACCTTTTTCGAAAGAGATTTTATTATGATTTAATGAATTCTTTTGAAAATCCTTTTGACTCGGGCAAGTTTCACGCATG
>JAUMHM010000031.1:14306235-14316450 GCA_032362435.1 Melikaiella ostensackeni
TTTTTATTGATGGCGCATATGAGCGCATTTGCGGCGCAATTCAGTGTGCTGAAGAAATTCTAAAATTATGATTGGGGAGGGGGGGGATGATGTAACTGACCTCAAGACTTCGACGGGTAAGAGCTTGTGAAAATGTTTACTTTACTAAGGAGGGCTGTATGAATCATTATCACACTCAGTGGTAAATCACGGCTGCATCTGGCTTTATTAGAAATACTCACATTTGCCTGGACGTTTGGTCAGAGAAGAGGAAAACTTCAGAAAACCTGCTCCTGAGAACAGCCGGCTTTCCGGCTGTCCACTTTTTCTGATACAATAATAACAATAAATTCTATACATACAATTTTACTTGGAACGTAATTAAAATTTGAACATAGTAATAGTTTTGTTCAACCTTTAGCAGAGACATTTCTGGAAATGATTATCATTTAATCAAACAGAAGTACATATTTGCGAAAAAATGTCTGTCATACTGTTATATGGCGATTTTTAATTTCGAGCAAATAAAGCAAATATATTTGCTAATTAGTCATAATGATGATCTCAATAATAATGATCTCACAGCTAGTTTAGGGCAGGATGCGAGTAAAAATTTGTGTTTCATCTGAGGTACATTTTACAACATTGAAATAGAAGAATTAAGTTTTAACTTAGTCGCCCCGAAGCACCCACGTCGAAACGTTTCTGCGGTACTAAACCCCCTAATTTACGTTACGAGAGCATGCGACACGAACCACCACCACGGCTCTCTGCTAGCGAGCTCAGGCCAGTGGAGGTGGAAACCTAGCATCTGGAAATGAGCCGTTTCGAGGAAAATTCCTGAAATTTCCCCTCGTTGAACAGGCCTGGTGTAGACACTCGATATCATCGAGTGTACACAGGTCATCGTCGGCGTTAAACTTGCCACTCGACATTAGTTAAACGAAGTGAAAACACGACCTAGGCGGATCTCACAAACGGATACCCATTCGAGCGCTAGCCGCACTCGAAATGAATTAATGTTCGCGATTCCGCCCGAGTTGAGATTCACCGCGCAGCTACTGACTTCGGTAAGAATAAGTATTATTCAATAACTCTAAGAACTATATTAGGCCCGAAAAGTGTTACAATCATAATTTTCCGGAACAACTTGTCCACTTATATTTCAATATCATATACAGGTAGCGAAACCAAGATTCCCTTAATAGCGAGTTCTATAGAAGACTTTTAATAACGAAATCCATAAAAACGATTACCCAGCACTGAGCCTTGAGTGCTTCGAAGAAGTGTTCAAGAAAAAGGAGAAGTACTTACGTGAAACGAAAGCTTGAATGAGACGAAATAAAAAAAAAGCAAGCTGGGAGAAAAAAGAAGGTATCGTGGACTCACCTCGAATTGCTAGAGGCGACGCTATTGTTCGAGCGAGAGCGTCGGCTTTTTAGGGAATCTCCCCTATTTACCACCCCTTTTCCAGTTATGCTGAAGTGCCTGAGTCGGTAGTATTCTTCCTCGACACCCGTATTCGGCATACTTGCCACTCGCGACCTTTGTTGAGGCAAGCATAGATAATTCGGACGTCCGGATGCTCGACTACCGGGTGTTTTAACAGATTGAGAACGGCTGTGATGTGGGCTGCCATATCTGCAAGTACAAAAATTACTTTTTCATAACACATTCACGATTTCGGCACTTTTCAATGCTCATAAAGTGGGGCGAAAGTTCTGATTTTCAGTCCCTAGGGAGTAAAAAGCGACATCAGAGGTGAATAATAAAAATTATGAAGCGATCAGTTGTTCGCATTTGTGCAAAATTTCTACACATGAGCAGAAATCATGCCTGTGTTCTAGTCATGTCTGAAATCATGCATTTGTTATAAAAAATATCGTATGCACCTGGGGGGAGGGGAGATTTTACGACTTATGTATTTGTTCAATACTCGTCTCCGATTCGCGATTACGCACTCGTCTGCAGCGTGTACGCTTTCACCTACGACTCGTACTGAAAACATGCTATACTCTTCCAAAAAGTCCCTTTTCTCCCCCTTGGTGCATAATACACTATTGCGTGAGATGTACAATTGTACACAATTCATTCCTTTTTCAATTTGCCTTCAAACAAATTGCCATGTTTTATCATCGTCGAGACAAATTTGCTGAAACTCAATTTCAGCAAATTTGCATAATTAATTGTTCAAATAAGCTCGGTAACTCTTAGCAGACCCGTTGCAGAATTAAAGTGACGCTGCAGAGGCGGGTTCCTGATGTAAATGCAAAGAGGAAAAATTTTATTAGTGGAAATTTAAGAATAAATCCTAGCCGAAAGAGTTGGTTACTGAAATATTAAGCTTCTTTATTAAAATAGAACTTTTCTTACATTTTTTGGCTTTAAAAGTTCTTTAGTTCATTATAAAAATCTTCGTAGCTTAAATAGAGCATTCTCAAGAACTTTTTTGAACACTTTATGACACTTTTATTTTTAAGAGAAATGTTGAATATTTTCTTAAATAGTTTCTGCGTGACATTTTCGAATAAAAAATCGAAGTAGAAGATGAGAGTCTATGAGAAGAATATGAAGATGAAGAAGTCTAAGATAAAATCTATGAGATGTTTTAATGTTATTTATATATTATCATGATGTAACGTTAAGTAATAATACAGAGAAGAGAGAAAATAATACTTGGGCCGTGGCTACATGTACTGAAATTTCAGTACGAATAGTCAGATTTTTTTCCGGTACTTGTGTCTTTATTTTATTGTATTACGTGCAAACAAATTTTGTTCGAAACACGCAAAAATTTGGAATCAAATTTCGGACTTTTTATTCGGTTCATTATAATATCTTTCCCAGAACATGATAGAAAAATAAATACCACATTGATGGAACGCGATTTCGGAGGTGCTGATTTCAAATTGAAACTTTTTGGTGTGAAAATTCTGGCACAACTTTTTTTCTTACACTGTTCTTCTTTTATAAAGATAGCACGTCAAAATAAAAAATATTTCAGTGCGAGTTTCATTTTTTTCACCAAAAGCAGCGTTTTATTTTATTTTTTAATTTAATTTACATACCTACAATAAACAGATTTTATTATGAAACCATTATTACATATTGAACTGACAATGAATAAAAACTAGGTATTGAAATTTGAATGCATTTTATACTTTAAAGAATCTTTAATTTATTTCAAAGCACATTGCTTTCAGTTTAAGTGAGTATTTGAAAACAGAGAGTCGAATTAATATAAAATCGATATTTTTAATTGATGGGCGTTTGAAAAGAATATATTAAAATGGTTAACATTCTAGCTTTGCAAAGTTTAAATCTTCTATAAAAACATTATAATTTGAGGTGATTTAATTTGTTGTGAAAATCGATAAAAATGGACTTAATTATATTATACACAGCAATAACTGAAGCCTGATTCTTTATGCGAGCTTAATTGAACTTGATCCCAATTTTGTACGGAGTAGTTGATATGAAGGATTTAAAGTTTCTGAATATTTTTATCTACAAAGTCCTCAAAATTGAAAACTCCTTCATGTTAACAACATTATCGTTTAAAACAATTATTTTAAAAAGTAATATAATTAAATGTCCTTTCCTTGACAGAAAATATTTTAATTAATAAGACTTGAATATTTAATTTGATATGCGACAGTAGAAGCATAATATGGGAATTGCATATAATGAAAAAGTCTGTTTCCTTCCTCTGTATTTACTTTTTAATACCATAAGTTTAATTAATACTCTACCGAAGAACAATTTCACGTATTATACAATCTGGAAATGAATTAAATTTTCAGCTTTCTAAACATTCTTTTTCGACGTCAGAAAAAAGTTTCAAGAATAAATAAATTAAGAATTTAATGCGTATTTTTTAAAAAATAATTAAACCACTTATATTTGCAGAAACATTACTTGTGTAATATCTAAAAAATGCAGACAATTAAACTAGAAATAGTCTAGAATAGTTTACATATCTGACGTTGCTGCGTTTATGAACCTCGTTCTTATTACAGAAGCTGCATCAAACTTTTAGAGATTCTACTGTAAATATTCCCTTTAACTTGAAGTTCTTGGAAACAATAAGTTTGATCTAAACTCTCTTGTATGCTTATGGTGTATCTATTTTACTCAACTTAATGGTTATGAAACGAATATACTTAATAATGAAAAATGTAGTTGCGTGTAATCTTTGAGCAATATATAAATTTTATATCGTATTCATGACTTAACTAAACAATTATCATATAAAGGCTTGTTCACTGTTATTAATCATAACACTATTCAAACCATGAAAAACATGAAATTATTGAATGTAATCAAATTGGGATTTACTATGCAAAATCAACTACATTCTACAAAACGTATATTTGTTTTTACCCACTTACGATGTTTTTCTTTTAGAAATGCGCAGCATTCCAATATTTTCTTTTCAAGAAAACTGTGGTTGCCAAATTTTAATTTTCTTTCAAAACACTAAACATGTAAGTGAAAAAAGTGACAAAATAGGATATTTAAGAAATATTATCATTCATTTTCAAAAAAAGTATTCAAAAAATATAACTAAATCGATTCATGTAATAAATCGCAAATACTATACATTTTTTCATTAAAGGGGTAACTGGATCGAGGGAAGGGACACAGAGAAAGTTGAGTAAAGGGGTACAGAAAAAATTAACCGATTTTTAAAATGTAGAAATGATAAATCACTTTTCTTAAAAATGAATCCTGAATGTCATAAATTGTCGTTGTTGATAAACTTTGTTGATTATAGAAAAATAATTTTTCTTCTAGCAAGCATCTGACTCGTATTAAAAAATTGCTTTACATTAATGTTAAACATTACAAAATGGAAGAGAACATCAAAATCGGTTTGAATATTGTAGTTGAGTTTGAAAAGTAAATTGCAGCTTTACACCACAGTGGAACAAAACAATTATTTTCCAACAATGGAGTTTATTTATTCAATCGTATACCTTTTCAGCGCAATGGAAATCGCAAGCAAAATTCTTAAAAAATGCAAACGAATCCGACATTCATTGTTTTTTGGTTTCAGTTCGTCGAATGCATGTGGTCATGAGGCGTAATTAATTCAGGCTAATTTGATTGAAACACCCTTTTGCACAATTGCTCAGCGTCAAAAGTTGTCCATACTTTGGTTAAAGTATGGTATTCTACGTATTGCTTGGAGTGGATATATGTGTCCGTTGTAGAGGGCTTTTGAAACATAATGTGCAGAGAGCTGTAAAGCTCTATTTTCCGGTTTAAATTTCAGATAAGTTTTCATCTAAATTAAATTCATTAACGAGGCCTGGGCGATAAAAGCTCAAAGTGCGTGTTTCAATGTGCATTTTTCTGACGTGGAAAGTTAAGCAAAAAGTGAAGCCATCTGTGTCGCAGTATGCAGAGATCATTTGCCAACTACGATTGTTATACAAGTGCAGTGTGCGCGTTTCGCCAACAGCAGTCGAATTCATAATGCAACTGTTTTCCTTACGTAAACAAAAACATCCTATGGCTTGCAAATAAAGTAATATTTACTATTTTGATTTGCTCCAGTTAAACTGATAGCTTTTAGTTCCAAATGCGGTTCTTTTGGCTACATATGAAAAGCGCCAAATGGTCATTTACGCGTCATATCAGAAGCGCCAAACAAAACCTTTCAAAAGCGCCACCAACAGATTACGTGTTTACTGGGTATCAACTCATGAGAAAAATGAGTTCTCGAGTTTGTAAACAAACTGACGTTGATAGCAGGTTCACGTATCTGTCTAAAATTGTGTATCAATTTTCAAATGTGCTTCTTGGCGTCGAGTTCATTGTGGAAATGTCCGATTCAATTGTAACGACAACCGACAAGGGGAAAGATTGCCTTATTTACGAAAATGGTAAGTATAGAAAAATCGATAATAAGGCGGAAGGAACCATTTCTTGGCAGTGTACGGCTCGAAAGCGCTGCAAGAATTCATACAAATTAAGCTATCTCGGAAGTAATGCTTACTTTAAACGACCATCGAAATCACGAAGCTTGTTCCGATAGCGCCAACGAAAAATACATTGTAAAAAACAGTTGCAAGCGAAAAGCGGAGGACGATATTTCTTCACGGTCACGGAAAATAAATTGTGCCGCTATTAATTTTTTTCGGAACCTTTATTCGTTTAAAAGGATGCCGATTTCACCTTGACCAGAGTTGGTATCGCAAAATCATGCAACTGGGACTCTCATCTCTGTACCGAGAGACAACCGTGGAAGGGGAGTGGTTGAAACTTTTTTTTTTGGTTTACCGTACCTACAACCAATAGAAGTGAAAGAGGAATTTTTTTAATTGATGTCTATTGTCCCGAAAAACGAAGCATTGACAAAATTCAGTGATTACGTTCTTACGAATTTTATTGGAGAAGGGTGCTTGTTTCCATCCCATCTGTGGGCAGAAACTCCATCGCAAAATCCTCGAACAACAAATAGTGCTGAATCCTTTCATCGACACTTGAAAGATAATTTTTACTCACCGAACCCAAAAGTCCATTTGAGTATCGATGTTTTGAAAAAAAATCAGAGTACAACCTATTTAAAATTCAGTGACTCTTGAAATTTAAAAAAATATATAATAAACATGTGTGTGTGTTGCTAGTGACAAAAAAGGTATTTAAAAAATAAATATTAATTGGTTGCGAGTATTTTAACTTTAAATATTAATGGTCCTGTTTAGAGTGAATACATATTATTACATTTTTGAACATTAAATTACAAATAAAATTTCTAACGCTACGGGGTATCGAATCTACATCTACATATACCTAAATCTATCGCCTAGCAGTCGGGAGTCTTAACCATTGCGCTAAACCTACGATTTGAAACTCGAGGGAAAAGCCATCTTCATAAGCTACAGCTCAAAAAAGTTAAAACACCAAATTTTAAACTCTTTTTTTTCTGATTAAATATTTACTATTAAACGACGTTATGTGAATATAAAATATACGAACTGTTAACAGGAATATCAATAACATAATTTTTTAATAAATAATTTAAATCGATTACAATTTTTCTTGGTGTAATATTTCGTTTTTTTCCGTTACAGAAAACTTTATAACTTTTTACAATGACAAGAAATATAATTTTTTATAAACATTTGAAATTTTTAACGGCCGAACTTAAAAAATTTGATTGTGAACTTTGACAATGAATAAGGAAGATTGATTTTCTGCCTAGGAAGACGAATTTTTAACAAAAGAGTTTAGTTTTCAAGCTAAAAAGTCGAACGTTTTAGTAAACAGTTGACTTTTAAGTCGGAATGGATGAATTTTCAATCAAATAGTTGAATTCTCAACTAAACCAGATAAGTTTTCAACCAAAAATGCAATTTTTGATTTTTGAGTTTAATAACTTAATTTTCAGCAAAAAAAAACAAAGTTTCAATCAGTTGAATTCAACCAGACAAGACGAATTTTTAACAAAATAGTTGAATCTTCAACCAAATAGATGAATTGTGAACAAACAAGATGAATTGTGAACAAACAAGATTAATTTTCTACAAAAGACAAATTTTCCACAAGATACATGAAATTTCTAGCAAATAGTGAATAAAGGATAAATTTTCAACAAAATAGTTAAATTTTCAACCGAAGAGATGAAGTTTCAACTAAAATTTATATATTTTTTTCTTAAAATTTCTTAAAAAAAAGAATTTTTAAGAAAATAGTTGAATTTTCAACAAACAAAGTTCAATTTTCAAACCAAAATAAAACTAATTTTCAACACAATAATTAAAATTTCAACCAAGGAGATAAATCTTGAACCAAAACAAATGAGTTTTCAACAAAGTAGTTCAACTACTAACCAAGTAGTTGATTTTTCAAACAAGAAAGATGAATCCGCAAAGATTCATGTAATACTTAATATTTTAAGTAAACAAAATTCTGATTTAACATCAGACACAGTGGAATTCAACCAAATAAGACAAATTTTCAACAAAATAGTTCAATCTTCAGCCGAAACAAATTAATTTCCAACCGAAAAGTTGCATTTTCAACCAAAAAGCATGATCGTTCAACCAAGAAGATTAAATGTATACCAGAACAAAAAAAAAACAATTTTTCACCTAAGCCAAAGAGATGAGTCTTGAACCAATAAAATAAATTTGTAGCAAAGTAATTCAGCTTTCTACCAAATAGTTGATAATAAAAAGATGAATTCGCAACGAAACATGGAATAGTTAATATTTCAACCAAACAAGATTTTAATTTGAAATCAAACACAGTTGAATTCAACTATTGAAGACGTATTTTTAACAAAATAATTAAATCTTCAACCAAAATAGATTATTTTCTAACCAAACAGTTGCATTTTTAACCAAAAATTAAGAATTATTTTCTATGAAGAAAATTAAATTTTCTATCGAAAAAGACGATTTTTCAACAAAATATATGAATTTTCAACCAAATAGATGAACTTTATGATAAAGAGATAAGTTTTTAACCAAATAATTAAATTTTTAACTCAAAAAGATGAATTCTCAGCCAAAAATAGAATAGTTAAATTTTTGATTACGAAAAATTAGTTTTCAACTTTAAATGAGATGAATTCTCGAAACAATAGTTAAATTTTTGACCAAAAAGATGAATCTTCAAACAAAACAGACGAATTTTCAACAAAATAGTTAAATCCTCAACCAAAACAGATTACACTCGAGCCCCCATAGAAGCCCATCCGGTTTACGCCTTCCTATAACTGCTGGCCGACT
The DNA here is from genome assembly GCA_032362435.1 of Melikaiella ostensackeni. NCBI lineage: Eukaryota > Metazoa > Arthropoda > Insecta > Hymenoptera > Cynipidae > Melikaiella > Melikaiella ostensackeni. Next base: position 14,314,959 of record JAUMHM010000031.1, read on the forward strand.
GCTGGCCCCCGCAGTTTCTCAGCGGTCGGGGCGAGAGACGGTGTTCAACCAAGCGTGAAATGCCAGCAGCGTATAGATAAAGACGCAGTGCGCGTGTACTCAGGTTCGATTCACGTTCGGAGATTGCGTAATATTAGGAAATGGTTCACACGTCCATGACTGTTTGCGTTTCGAGGGATCCGGTTCAGGCCCAAGGCCAGTGCGAAGCAACTTCCGAAACTGGGCATCTATCGGGGTTAAATATCTTGAATAAAATTCAGGTTAATTACGGTTATTTATGTAAGAATTTCCAAAAACACTTTGAACTAAATAATCAGGAAAAAATTAGAATTTAACAAAATGGATGTCAGTTTATAATATGGACATCGTATTATAGTTTCGTTTACGGCTTACGCGGTACTCAAAACTCAAAAATGACATTCATATTTACCTATCTACTATGGTTTACGAGATGTCTGAGATGCTACGAGATGTTGTTGAAAATAACAGTAACGGTAAGTCCGGAACATTCCAGGCACGTTCTAGTGGAACGTTCCCAAGGGGCTGACATTTTACACGTTCCTGGAACGTGCCTAAAACGTTGCGTGCTAATGGGGCTGTGACTATGTATAATTTTAAACTTATAGGCCGCGAAAATAATAATTTAGAAAGCAGTGATAATGATATGAGTAATGTCAAAAAAATAATTGCCGGGATTAAATTAGCAAATTTGAAATCTGTATGCTTATTGCTCACAGAAATTGGGATGTAAAATTCCATGGTTCCTCCTAGACGACTTCAGTTTTCAACCAGATATCCAGAGAGGAAATGACTTAATCAGTGCCATTCAACCTAAAATCATCGCAATGTCTGCCAACAATCAAAGTAAGTCTAGTGAATTACCGATTTTCTATTTTACCACTTTGAAAACTATGCACCGGTGACCTTTTGAAATTGGAACTTCGATAAGCCGCTTTTCGAGAAAGACTTATTAAAAGTTTACGGGTGCCATAAGAGCTCACATGTGTCAACTTCAATTGTTTCGTCGTTATTCCTTACCCTTTTTTTAAAGAAAACAATTTTTAGGGGCTAACTCGATGTTACAGAGTTAATAGTATTTTTAATAAACAAAGAACATACCCAAAAACTTTTCGATTTACAGATCTTTCTTGATTGGGGGTGAAGCACAACATAAAAAATTAATCAATCATTAATTTTTATTTGTGACATCGTTTGTCGGTTTCAGCTTGGTGTTTGATAGTCTTGTCTCGACGTCAAAGAGTCGATAATTGTTAAAAATATTTAAAAACATATTTCTGCAGTAAGTCCCATAATTTTGAAATTTCAAACGATTAAGCTATGTTTGGATGCACAATCGTTTCGTAGTAATATTTTAAAAATAGAATTTCATTTTTAATAAAAAAATTTTGAAAGTGAACTGAAAAATCACCACCGATTAGTATATGATAATTAATTCTGAAGTGGTTTAATTCAACTTATTAACGAAAATTGA
>JAUMHM010000031.1:14316550-14333228 GCA_032362435.1 Melikaiella ostensackeni
TTCGAGGGATCCGGTTCAGGCCCAAGGCCAGTGCGAAGCAACTCCCGAAACTGGGCTTATATCGGGGTTTGAGTGTAATTTTTAACCAAACAGTTGTACTTTTAACCAAAAAGGATGAATTTTCAACCACGAAAATTAATTTTCTACCAAAAAAGACGATTTCACACCAGTGGTTTTCTGTGATATGCTTTTTTTCTCGTAAAATTTATTTTCAGATTAGTTTCTATTACTTTTGATGAGACTTATCCTAGCATTAAAAGCATAGTTATTCCAGAACTGAATGAACTGGAAACCAAATTTCCGATTTCTGCACAAGGCATAATATCCGTAAGAAAATAGTGTTTTAATAAAGTAGCAGATTTTTATGGCCCAAGGAGAAAGAATAACTAGCATCAGCTAAAAAAAATTAATCATACAAAGTTAGGTTCCTAGTTCATACGACAGTTGCAAATATTTCCATTTTTAATTACAAATATTTATGTAGAAGTGACTTTAATAATACTATTTAAGGCAATTATGTTCATCGTCCGTGATAATATCTTTACAAAAAATGAGCCCGACATGGACAAAAAGTTTTGTAAAAGAAAAGAAAAAAACGGATAAGAGCCTCTGGGAATGAGGATAAAGAAGAGGAACTAGGCTACGGACCTTTATAGCCATTTAAGTCCTGAATTTCACCCCTTAAAAAAGTTCGGCGAACTTACAAGCACGACTTTCGGAACTACCCTTATCATCCTGTGAGTACCTTGGGACCTGGGCTAGAGAGTAAATAATCTCAGTACTAAGGGGAACATACAAAATTGCCCTACCAGAAGGATTATACAAAACAGGAAAATCTGACTTATAAATTAAGTCCTTCCTTCCTTCTTTTATAAGGATTGAGAGAGGAAAAAAAGATATATTCAAGGGGCTTTACTGCTTTAACCCCAGAAAGATAAAAAAAAGGTTTTCATTTCTTATAACGTACTTACACTGACGAAAAATAAGAAACGTTTTTTTAAATTTTTTAACTATAATTCAAGCTCAATATATCTGACAATATTAAAAATTAATTAATTATTTATATTGTTGGCAAACATGCTCTAGCTTTGAAAAAAATTGAAAATGTAATCCACCTTTTTAAATCAGTATTAAAAGCTCTTCGAAATTTATTATTATTGGCCCACATTAAAAAGCGATTTTTTCTCACAAAAGCATTATTCAACGTTCCAGGTTAAAATTTACGTTTAAACGGTTGGTGGAATCTCTGAATCTGAATTGTGAATTTGGTGAAATTCCAAAGGGTCATTTTGTCAGAGATCCCATAAATGCCCGACTGATTAATGTCCTAACCTCTACTGTTGCCCGTCTCATCTTTCAGCATTCAACAAATACCGCATTTCTCTAATCCTGGATAAAAATGTTAATACTGAGATTCACCGGACTCAAATTCAAGCTTTAAAGGAACAGAGCAAAATCACGAATTTATTTTATAATCCAAATCCTAAAAAATTTTGATTTATGGAACTCAACCCAATTTCTCCAACGGAGTTTTCTTAACGATGAATTCATCTAATATATATAATAAAGTTTAGAAATGTAGTCAGTGTTTTATAACTGAATTTTTAGTGCATAGTTGTAAAGTTTCGGGTGCACATTCAAACTATGATTATATTTTTTTACGAGGAAATTTGAATTATCTAAAAAAATTGACTCATAAAATGAAAATATGCTTTAAAGTATAATATTTATGTAAGCAGAGTTTTTATGGAGTGCATTAAAGCCTTCTCCACTTCATCTTACAGAAACTTCATTAAGAACACGTAGGTCAGAAAAGACAAAGTGTCTTCCATATTTTAAAGTAGTCATATAACAACAATTGCAAGAGGAAGAATGGACGTGTTACCTTTTTAGTCCCAAGAGTACTTGATCGAATATTTTAACGTTCAAGTGGAAGGCTTGTAAAATAAAAATATAACTGCTTCCGAGTGATATGGGATCGTAAAAAGTCATTTCAATTATTAAAAAAGGCGAAAGTTGAGTAATGGTACTAAACATTTCCAAAACATAAACAAGGTGTTGAAAACATATAAAACAAAAAGTTATTCAGTTTCAAGAAAATTTTAATGAAACATGTGACGTTTAGAGTCCACATCAAGTCACATGCTGCATGTCTTCCTTGAAACAAGTCCCCCTTGCGGCATGTCTCCCCAGCAGATTGCTAATTTTGCGGCAAATCTCTCGAACCCTATTGCCACGTATGCGGTATGTCTCCCCAGCTTCTAGCCTTTCTGCCATATAACTCGCCCAAGACAAATTTGAAATCTTCCTTCAAAGTGGTGAGAGTGCGGCAGTCTCCCGAATCCAATTTACCACATCTTCGGCATGTCTCCCAGCCGCAAGTCTCTCTGCGGCTTTGGAGGAAGACTTGAATTTTTCTTGGACAAGAGATGCTATAGGATGCTATAGGGAGACTTTCGGTTGTGAAGAAAAGACGCAGATGTGTCAAATTGGGTTCGGGAGACTTGCCGCACTTTTGCCACTTTGGAGGAAAACTTGAAATGTGTATTAGGGGAAAGGTGTCGCAGGGAAGCTTGCGGCTGGGGAGACAAGCCACAGATGTGGCAATTGGTTTCGGGAGACTTGCCACAAAATTGGAAATCTGCTCGAGAGAGATGCCTCAGTGGGGACATGCTGGAAGGGAGACATGACGCATGTGACTTGATATGGACCCGACGTTTGTAGGTTAGGTTTTGTGTGCGTATCGATTTTCAACATTAATTTTGCAGTGTAATTGCAGTTTAGAAAAAGACAGAATTTGAATTCTAGCTGTTAAATGGAAGAATTGAACTAAAGAATGTCTGTTCGAAAAAAGTCATCCAGTTTCGAGAAAATAAAAATGAAATTATGACTTCGAAATTGCATAAAACTGACATTTCAACTTTGAATGAAGATAGCAATTATACTTTAGAATATTTCGAAGAAATGAGAAATTGTTAGAACAAAATTGAGCATTCAATACAGGTAACAACGGGAGAATTGAAAATAATTATGCAACCTCGAGTGAATTAAAATTGTCGTTCTTACTTTGAGGTTAGAAAGAGCCTCTGTGCCAACTTTGGTCGACAATTATTACTGTAATTTTTTATTTTTTTCATATATTTTTTTTTGTAAGTTCCGCTCCTTTGACATTGGAAAAAATGAATTTATTATTTTATCCTATGTTATTGTATTATATTATTATTTTCAGAAAGTGATTAAATCAGGATAATGAAGGAAAAAATTTTTCGCTATGAAAAATGCAACCCCAAAAATATCCGATTTCGAAAGTTTGTCGCTTGACTGTTTACGCATATCCACCCTTCATTTCTGAAATTTAAAAAAAAAAATTTTGTTCTTTCTCAAAAACCGTTTCTTACTCTCAGTTCGATGACTTAAACAACAAGAGTTTGAAAAATTCATGCGCATAAGTAAAATAAGAATTAAGAGAATAGATTTTTCGAAATGTGGAAAATATTTATAAGAAAACATTTGTTTAATTCAATACCAGTTTACGATTGCTAGTTAGAAATATGTTTAAAAAGAATTTTTGGGTTTTCTAAAACAATATTAATATTTCTAACATAACAGAAAGTATTACTGTAGAAAGGTCAACTTTTTTTGCTTGGCTTAAATGGTTCGATAAAATTCAGCATTTTTACTTCATCTGGTAAGAGTACCTTTTTTATTTTAATTTATAATTTTAATTATTTCATTTTTTACTTCTACAATCATTCCTGTTAAGATTACTATCTATAATTAGAAGGGAAATTACTTAAACTATTTTAAATTGGATCAAGTGGAACACATTCATGAAAGTTTCAGGTCGATTTACAAGTAGTTCTCAGAAGCCTTGAATAAATTCTGAGGAGTGCAATATTTAATTCATTTCGTTACATTTTATTTAAAACGTGCATAATAGGAGTTGCGAAGGTCGGGAACTTTCGATAAATTAGGGTTTGTAAAACAATGGTAATTGATGCTGAGATGACAGCTTGTTCGAGAGAATTACGTGCTTCAGTCGGATATATAGCTATTCTTAACGGGTCGAAATGCAGTTAATAGTCTCGCTTCGTAACGTCAGGCGAAAATAGAAGACCCACTAGCACGCGAATAACCCAGAAACCTTAGATAATTACATAAATTCCTTACAGTGTGTCACCACATTTACAAAAAAAAAAAAAAAAAAAAAACCAAGTGAAAAATTACAGTAATAATACGAGCAGGAAAAATTTTATTCAAGGAAAATTACTTTCGTGTTGTTCAGAAATACGCAGAAAGCATATGTTGCTTTCAAAAAATTGAGTATATAAATTATTCAGTGAAATTGATGGAAAAGCACATGTGTCAGGATGTTTGCACGATTTAGACAGAAGAAAAGTGACAGGGTAGAAGAGGAGATTGATTGAGATTGAAGGGGAAATAATGCAATTTAATGAATACAAAGTTCTATGTGAATGCATTAAAATTATTATATTGTGATTAATTCACATTCAATTTTAATAAATTAAATTATTTCAAATTAAGTAATACTAATAATAGTTGCAATTTTTCAAAGCTTCTTGACTGTGTTAAAAACATTAATTAAAGACAGAAAGTAATTGTTACGATTACAATTACTCTTATGAAAAGTTGTGTACAAATTTTAATTACACTATTTTCTAATTTCTAATTTAATTTTCCAAATTTAAATCTCTTATTCAATTATCTGCACGCCCATTTTTTGAGCTGTTGCTAGAGTGCCTTCATTTTTATAATTTTAATATGAAATTTTTTTCCTCATGATTTCGCGAAAGGTAATGAAATTTGGTGTCGAATAAGTCCAAGTTTGAGACAAAATGTCAATTTTATAAAAAGATATGGCAGAAAAACTTCAAATTTCGATGATTTCGAAAAATTGAAATATTTCTGGAAATAATTAAAAATCTTAAATATTCTTAGGCCTATTTGGAAGGTATGCCTCCGTAGTATTTTCCTGAAATGTTAAGATTTTTCAAAGAATTTTTCCCCTAGATTCTTCTCTTGGGTCAAACTTAGTGCAAAAAAAGTCACAAAACTTAAAAAATATGTCCATAATTACAAAAATTAAAGAAAAAACATTATTTGTGACCTGCCGCGAGGAAAAGTACCTAAGCGGGAAAAAATATATTTTTTGTTTTTTGCAGTTTTGGGAACTTCATCTTCTCCTCTTTCTAATGGTGTTGAGGAAAAAATTTCTGACGTTTCTTCAATAACTGAAAAGAGTTGTAAAGTTAGCTTGGATACCGACGTTAGGTAGTTCTTACTGCTATCTACTTGGGTCTCCTGTTAAATTCTGAAATTCACGCTTACGTACCTTTCCTCGTGGCAGGTCACATTTGTGATATTTAAATAAATTTTCGTAATATTTATAAAAATATTATTGTTTTGGGTGTTTCTTAATCATGTGGTAAGTACAATCATTATTTGAAATTTTGCGACTTTTTTGCACCAAGATTGAGCTCAGGGTAGAATTTAGAGAAAAAATTCTGAAAATATTCTAGTAACTCACCAAAATGCTAGGAAGACTTACCCTTAAAATGAACTCAAGAACTTTAAAAAATGTTCATTACTTTCAGAATTATTACAATTTTTTGAAAATATTGAAATTTGATATTTTTTTGCAATATATCTTTATAAAATTCACATTTTACCTTCAACTTGGACTTATTAAACGCAGAATTTTATTGCCTTTTGTGCTTTCATGAGGAAAATAATTTCAAATTAATATTATAATAATTAAGGCACTTTAGCAACAGCTCAAAAAATAAGCGTGTAGAAAATTTTCGCCGGTAGTGTATTTCAGCAGACTGTGTGTAAACAGTTTTCGCACATGCGCAGTTCGAAAATGACTTACTTTAGGCATGGTTGAAGAAGATGCGCATACGCATTTTCTAGATAAAGTACTTCAGACACTGGTCGCGAGCTGCCTTAAGGGCATGTGACACAGTCAAATTCCTATATGACCGACCTCTTTTTTTCGGTGTACCAAATTTTTTTTGAACCATAGAACTTTTTTTCAAAATAAGGTATCGGACAGAAAGTTTGGAAAACGCATCAGAAGACAATAACCCACGTTTATGTACTTCATTTGAGTCGGAATATTGCAAAAAACTTATTTCCGAAGAGATTAAAACTGGGAGCTAATCGAGAAATTTTTTGAATCATAGAACTTTTTTTATAAGCGAAATATCGGCTTCAAACTTCGAGGAATGCAAGAGACGACAATAAAGTACGTTTAGGTACGTCATTCAAGTATAATTAATGTAAAAAAAATTTTCTGCTAAATGTTGACCGACGAACGGGCGAACCTGTGCGTCGAAGCTTCGGAAATAATTTTTTGCAAAATTCCGACTCACACAAAGTACATAAACGTAGGTTATTGTCTTCTGATGCAATTTCCAAACTTTCAGTCTGATACTTTATTTTGAAAAAAAGTTCTATGGTTCAAAAAAAAAAATTTCGTGCACCGAAGAAAAGAGGTTGGTAATATAGGAATTTGACTGTGTCACATACCCTTAAATTTGTAGAGAGTAGGTTTATCCCCTCCCCTCGACCGTAGAGCGGGAAGCACAAGTGCAGTAGAGTCTTGCGAGAAGAAAGGAACAATCATGGCCGCTGGCTCGTTCACGCGTGTATCACCATTGCTACAATGAATACTTTTCCTTTGGTAAATAACATGGATTGAGATTATTTGGTGTCTATCAATTGTAATGCAGTGGTTGGACTAATATTTGAAATTACTAAAATCACCACAAGTTGCTGAGCGGTGGCTCTATCTCGCACCGTTTTAGCCAAGCAAAACTTTGGAGGAGGTTGTTGCAAGAAATAATGTGTCATATACGTGCGTACATGTAATTACTACTCGTGTAATTGCAGCATTTGCCTTCAGCTCTTCGCACTCGTCTGAGTTTTCGCACACGCTTCGCTCGTGCGCTGCCCTCCGACTCGTGTTTCGAGCCTCCGGCTCATGCTGCAAATGTTACACTTGATGCAATCACATGTTTTACGCACTTGCATCACAAATAGCTATCGGATGATGAGCGATATAATCTCAAATTTGGTGCTTTAGCCCACTAAACTATCAAAATCCTTTCAAAGTTTAATATTTCTGAATTTGAATGCTTTCGAATTGGAGCATTACCCAGAAACAAAGAATCAATTAGAAAATTTGAATCGGTCTAAAGCCTTAGTGAATCCGCAATCTTCATTGATCATTTCCGATAGCGACCGATTCACTGCGATTTCAAATTTGTTTTATTTTTTTATCAAACAGCTATTTCACGGATATGTCGTTTTCTATTATTTATACATATAAATCAGGTACGATTCACGTTGTTTACGTCTGCTGACTCCGAACGAAGGTTTTGACAGACATAGAAACAGTGTCCCGTCTCGCCTCAGTATGTGTCCCATTCCGCCCTAAATTGTACTTTTTATTTAAATCTAAATATGAAACACTTCTCTTCAAAAAATGCATGAAACTCGGTTACTGAATTAAAATTCAATAATTGCGATTCACAATTAGCGTATTTAAAAAAATATTTTGACATGTTCGCTGATTAATTTCCATTTAAAATTACCTTAAAATGACAGAATCTACCTCCTTAAATTTCAACATTACTGTTTTCTCGTATAATTTAATATTTTTCATTTTTTTTCGAGAACTGTCGTATCAGTTCTTCTACCTATTCTTTAAAAAGAAACAGTTCTCAAAACCATATAACAAGGGAGAAAATCGGGTGTCCCGTCTTACCTTGGTGTCCCGTCCCGTCCCGCCCGCCCCGATCACCCCTATTTGAAATTGAGATGTTTTAAAACTGAAAATCTTGTTAAGAAAGTAAGCAACTCCAGTGCTTCAAGAATGATTACTCTACATTTTTAGCGTTTTTAAATAAGGATGTTTAATAAAAATATATGAAAACGCGACTGAAAGTTCGAAATGAAGTAAAATTGTATAGAATGAGCAACGAGATGAAATTGCTTTTCTTATAACTTATATGATTCGAGCCTAAATGTTGATAGATTAAGTTAAGTATTGTAATTTAAGTAATTAAATTATACTTAAATAATAGTATATAATTATATAATTATAAAAATTAAAGTACTGAAAGAAAGTTGTGTTAAAGTTATATATTTATGTCGCTGGAGTCCGCAACGCTTATAAACGAAAACATAAATTCATTTTTCCAAATTTCGTAAATAATTTTTTCAGAATGAAATAAAGTGAACTATAAAATAATGACCTAATTTTCCCTAAATGTTCGGTTCATGGATTTTATTTCAGAAATTACTTGTATTTGATTTCGGACAACAGCAAAAAAAATTTCATCCCTGTATCCCTATCGGAAGATTGCTAATCAGACAAATTTATTAAATTTAAAAAATTTGTTAAAATTACAAAAATTCTTATTTTCCTCTCAACGCTCGGTTCTTGGATTTTATTTCATAAATCACTTGTATTTGATATTGAACAACAGCAAAAAAAGTTTCATCCTAATAGCTCTGTCGGAGAACTAACATTAACACAAATTTGTTAAATTAAAAAAAAATGGTTGAACTCTTAAGTTTCTTGTAAGCACCGAAACCTCATATTTTGTTTCACTCATTACTTGCATTTCATGTCGGGAAACACCGAACAAAATTTTATGCCCATATGACTATCGGAAGTCTGCGATTGATCCACCCAGATAAAACGATGTCTACTGATAGAGATACTGGGATGGAACTTTTTTTTGCTTTTGCCCGACATCAAATACAAGTAATATGTGAAATAAAGTCCGAGCATCGAACGTTTGGAGAAAATTTATAATTTTTTAATTTTAACCAATCTTTTTGATTTAATAAATTTGCCTCAGTGTCAGTCTTTCGATAGGAATACTGGGATAAACTTTTTTTACTGTTGTCTGACAGCAATTACAAGTAATTTGTGAAATGAGATCCAAGAACCAAGCGCTCAAGGGGTTAAGCCACTGTAGAGCATGAAAAAATAGGTATATTTCGGGAAATTTTTCTGGCGCAATAAAGAGATCAATCGAAGTTCTGTACAATGGTATTTATGATACTAGTAATAAAGTGACGAAAATATTTTTTTCAAGTTCTTTCATGACAAAATGGCGGCTGTGCAGCATTTCTCTGTCAGCGCCTTTTTTTTAATGTGTCCACAGCAGGAAACCTAACTTCCGCAATTTTTTACCTGTAACGAAAAACCTAAGTTTTTTCTATTCTATAAAACAACAGAAAGAGGCGTACGCAGGATTTTTTCGATATATTGATTTTTCGCGACATGGTGCACTTTTTTATAAAAAGTTTACAATTTCATGAAAAAAATCGTCACAAAATTGTTTATAAAAAAACTATGCAATATAAAAAAAATCGTACGTACGTTGCTGGAGAAAGCAACTTTGAATATACCTTTAAAATTTCAGATCGATCAGTGAGGATTTGTTCGAGTTATGTTTCCGGCTCAGTTCAAAAACAGTGGTTTCGAGAAAAACGCGTTTAAAGTTGAGCACTCTAGAGCCAGCAAACTTGTCCACTACCGTACTAAAAAAGCGAACCATTCGAAAACGTGGTTCACACGGTTCTGTCTGTTTACGTTGGAATCCCTCCGCCATATGTCCAAGGCCATTTCAGGCAAGAACCAAAGTCGGACCTATATGGGGGTTCCAGTGTATTACTTCAGTTACATATTGTAATGTGGTATTCCGTAACACGCAGAAAATGGCCAAATAAGTAATTTCCAACCAATAAAAGTTAAATATGGTATTGATAACGAATAAAAATATCTGGTCGAACCAAGAATCCACAAAAGAACTGTCATTTGACATGAGCGTCGAGTGGGGGGCGTACTGCCCGGAAAAAATCCCCTGGAAGCATAGGAATCTTTCACCGACATCCTTCTTCGGAAACCATCGCCAGAATGGGGGTCTTTATTATAAATAGAATATGACAAATCTAATTTGTCGAAATTTCGTTGTCTGTTTTCTCACTAGGAAAATCTTAGGGCCTATTGGACCTGTCAAACCACACCACATTTGATTACCAGAACACTGAACATCTGATCGACATGACATGAGAGATGAAGTGGCGAGTCATTATAAAAAAAAGTTACCCGTTAAGAGGGCAACCTTGTCGTATTCACGCCTTGAAGCTGGAGACGAACGAACTCGTGTCATTCCATGTTCGACCACGTTGGCTAGTGAGACTTTCACTCCGTATAATGGAGAAGTCAGTAAAATTGAACAGTTAACGAGATTTTAAAGGCTTATGCTTTCAACGCGGATCTAAGCCAGCATATTGTAACTGGGCGTGGAGCCTTGAGCCTGATTTGATTGATTTGCCTTGTGGGCGTGAAAATTGTGATCCGAGTTCGAACTTCAAAATTCAAGGTATGTTCATTGTCCTCGCCTTCTTTAAATTGATTCAAACTGCGTGCCTTCCGATCTGTAGATTGATATTTGTGACTTTAGAAATATTATACTCGCGATTTATTTAAAGGGTGATTTAATAATTTCTGGCGATAGCTTCAGGTTCAATGTGGCAGGTGAAACTTTGCAGAATGGCGTCGAGCTTTCTCGACCTGTGAGGTCATACCCGAAGTCATTTTAGGAAGTGCGTTTTGAATTGAGAAATCTTGACTATTTAAATCATAATTGAATCCTTTCGAAAAAATGTGGATATCAAGTTGTTTCGAATTAATCGTGAATAATCAAATTAAGTTATGTCAAGGGCATATTTTTGATTTAGTTTCTGTCATCCAATAATAATTTATGAATTGCAATGTCACTTTTAATCATTTTCAACACTTCATTTAATGTCCGATAATACCTAGTCTATACATTTTGATATTCTTTTACTGGATTTAATTTCTTGTAGGGCGTTGAGCCATTAAATAAATATTTCATTAATTTTGTTACTAGTGAACATGGAGTCATTACTCAAGATTCTCACTGCTTCATTCATCACTGATAAGCTTCCCTAACCCTGCCCATCTCTATGTTGAGGTTGCCGTGCAAAATAATTAATCAGTTAGTGATCTTGAAAATTCAGAATATTTATACAAATAATTTCAAAACCTCTTCGGTTGTTTGGGGCTGTAACTTAAATCTGAGACATAACTTAGCATCTAATAAATTCTTCAAATCTGATTGTCATCAAAATTAACAAACAGCTTTCATTTTAAAAAGCAAAGCTTACAATATATATTTCTTTGTGAATTAAGCTTCCCAAAAATGTAATCCAGTAGAAATTCTTTCGAATGATTTATAGTGTTTCCCCAACACCATTTTTCGAATCCGCGTATAAAGGATTGTACATTCAGTATTGGTGTTTGTTTCACTTATTTGGAGTTCTATATTGTGCCGGGTAATTCATTGATCAGCTAGAATTTCCAATAGAGTGTAATTAATTACGCGATCATTTGTGTGGCTAGCATGTGTAGCAGTAGTTACGTCCATTCTGGCCAGACACATATTCAAGTACTAGTCTCAGTAGTTCGAATCAGCCGGCAGCTAGTAGTATAACATACGAATAGTCAAATGCACATGGTCCACTTCGTGCGGGAGTATTGAAATGAATCTGCGATCAGTGGAGTTCCAATTGAGAATGGGATAATTGATACTCATGTAATGGGAGAGGTATCCGAATAGATGATATTTTTATATTTAATGAAAATCGAATATAGCCAGATTTACGCAAGTGATTTATAAATTAACAGTCAGGTAGTATTAAACTAAGTTTAATAATTTAAAGGAAAATAATATTTTGAATGTTTCCGATTCCCAAACTGTTCCCAGTTTTATCAAAAAGACAGAGAAAGAATAAGGAAAAGAGTGAGAGGTTGGTTTAGTTGACTCTTTCTTTTCACTTCCTCTTTTTTCCTTTGTTATATAATTATCTCCAATGAGCCTATCACCCTGATTTTTGGAAACATACTTTTCTTAGCTTAAGGCCTTTTGTGCGATTCTGTTACACAAAATGACTTTGTTTGTGTTTATGTTTTTAAAAGTTTTTTTAAAATTTACTAAACAGAGACATTAATCCATAGACTTTGTGTCCGTTCCATTAAGGTTCGGTTCTCAATCTCTGTCTTTTTTGCATATTCCAATATTTGCAAAATTCAAAAGACAATTTTCCCGTTTTCGCGAATATGGAGCAACGTGAACTGCAGCTGTTTGCTTTCCCAAACCTGACCTTTACAATGTAACTTTTGATTCAAACCAGCAAGCAAGGCGCGCTTCCAAGTGAATGAATAACTTCGTTCTCGTCACTCGTTACCATTTTCGATATTTTATTTTTTTAAGACATTCCAAGCACTTCACTAAGAAGGAATTTTGCAACGCGGCTCAGTCCATCAAACCTTACGGCATTTTTTATTTGTAAAAAAATACTGAAGTTATTTTTTTGAAGTACAAGGTATTTTAAAGTCAATTTTCTGATATATTTTCGTACACAGAAAGATATTCCTCAGTTCGAAAATCATTGAACATGATTTCGTATGATTATTTTTTCTTAATTTCGAAACAATTGCTCAATTTTCAAGTGTTTTCGATTTCGGACTATTAGGCCAGTCAGTGAAGAAAATTAATGAACATTAATTCAAAAAGTCTTCAAATTTTGAGGACTGATAAATTAGGTTGCAAAAACAAAAATTTCCATTTTGTAACTCTCCTCGAGGTCCGGAACGTATTAATGTTTTCATGCATAGTTTGCAGGAAAAACTGAAAAAGTACTGAAAATTGGCAGATAAGTCTTAAAAATATTACAAAGAGCTGTGTAAATTTGCAACCTTTTTAGTAGCTCGGAAAATAGGTTTTTATGTATGAAAGTTGTGAAAAATTGTATATTGAGTTTATATTTATCACAAATATTGCAAAGGTTTTGAATCTTGGTTGCAAATTTTAAAAATAATTTCCCGCATTCCATACTCACTTTGCAGCCACATAGATAATATAGAACCTTGTTAAATTAACAATAATTGAGATGCCATTTTCTCGATACATAAAAAGATATGCAAACATTTTGCAAATCGGAAAATCCATTTGAAGCATTTTTTTAATATAACTATAAATTTGCAACCTCGTAAAATTAACAAAAATTATTATTAGTTCGAACCTCAAACTGGCTCCGAAGTATGCCAGCTTTTCACGGAGCGGAGAAGTTTATATGGGTCAAAATAAAAAAGTTGACAATAACTTGTCCCTGAAATATTATATGCTTCTGTTTGGAAGAATGATTTTTTTAATAACAGGGCTTCATTAGGACTATTTTTCTCACATTAACCTATATCCAAATTATTTTTACTTTAATTGTTATCAAAATAAATTTGGTTAAATATGATTAATTGTCATCCGGTAATGTGCCACTTACCATATTTTTTCAGATTTAAGGTGATATATCTTTTAAAGGAAAGCTCAAGGTAATATTATCAATACATGTATAACTTAAGAATCAATCGCAAAATTCCAAAATAAAGTATATTTTTGGTTTCTAATTATACTGAGTATTATTTTTATTATTATTACTGAGTATTATATACTTCTTGAATGTCCGCGAGTTCAAATGTCATCCGGTAACAAAACATTTTTTCATTAATTCTATGATTTAAGAGTTTAATTTTTCTACCTAAATTGATTAACGATTGAAGATTATGGAATATACTTTAAGGAGTGAAAATCTAATTACACGTGAAGTGTCTCTATTTGGCAAAAAAAGCCGATTTAGATGCCCGAAAAAGATCGTACATCAATTCGACATTATCCAGTAACACGGGTTTATTATAAAAAAAAGCATATTTTGAGGGTGAGTTCATAAAGAAAATATTAATAACAACATGTATTTCTTAACCGTAAAACAGTTCATTAATAGGTTATTCTTATGTTCATATATACTTCAAAATAATAAATTTTTTTGATAACTTAGTCATCTGGTAACAGAAAATTTATATTCATTGAATAAAGTTAGTTATAAGAAGCAAAAGAATGGATATTCCCATTATTTTTTAATTTGAAAATAATGTTAAATAACCTTAAAGTCACATGTTCTATTAATTACATTGTGAATAAAAACTAAAATAGATCTCAATTTACTTCTATGAGAGCTAAAAAAGCAGATATAATTATAATTTCGACAAAAAATATTTTAAATGATTCAAATGAAATATGTGTCATTGAATTGAAAAAATGAAATTTTAAAAAGGGCCTACTTCTTCATTTCGCTTACTATTATTTCAACTTTTATTGTGATTATTGTAAATGGAAAAAAAGGTTTCATGTTGTTCTGAAATACTTCTTTCCAAAAAAGTTTAAAATTGAATAATTCAAACTTTTTGTTTTTCATCCATATACTGTCTTCCCCATGCCATGCGTCGTTTGACTTAAACTTTGAAATTTCGATATTTTAATAGCATTTTTAATAGATACAACTAAAACTGAAGGGTGGCGGTTCATATGAGGATAAACAACCAAATCGCAATTTTATAGGAGAGCGAAAAAGATTCTGTTAAATGAAAATTACAATTGAAAGGTAAAAACAAATGTGTTGCTGAATTGAGGCCAAACTAGTTTCATTAGGAAAAGTTATCTAGTTTAGAGGAAATCAAGACTGAAAGAAATAACAAAATTATACGTTTTTTATGAGTAAACGCTAGACGATAACAATTTCAAGAAATATCGATGCTGAAGGAAAACAAATTGATTGAATGAATGTGTTTTCCTCTATTTAACACGTTGACTATGTATTCGGAAAAATCTGTATCAGATTTTTAAACAATTTTTATTGAAATCAACATGTTTTAGAAAAATTCTGGTTATTCCCTTCGAATTAACTTTTACTGTAAGGAACTTGCCCATCCTGGGTTTTTGCTGACTTTTTTTGAAGATTTTGTATTTCAGTAACAAACAGCGTGATCGAGTCGATCGAGTCTCTTTAAGTTCGATAACAAATGTTTTCAGCAAAGCGCTTATTGTCTGTAGCTTGAGCACCGTACTCGTATTTTAAAATATCAACTCAAAAACATCCTATTGCTTTATCAAATTAAAAACTTTTCTCACATTCCACTTTACAAAATGTTATAAAAAATCTGCATGCACAATTTTCAAAACTTAAAAAATTTTTTATGCATAAAAAACGTGATATATCATTTATAGTTAATTTCACAAGGTTCCGTCTTATGTGTGAGATTAAAAAATTGTAGTTATATAAGTAAAAATGTCCCAAACGGTTTGTCCAATTTGCAATTTTTTATGTATAAAAACATGGTATCTCAATTATTGTTAATTGTGCAAGGTTCCGTATTATCTACATGATTGCAAAGTTAGTATGAGATTTGGGGAATAACTAAAAAATAATTTGCCAAAAAATTTCAAAACTTTTGCAATTTTTGTGATAGATATATACTAAATATAAAATTTGTCAAGCTATTCATATATAAAAAAGTCTTTCTTGTGCAACTAAAATGGTTGCAAATCTAATGAATTGTCGAAAATAGCCCGGAAAGCGTTACAGCAAGTTTGCAGAACATTTTTTGTTTTTGTAATACTATTTTTGACAAATAGAATGTGTATCCATCCTCAGAAATTGAAAACTTTTGGAGTTAAAGTGAAATTTTCGATTCTTAATGTTTTTACTGACTGACTCAGGTGTAATCCTTACTAAACTGATTTGTAAATACCAATCAACTTTTACTGTACTATTTATTATATGCAGTTAAAAACTGAACTCCCTTATCTACTTTAAAAATAAAATACATAAGAGCAAGTTGGCTCATCATTTATTCAGAACACATCAGAAAACACTATCTCCTTTCAGACGAACCAATTTCTTTCAAATTTACGCCAGTAAATCAAAGACGAAGATATTTTCTTGACCGCGAATCCGACAATTGTGATATCGAATATATAGTGTTATCTGAGAGAGAATTTCACTTCTCCGCAAAAAGGTTGAGTGGAGCATTGAAATCCGATTTGTCGATGACTTTAATGGAAAAGCGAGGTGCTGTGATACCGAATAGTGACTCCTCAGACATCTAGCTATTCCTTAGAAATCACAAGAATCACTGAAAAAGCAAAACGAGAGAAGAAAAGAATTTTTTAGAGCTGCCACTCTGATTTTAAAGTAGTCGGCGAGGCAAACGACCTGAGATAATGTAGCATAACTTCTTCCTCAAAAAAGTACTCATAACTCGAGTGCATGTTTCATCGAAAAACGTATAAAAAATGTTTGCTGAACTTTCATGGACTTTCAAGCTTGTGTATTTTGCATTTCTTTCTTAGAGACTTGATAGAAGTGACAAACTTTTTGGACCTTTTCCTGTTTTCCCGAAAGTTTCATAAAAGGTTTTCTTTAAAGCTCACTCCTTGTACAAAGCTCGTAAGCGAAAAAAATTTCCAACGGTATAAAATCGCAGCCTTATTCTCTCACTTTCAGAAGAAAATGTGACAAGTTACGTTTGAAAGGTTGAGTTGTATTATTTTTATTATTATCATCATCATTATTATTAAAAAAAAAAAAAAAAATTATATCTCAGACTTAAGATGGTTACAAGCCCAATATGCCGAAGGCACTTTTTTTTAGTTGGATATTTGTACCAAATTGAATATATTGCACGGGGCTATCCCGGTTTATATCATCAGTCACGGAC
>JAUMHM010000031.1:14333328-14350734 GCA_032362435.1 Melikaiella ostensackeni
GCATAATATCAAATGGGGACTATTTTGAAGGCGACAACATTAATGTAGACGAATAAATGAATATTTTTTTCAAAAAACGAAAATTCTCGTTATTTTCTGAACACACCTCGTACGTTCCACTTTAAACAGCCACTTTTAGTTAGCTTTTCCACTTCAGCACACGTGAAATAAGTGTGATTCCTAATTACTTGGGTGGTGCATTTATTTTTAATCCAATTACACACAGTGAATACATACTTGAGCTCTACCTGTCCTTCAATCGTTCTTTTTAGTGGTTTCATATTTTTCTTTCATTCGTTTATCAAAAGAGAAAATAAAAAATGTAAGTTATAATTTATTATGTATACAAAAATGCATCTATAATATGTTTTCTTTCCTACAGCTGACACCCTTCAATTATGTCACAAAATTTCTGAATATTTTATATAAGTCCGCAGATTTAATTAGCTAAAGTCAAAGGGAATTTTTATTCAACAGAATTTGCAGAGGGATGCTTTTTTAAATTATTCCCATTTTTATCATTTATTTTAGAAGACGAAAGCGGATGGATGGCATGAATATATGCCCATAGAAAAGCTCACTAAACTCACTTCAAAGTTGTGGATCTCTTTTACGCAAAAAGAAACATGAACTTCATTTCCACACATATTGAAATGACAAATTTACATATTTTAATTATGTCACGATTCTTTTGATCAATTAATGAGGGGGCACCATTTGTCGAGAAAAGAGTTGATTTCTCTTAATCTAAAGCTTTGAAACATAACAATTAAGTATGCAAGCTCAGCAATATTTGTCGCTAGAAGAATTTTTTGTCAGAACATATAATTTTTTGATTATTCTAGAAATCAACAAAAGCTACAAAAGACTGTTAAGAAAAGAATTTATTCCTTCAAAAAAGTTGTACAAAGAATACTTTTATTCTTTCACAATATTTATAAAAATTCGAAAATTCAGTTTAAAAGAAAAACTCTCCTGGTCACAAAAATGGTTTGGCTCGCATAAAACTTATACACGGTAAGTTCCCTACATGAGCATAAGCCTAAAAAATGGGAAAATATGAAAAGATGGGTTTTTCGAGAAAATAAGACTTTTCACAATTTGAAAATTGAAGTAAAAAATAATCCGATTTTCTCGAAAAACTTTGCGGTGGTCAAAATATAGGTATCTAAAATTTGTTTTTTATTTTTATTTTTAATAATAATTGGTAGCAAGATTTCAAAAATTTACAATGGTACAATTTTATGTAATAAAATCTCTTCATATTTTTAGAACAGTATTAAACAGGAGACAGTGTTAAAATTCAGCAAGAAATTGAAGAATAATTTTAAACAAAAAATGTTTCAGTTTGGACTTAATTCATTTTGTCTCCAAGTAATATAATTCCAATTCTAAAATGGAAGGTCAATAGAAGGCATTTACTAAATTCCAGTTTTAATTTTACATATTTCTTTCTGATGCCGAAAGTCATGACATCATTTGTAACATATAGTTTTAAATCAAAAAGTGTGTCACTATAGCTTATTCGTATTTATGATTGAGGCAACTAAAAATTGTGATAACCAAAGGCTCATTTGTGTGGAGTTTACCGTAAGCTTAAGAATCGATAAATCGAAAAGTGTAAAATAAAATCAAACTTCAAGAAAATGAAATATATCAAGTAATTAATATTAGTAAAATTATTTCGAGAGTAAATGCAGCTTAAAAGCTGCGATAAAGACAACACTCCATCTTTTACGAAAGCCCCCATCCCAGTCTAACCAAGCCAAGCGCTGCTTAACTTCAATGATCGAGCAAAAAGCCTTAAACCAAATGCGTCTGAGTGGACACTACTTATAGGGGGAGTGCGCGTAACGGGGACATGGATTTTATTAATATTTTGTGGACGAAGAGGGCCTAATATGAAATGAAAAAAGCTCAAACCGTTCGCTTAGATAAAAAGCAGTTTATGAGAAAAAAGCACTAAAAGAAAATCACACTGAATAACTATCGGTCTAATTATAGAGTGCTCAAGCAACTGCGATAGAGCAATGATCTAGGTTCTAGACTAGAGAGTCTGCCGTCATGCGTTCGCATCCTCGTACTTTTTTTATGAAGAATTGGTTTTCCTCATTCTTTTTTTATACTTTAACCGTAAATATGCATAAGTATTGTAATTATAATAATAAATAGTAAAAAAAAAATTAATTGAAAAATTATTATTTCTGACACCAAAATTTTTTCATCAATAAGTTGATCTTCGTAATATATAATATAACATGACGGAAATACATTTATCTTCCAAATATTTCATGTCAAATTTATTTCAACAATTGAATACGTGGTCATTGATTTTTCGCTTGTGAAAACGTCGAACAACTGCAAAATAATAATGTTTATTAGTTGAAAATAATTTATTATATATGACAGACATTAACTTATTGATAAACAAATGTTTGTACAAGAAATAATCATTTTTCGATTCAAAGATTTTTTACTATTTATTATAATTTTTGTAATATTTATGCATATTTTAGGTTGAATCATTAAAAAATGAGAAAGAGAAAACAAATTTTGAAAAACAAGTACGTGGATGCGAACGCATGATGGCACACTCTCTAGCCTAGAACCTAGACCATTGCTCTATCGCAGTAACGTTTTTTCATTCTAAAGAAACTAAGTTCAAGGCATAAGCATTTTTGAAGCTTTAGATCAGCAAAAGTTAGCCTTTCTCATTGAAGTTTGTATTTTGTATAAATAATGCAGTTGCCTTATTTTACAAATTATAATGTAATTGACAACAGAGCTTTAGTACCTTGTCTAAGTATTATCAATGGGGATTAATCTAGAAGCTTTGTTCTCAATATTGCATTATGAATGAAAAATTGATGAAATTGTATTCCTAGTGAGCACTAGGATAACTAGGTGACTAGGATAACTAGGGTGACCCTTAAAAATGTCGTCAAATTTTGTTTTATGAATCTTTTTGCTCCCAGGAGCGGGTTTCATTCCAATGGTCAAACAAATTATGTGCATCAAATTTTAGCCAAATCGGTTAACATTTACCCCTAGCACATACCCCTTGAAGTTTTCCATATGATTGACATGAGGAAAATGTAGTGTAGAGTTAAAATAAAAATTTTAGAAATTTAAAAAATGGCGGACCCATACAAGATGACAAAAATATAGTATTTTCTATAGTTTCCAACAAAAGGGACCCAAATTTCGTGAAAAAAACTTGTTAATAGCTAAAAAGCAAGTGCTGACATTCAAAATAAAATTTTTTGAAAAAGTCCAAAATGGCAGTTGTTCAGTTTGCAAAAAATTATTAATGTCGCCATTTTTCAAGAAAGGCCTTTCAATCTTGAAAAGATGAGCAAGTTCATTTGCAGAAATTATGCAATAGTCAGTAACCACCGAAATTTTGAAAAAATTCAAGATGGCGGCTGGTTTGAATTTAAGATAAATGATTAATTTCTCCATTTTACAACGGAAGCCTTTCACATTTGGCAATATGAGCATTTTCAGAAACTATGCAGTAGGCCGTGACAGTGAAAATTTTTAAAAATTGAAGATGGCAGCTGGTTCGAAATGAAGAAAAATGATTAATTTCGCCATTATTCAACGGGGGCTTCTAGAACTTGACAAGATGAGTCAGTTTATTTGCAGAAACTATTCACTACTCAGTGACAGTCGAAATTTTGACAAAATCCAAGATGGCGGATGGTTTGCATTTAATAAAGATGATTAATTTGACCATTTTTTAACGAAAACCTTCCAAATTTGCCAAGTTAAACAAACTCATTTTCAGAAATTGTCCACTAGTCGTTCACAGGCGAAATTTTGAAAAAATACAATATATCTTCCGGTCTGCGATATAATTATGTCGATCGTTCACGTAAGGAAACCCATTGCTGATTGGCCATGTGGCACATAAGTCACCTATTTTTCATTTGTTTTGTACATAACTTCATGAGAAACAAATGAAAAAGTGTCTTCTAAAAAAGCGAAAACAGCGTTACTACGCCTGGTCGGTAAATTAGATGTATGTAAATTTAAAATGCTTACTGTTCCAAAATTCAGATTTTTGTCCAAAAACAAACTCACGAAGCAAAACTCATGTTTTATAATAAAAGTGAAAATATTCGTTGAATTTACAATTTTAGTTCAAACCGTCTTCTTCGATTTTTTCAAAATTTCGACTGCCATACACTACTGCACAGCTTCTAAAAATATATTTTCTGATCATGCTAAGCTTGAAAGGCTCCATTTGAAAAATGGAGAAATTAAAAAAAAATTTTAATTTTTTCAGTCGCCACCTTAGATTTTTTTAAAGTTTCGGCTGTCATCGACTATTACATAGTTTCTGTAAGTACATATGCTCATCTTCTCAAGTTTGAGAGGTTTTATTCGAAAAATGGGGAAGTTTATAATTTTTTTTAAATAATTTAAACAGCTGTTGTTTTGAATTTTTGAAAATTTTTAATTCATAGTGTCAGCACTTGCTTTATAGCTATTAACATTTTTTTCACGGAATCTGGGTCCCTTTGATTCAAAACTATACAAAATACCATTTTTCGTCATCTTTAATGGGTCTGCTATTCTGAAATTTTCGAAAATTTCTATTTTTCCTCTACACTACTTTTTTCGGGATTGAAAGAATGTTGCGGTCTTCGGCTCATAGAAGAATTCGATGCAAACTCAGAAAGTTATGTGATTTTCCATTTTCATACATTTTCCCCATGTTAATCATATGGAAAACTTCGAGGAATGTATTTCAGGGGTAAATATTAGCTGATTTGGCTAAAATTTGGAGCAAATCATATTTTTGCTCATGGAAATAAAACCCGCTCCTAGGAGCAAAAGAATTTTAAGTTCGAAAAATAAAGGTTACCCTAGTAGGCACATATATCGAAAGACATAATTATTACGGGTCAAAAACCTTTTAAGTCAGGCCAAATAACGTTCCAAAAACATTTTAGAACGTTTTTACAACGTTTTAAATAAGTCTGTCGACATTTACAGAACGTTATATTTATATCTTTGAATTTGCTGCCCACTGGATTGTTTAAAAAAAATACAGATTTCTGTGAATCAGGCCGACATGCGCTGATATATTTTCTGTCGTTTAGCAAAATATTAAGTAGATATGTTGTTTCGTAAATCATAACATCATAAAATACTATTTTCCTTGACAACGTTATCTTTTTTATTTATTTTGAATATGAAGAAAAGCAGATGAGATACGAGAATTCAAAATACATGGAAAAGCTCACTAACCTCATCTCGATGTCATGAATCTCCTGGAGGGTCAGGGTGTTGGCCACGTCAAGGAGTTGACGCATATTTTCTTCGCGACGCCTGGCGTCGGCGTCGGAACGCAGCAGTATAGTGGCAGCAGGTGCATCTAACGAGAGAGAAGGCTGCTGGACCACAATCGTGGCTTGAGCAGTTCTCTTGGTCCCACCGGTACCTCCTCCTTTTCAATAAAAAGAAAGAAATCGAATGTTAGGAGACTTCATGTGCAACCAGTTCACACGAAATTCTTCAGAAATCCCACGACGCGACCCTTTGGATCTCGACATTTTAGGGATGCCTTGAGAATTGCGAACTGGAATAAATTGCGACTCCTTCAAGCAGAATTGCCATCATTTCCCACAAGAGATTCGCAACTTAAAATCCCTTTGCTATTACCATAAAAGACTTTCTCAATTAACAAACAGAATTTAATTTATCTTGAAAACTTATTAAACCCTCTTTAATTTGAGTAAATTCATTTATTAAGTCAAAAAATGTATGTAGTGATTGACATATGAAATTCTAAAGAACTTGGATTTAAGTGGTTAAAAATTGAAAGCTTTAAAATTTTGAAAGATTTCGATCTTAAAGTGAAAAAAATGTAATCGTGGAAGGATAAACAGATTTTTTTTTTGTTCAACAACTCACGTCCATACAGAATAAGATATCGAGTTAGAAATTCGAATAATTAAATAAGGAGAACTAACAAATGTTTGTATGATCCTAAATTTTTTAAATTACAAAAAACATATATATTTTTGGTAAAAAGTTAGTTTACTGTTCTAAAAATTGAAGAACATACAGAACTATATTAGTACCGTGTATTTAATTCCCCAAATCTTCAACTGGATATCTCATTTCATGTAGGAGTAGGGTAAGCATAACAGGGCCTTAAATAAAAATTTTTTGTATTTGAAAGTATTAAAAACTAAAGGTAATCAAAAACTGAATTATTGATCATTGCAATCCTAAAAATTTTACACCCTTTGAATTTAAAAGGCTCCAGATGTATAAGATTTTTCAATTAAAAACAAAAAAAATTAAAATCCTCAGAATCTAGAAGCATTATATTCAAAAGACTCGAAAGTATTCGAATGTTGAAGCTTTCAATTTTTCAATAAACCATAATTTATAAATTTGAAAATAAAATATTTTTGAAACAGTTCCAGTTGAAACATCCCTGAATCTATGTGTGATTTCAAAATTGACAGTTATTCAATTTTGAAGCATTTTGAAAATTTTTTCAACTGCACATCTAAATTTTATAACCTTCAGAGGTGAAAGTACTGAGAACAATACAAATTTTTTATTTTCAATCTATACTTTTAAAAACTCATATAAATTAGGTAAATTTTTATTTCTTTCAATCTTAACTTTAAATGAAGTAATCAGATACCTCTAGATTTATATACATTATAATAACAACCATTTTATTAAAGTAAGTTAAAAAAAAAGTAAAACTCATATTTTATGCCATACAATTTTTAACCGCCTCGACATAAAATTCTAAATCACCAATTTCGAACGAAGTTTATATTGCACTTTTACTCGTTCACTCTTGACGAACGAAGCATACATGATTTTTTTCCATTTTTAGCAAAGTTATAAACTAAAAGAGCATTAATTCAGAAAATGATAACAGTGTTTCATTCTTTTTTGAACTATTCTTGTACATAATATTTGCAAAATGGACATTTTTTCAACGAGATGGCAATTCTGAATGACAAAAAGCTGGTTTAGTAGAAAAAAAGTTGAAAAAAGGTAACAAAGCGTGTTTCGTGTACCAATTTTTGCAAGCACATTCCCATCCTGATTTATGCTGAATGCATATCAAACGCCAGTCAGTGAGCAAGTGAGACAATTCACAGAAATGCCCTGACAATCGATCTTTCAAAATCACTTTCCTCAAAGTAGGTCGCTTTGCACGGAAATTCAAACTAAAAAATTAAGTTTTGGGATAGTCGGAAACTTTCGATAAAACTGAGAAGCTGAAAAACTGACAGGGTTGGAAAAAAATCTTCCGGAAGATGAAGAAGCTTTTTTTAACTTGGTGGCGTCTGTTTTAGAAAAAAATATTCCTTTCGAAATTAAAATCGATAATATCATAAAGTTTATGAAGCGCGAAGCAAAACAGGTCAAGCGGTTACAAAGAGCATCACAGTTTTTTTTGTTTTTTAGACTAGCTTCATGGTCTTTAATTCACTGATGTAGGAAAGCTAGAAAGGAATTAATAAATCAGGAATATTTTAATTTTAACAATCAGTATTAGTTTTCTAATAAAAAATAATTTGAAATCGAGTGAACTAAGATTATTACAATTATTTATAAACCTTACAAAAAATGTTATTCTTAGCTTTTACTTTATTACGAATTTCCATTTTTTGCTTAATCTACTGTACTTGCGTGCATTTTAGCAAATATGATAATACAGAATACAGCAGCCTGAAATAAAAACGTATAAAATTGATTGATTTTGAACTTCATATGAGCAATTATATTTTAAATCTTAATATTGAAATATGAAGAAAACACCATCTAGAATCTAGACTGAAGATTATTTTTTAATCTGTTGTCTTTTATGACAATAAAGAGATCAATTTTTATTACATTTATTTCACTGAAATTGCATGATCATCTTCTCATTACGGAAATTTATATAATTTTATATAAATACTTGAAGGGTCACCAGGCAGAAGATCGTAAGTGCCAAATTTCGGAAATTTTGTTTTATTCGCTTAAAATAATTGTTTTGACCTAATTCATGTCCCTGTAGAAGATTACAGTCCAGTTCGATTTTGAAGAGGGTCAAAATCCATGTTCGGTAATTTAAAAAAAAAAGTAATTACTTGTATTCGCCTGTTCTTTTCACGATTCAATAGAGCTGAATCATAGCTCGAAAGTACTCTAATTTTTTTTTAATTCAAAGAGAAAAAAGTTATGCAATTCTTCGTGTGCCAAATTTATTTTTTGGGGACGCGCTATACTTTTGACAAGGGTATTCCTTGGAAGTGGTTGCTTCTATCATGATGCTTCTTTCGGTATTCAACAGAAGTAAGTAATAGCTCGAAAGAAATTTCTCGTTTTTTGTCAATTGAAAAATAAGAAAGTTATGAAGTTCTTTCTGAGTCAAAATCGGCGTTTTTCGGGACCTGCCGTTCTCTGATAAGGGTTTTCTCACAGAAGATTGCTTTTTTAAAGCGCTTCTTCCGCGTTTCAATAGAGCTAAGTAATAGCTCGAAAGTACTTTTTTTAAATTAAAAAATAAAAAAGTTATGCAAGTCTTTCTCAGTCAAGATCGACGTTTTTGGGACCCAGCAGTCCTTTGACAAAAGACTTCACGGAGATGGTTGCTCATTCTAGGATGTTCCTTACATGGTTCGATAATGCTCACTAAGAATGTTTTTTAGGTGTCCGGATCCGATTTCTTTCGCTTTTGGATATGTTGTGCAGGACAAAAAAATAAGCAATACAAAAATATTTCCAACTAGAACAATACTTTTTCATTTTATTTTACTTTAGAAGCTTGCTATACATTAATTTTAAGTCAAAAATTGATGAATTGACAACTCCTTTGCCATCAACCACCCTGATTTATGTTATAAACTACTTTTAGTGAAAAAATACGCATGAAAAAAATTGAAATATTGATTTCATTAAAAAAAAATGAATGGACGTTATTTCATGATGCCAGAATAGTCATTAAACAACTTATCACCAGCACCAAGGGGTGAATTACCCCTAATTCGCTAGTTACGTATGTCTTTCAATAAAAAATTCAAGAGAGGCGTAATGTTTGGACAAACAAGTGGAAAGACTATGCAAATATTATTTTGTGAAAGCCGAGGCATATTTTAGTGCAAAATGGGGATTTGCTGTAAAAGGGGTTATTGTATCTCTATTTAAAAAGTATAAAAAATGAACACTTGTGGGAAATATAACTAATTTAATTCTTGAGTAATTATTAAATATTGTGACCGAGGCATCTGTTTTCATTCACAATCAGCTGCATTATCGTATTAACTTTGTGTCAGAATCCACGCGCTACGAGTTTTTTAATATTGTTTACTACGTCTGAAAATAGCATAGGAATCAGTGGACTTGTTTTGTGGATATTTTTTCACCAGTTTTTTAGTCGCTTCTTTAGTCGCGTTGTAGTAAGAATTAAACGTATCTACTGAATTTTTGTTGTAACGAATTTTTGGAATTTTCGTCATCAAAGATGATATTTAATCCTATGAATGTGATAAACATGTTGCTAGCAACATTTGAAATGATGCACTTGTGGGAAACTCCCGTAACTAGGGAGGAAATTTAATTAAAAGGATCAATTCAAAAAATGCTACAAGATAGCATATTCGAGTTCTCTGAAACTGAAGTGTGGGAAGAAGTGTCATTAGATTTCTCGGAGTCGTTTAAGGACTGTGAAATAGCAGCAATTGATGAGCTCAATAAAGGCCAGGACGCGTCTGAAGAATCATATTTCGAAGTTTGTTCGCAGCGTGACGAAGACGTTGATTTGGATTTTGAAGAAGAGCAGTGGAATTTTAGAATAACAACGGGAAAAGGCGCAAACTTGGTTATGTTCAACGTAACATTAAACTTGTGTCTTCTGAACGTCAATTAAGAAGATGGGCTAATCAACTGGAGGCAGGGGAAATTAAAAAAGAAATTTTTTTAAAAATTTCCAAATATGTAATACAAAAATTGAGAAATACTTTTGAGGCCGGATATACTTTGCATGAAAGAGACCTCTGGCAATGGGCTTTAAAAGCATATAAAGAGATGGATGATAATAGCATGGTATTTAAAGCTTCTCAAACGTAGCTATATAATTTTTAAAAAAAACTTATCGTCTCCTTTCTGGAAAAGTAACCACGTTTATTACACGCAAGACTATGAAAGATGATGAAGTCCTTAAAACAAAGGCTATAGAATTCGTTAATGAGATAAACCCTTTGGTTACGAGATACGGACCAGAAACCTGAACAATTCTGATCAGAGTGGATTTTAGTTGGAAATCCACTCTGGACGAACCTTGTCAGTCCAAGGTACAAAAAAAGTAGAATGTTTTGTACAGTCAATACCGTTTACTACACATAATTACACAATGCAGCCCTCTGTAACTGCTGATGGGAAGTTGTTGTCGCCCCTCTTTATGGCCTTACGGAAAACAAATGAAAAATTTCGACCAATAGTAGGAAAAAACATCATTTAGACAGA
Source organism: Melikaiella ostensackeni (assembly GCA_032362435.1). Classification (NCBI taxonomy): domain Eukaryota; kingdom Metazoa; phylum Arthropoda; class Insecta; order Hymenoptera; family Cynipidae; genus Melikaiella; species Melikaiella ostensackeni. The sequence goes on from JAUMHM010000031.1 coordinate 14,343,826, forward strand.
TAAATGCGCATGTGACAGCATCAAAATCTGCGTAACTCACGTCTGGTAATGCATAAAAGTCAAACTTTCTCGATTTATAATTTTTTTAGGAAAGATATGTCCCTTGGTACGCATATGCATATTATAAACCTATTTTGAAATTTCAGCTTACTTTAAAACCTGGTTAGAAGAGATTTTTTCCCCAAAACCAATGAAGAAAGTGTGCTTTTATTAGACGAAAGTGTGCTTTTATTAGATTCGTGAAGCGGACATTGTGGAAAGATGTGCAGGATGCAAAGCTAATGGGTAAAGATATCATACTAAAAACTATACCGAAGGGTACCACTGGTCGAATTCGACCCTTAGATATGTATGCATTCAGAATATGGAAGAATTATGTTAGGTGTTTTTCTGATGATGTACTGCTTCACAATTGCGACGTAAATCTTTATTTACGAGATTATGTTATTAAATTGCAATCCCTTGTACACAACCACATGTCTCCTCTAAGGTATAAAAACATGTTCCAGTACGCTTGGCTTAAAAGCGTCTATGTAAATACAACATTAGAAGATTTTGGGAATCCTGTAGATTTTGCATTTGAAAAAAATACGCAAATATTTGTGCATTCTGTGATGAAACGCCAATAGTACAATGCTCGCGGTATGGAAAAGCAGTGTCCTTAAAACACTTTCTTCATGACTACTATTTTTGTGACAAATATGAACCTTAAAATATATCCAGCAATATGTATATACATATTGCAAATGTACAATATACTCGTATATCGAGCAGTAATGATTGTAGAGAAAGCTGTTGAAAAGTTTGAATAAAAAGAAAGTAAAAGAATATTTATCCGTATTTATCTTCTCAAAAACGTGCGTGATTATAGAAAACTATTCGAACCAATTGCAGGTAAATGGCCATTTTTGGAATAATTAATATTACGTATGTCCAATCATTACGCGTCTCTTGAATTTTTTATTGGAAGACACACCTCACTAGCGAATTAGGGGTACTTCACCTTTTGGTGCTGGTAGTAAGTTGTTTAATCTCTATTCTGGTATCACGAAATACCTTCCACTCATATTCTTCAAATCAAATGAATATTTCAATTTTTTACATACGTATTTTTACACTAAGGGTAGTTTATAACATAAATAAGGGTGGCTGGTGGCACAGAAGATATCGATTCAGCAATTTTTGACTCAAAATAAGTAAAATTCGCGTTCCGGCACTTACGCCCTTTTGCTCGGCAACCCCTCACTTTCAAATGAAAACTCAAAAAGTAGTTTATGATGATATATAAGTGACCAGTGTCAATATTAGATTAAGCGAACAAAAAATAATTTTAAAATTGATTATTTCAACTGCTAATTTAATAATTGAGTAAGTCTGCTGCGTTCGAAACATTCAATCTATTATAAAGAACTACAGACCCGGTAGCGTTTGGCGTGCATGCAGCTGTGTGTTTTATCATATTTTCTTTTTTTGCTGGATATTCTCGTGACATCGAGCTCGATAATGGCAGCGAAATAAAACGTGAATAATATGAGAAGCTATAGATGCAGAGAGAAAACTAGACAGAAAATGAGAAATTGCAGCACACAGGAAAACTCGATGAATCGTCTCCAGTCTTGAAGCATCGATTCGCGCGAATTGAGATAACAATGCCAGCTTTCCCACTTATCAAATATTTTCCCTCTCACTTTTAATTACTGCTTTCGATGTCAGCAGTCTTTTCTTAATTTGAATGAATAAATAAATAATATATAATAATAAATAAATAATTTAAATAATTGATTAAAAAATATAATATATTTTTGAGTTTGTTAAGAAATTCATTGAGTACAAAACAAGTAATCAATCCTTCTTGTTTAAATGAAATGAAAAAGGAAACTTTAAAACCTATGGTGGATTACATTCAATAAACTTTAGAATTCTCCCAAAATATTCATTCTGTAAATAATTTTAAGGATATTTAATCGCAATATTGAATTTGAAATTTTAGTTTACCCCTGTGGAAAAAACTCCATTTGGGCCTCTTCGGAATGTTGGCCCCTGTCAGAGGCCCATGTGGATAATCCATTAAGGAAAACCAAAAGGGACCCTGCTGGGGGCCCTGTTCGTTTGCCCTCACGGTCGAACGGTTGAAATTTCCAAATCCAAAGGGTAATATTTTTTGACACTGCAAATTTTGATATTTGATTAGCTTAGACTTGCAAAAAATACATTTTTCAAAAAAATTTATTGACAATTTTTTGAAAGTTGAACTTTAAAATCTCAGATATTTCACGAGGGCGCTCTCATGCCTCAGTTTACAAAAATTTAATGATTTTTTTGTTATAATAAATTGTCTTTTGTGTCAAATAGTAACAATGTTTCATCCAAATGTACAGTTTTTGAAAATAAAGATAATTCCAATAAATTTTGATACGCTTTGGTATTGTCTGTCTGAAAAAAAATTATAAGCATTGTGGTAAGTTGGTCAAAAGGAAAGAAGCAAGTCGAATAAGATGCTTGGTCATGAGTTCAAGTTCTGGTCCAGATGCAAATATTTTTATTTTTTTTTTATATTAAAATTTTTCATACATATTAATAATAGACACATATTTATGGAAATGTGCTTAAAAATGATAAGGAGACAATTATTAAAGGTATTTTCAAAAATTAAAATTTACTGTCGGGGCAATTGCGAGGGGCCCACGAAGGCAACCATAAAGACAACCATGAGGGAAGCTCATGTTGGATCCTTATGGATTAGCATGTCAATTCCATGAAGGGCCATGCCTAGGTTGCCCTCACGGGCCCCTCATGACATGAGAGCAATTCATTTTTCCGCAGGGGTAATGTCATATAAATTGATATGATAGAATTTGAAATGGCTCTTCCTGTATTTGTTAATTAATATTGACGAAGGGAAAAGAAAGAAAATCTTAATCTGGTTTTTGGGATTCACTAAAAAGGCAAATGGTGAGAGGTGAGATTGAAGCCCATATTCATATAAAGTTTACGCATGGCGCACAAAACACAAAAAAAAACAGAAAGCTCACACGTCACTGCACTATTAAGTTTAGTTACCAACGGATTATTCGCAAACCACGAAAAGACCCCCGAAATAATTCTATTGATGTATTTTATATTTCTCCATATGTACACCAAATTGTTTTGTTGGTTGATGATTCTTTCATACACCTTGTACTCTATTTTGAACAAATCAGGGTTCGAGGGTTTCTAACATATTAATTTAGCCAAGTTAGAATCCCCAAAATTGCTGAAAAAAAATTTCGTCAATTTTTATGCTTCCATTGTTCTAGTCGAAATGAATTGTGAAAAAATTGACGGCATTGAAATGGTAATATTTAAGGTATTAATTATATGTGAAGTACTGAATTCCCACGACTGTGCCTTTCGGATAAACAAAAATACAGGAAGAATGTCAAAAGTTTGTAGGATGGCTATACTTGTTCAACTTGAGATTCAAGTGAAAATATAAGGCAGAAATCGAAATAACAATTTCCAATAGTAGCGATGATTGTAGGTATAAGGCTTTAGTTCCAATTAATGTATTTCAATTGAAAGATTGCATTCAAAGACGTTCAAAGGAAAAGTCTGCAAAAGCACCCTTCTCTTACTCTTAATATTTTTGCAAGTGAACATCATTTCTAAACGATTTTTTTAGACACCATGGCTTTTGCAAAACTATTTTATTTTTATTTCCCACAAACCCGTTTTCTAGTCAAAAAAGGAAAAGGTGCCTTCACGCGGACAAATATTTCAAAGGTATCCGATTGCAACCGAACCTTTTTCAAAAACTTTTTTTTAATATGTTACACTTCTCTTACATTCCATCAATTCCTCTCATCTTTGTTAATACAATAACATGCAAAACGTAGCTTCATAAGACACGAATAAACAATCCTTACATGCAAATCAAATTAAAATTCATCAAGCTTGAATTACACATGCAAAACAGAAAACAGTTGCTACAAAAATTGAAAGAGAAAATGCAAAAGTGAAACAGAAAGAGCGAGATATGAACAGAAAATAAAAGTATAACATGAAACTAAAAATGAAAATATGATATTGCAAGCAATACAATATTTTCTACCCACAAAATCTACATTGGAATTTCTCAAAGCAAGCCTTTGTACACAAATCTTTGACCCCTAAAGTGGTATAGACCGCACGGCGCACGTATAACAAAAAAGGACGCAATCAAGAGAAGCGAATCTTTATCGGAATAAAGGTTGCTTATCTTTTTTATGATAAGAGAAAAAGTCATTATCAAAGTCCAATATGTATTGCGGATACTTTCCGCTTATTTCGGGAGTCTTTTCTCGGTCAGCGAACTATACCTATTGTGCAAAACGGGAAAAAGAGCCTGACCCATGTATGAATGGCTGAAACGAGGGGATGAGATTCTGAAAGAAAGAACATCAATTCATTTCCTCACAATCGTTGTAAATAATTTTTGTCCTCATTTTTATTGTTGCATCGGTGGGGCCGTGCTAAATGTTGACATATGAGCCATTCCACTTCAATTAGGCTGGACACCCAAAACTCAGAGCAGATGTCGCTGGTTATGCGCTAAAATTTCGGGCATGCGCAGCGGAGGTTATTTTTCCACGCATGCGTTATGTTCAGCCAACAGCTGATTATCCTGATCGCCATGAACAGTACAGCATTACAGGAAACGTGCGCGCTACGGCCCCAAAGAAACGGCGACACCTGCTCTGAGTTTTGGGTGTCCAGCCTAATTTATACGGTTCATATTTGAAACTGATTTACTTGATTATAGCCCTATGAAACCAGAATTAATTGTGAAAAAAAGAACTTTTGTGTTTATTAATTGTTTAGCAAACCCTTTTTCATGAATTTTGTGACAGCGATAATAATTATCTAATACATTTTTAGCTTGGTCCGCCATTTCTTCGTTAAGTGTGGTATGCAGTCGTGGAAACCATCCTACTTATAAGACTTTGTCACTTTTAGTTTTACTTTTTATGTCGCATTTGCCAATAATACTATTTATGAGACTGATACACATATTTTACATCTTTTCATTTTTAAAAAGTACCCCAAGTTGTTTAAAGGATTTACAGGTCATATGGTTACTATTTTTTGGAACTTTTGTATTCTTTACACAAATAAATTTAATTCAAATTCAAACATTGGAAACAACATTTTTTATAATCTATAAACAGCGGTTTAATTAAGAAGCGGTTTTTGAAAATATAAGTGGTCTGGAGGTTTTTCTATGTCACCCTCCAATTTATCTTTAAATATAGTTTACTTATTCTAATTTATTCCAGAAAGAAAAATATGGAAAATAAGAGGATATTTCTATACTGAAAAAATGAATATATTGTTAAATTGTTAAAATATAAAAGGGTTAACCACTATTAAATTCAAGTGTATTCGAATTGAACAGCTGGAGGAAGTCAGTAGAATTGAAACAGTAATTGATTCACTCGAAATTTTCCAAGAACACTCGAACATTTTTCTGAATTTCTGCGAATTTACTTGCAGTTTTTGAAGACTCTGGATTTTTCTGAATTTATTTCAATTCTACTGAATTCAGTTGAAGATTGCTATTTCTTTGGATTTTTTTGAATTCATGATATAGAATTCTTTTGAAATCACTTGATTTTTTGCAAGATCACTTGAATTTTGTTGAATTCTTCCTATTCATTTGAATTCTTAAAATCAGGTGTACAACAAAATTGCTAGTAGTTAAAAATGAGCTAGGATAAAGTCATTTTGTCAATTTCTTAAGAAGATAATGAAAAAGTAGTTTGAATTCCACTGTTTTCTCGAAATTTAAATAACATCTGAGTGGCCATTTATTTTGGAAATCTTGTTGAAAAATCAAAAAATCAAAGATTCAGAATTACGAAAATCAGCTTAAGTGTTGCAAGATTTCGAAGACCCTAAGATTCAGCGACTCAATAAAAGTTGAAAAACTGTTTCAAATCTCGCTAGAGATCTCAGAAATCTTTGCGAATTTCGAAAAGATCCTTGAAACGTCTTATGAAATCCATCGGGTCACAGTGAGACATTTGGAATCTTAAATCGCTAATTCCGATTTCTGAAAATTTCGGGATCGCAGGATTTAAATGATTTCAAAAGGGAATAACCCCTCAATAATATCTATTATATTTAACATTTTTCAATATCCTTGAGATTACTTCAAAGGTGAATTTCTAGGAAAACGCACCAACTTATCAACATTATTGTGAAATTTTTTGCAGCAACATGTTTAAAGTTGATACAAAAATGTTGGACAAATTTAAATATTTTTCTGATGAAAGAAATATTTTTGTAAAATATATGAAATAAATAATCACGAAAGATCTATCAAATTCAATTAAAATATATATCAATTTGAATTTTATTGTTATTTTCCTAAAGGCGAGACGTCCTGGAATTTTCCCAAGTTTTTTGTATCAACTTTGTAAAATGTTTATTATATTAGTTTGTATTTAAATTTTAAGAAAACACTCTAATTTGCCTCAAATAATTGAAAAAATGCCTGCATCTTGGCACATTTTAGAGGAAATTCAGATAGCTCTCCATCTATTCAAGAGAACAATTTTTAACTCTCATATACTTTTAATTAACATTAAAAGAACTTAAGAAATCATCCAAAATCTTTGATGGTATCATATTGGCTACGTGAAGCAATCAGATTTTCCTCTATCTGATTCTCGACTAAACAGTAAAAATAATATAAAGTAGAAAAAAAGATTTTGCAATAGAAGAAAAAAATTCCCGATCCGGAATAAAATTTCCGAGCTTTTTCCGATTTCCCGGTCCGCTAGACATCCTGTTAACCCCTAAAACAACACAGGCCGATAAGATTCCAGAACCAGAAACCAGAGTATACTTTTCCGAAGGTTTTTGGTGCGCTGAACAAGAATCTGGCCT
>JAUMHM010000031.1:14354943-14370315 GCA_032362435.1 Melikaiella ostensackeni
ATAAGTAATCATGGATCTTCTATCAAATGTATTTAAAATATGTATTCATTTGGTTTTTATTAATATTTTCCTACATATGAGATGTCTTCGAATTATTCCAACTTTTTTTATCAACTTTGTAAAATGTTTATCATATTATATTTTACTTAAATTTTTGAAAACGTTGATATTTGCACAATTTTTGCAATATCTTCTTAAATAATTGAGCCAGTTCTAAATATAATTGAGGACTACGGGGTTTCCGGGGTTCTCCCGGTTAAATAAAATTCCTGGGGTTTTCCCGGTTTTTCCCGATTTCCCGGTACGCTAGATATCTTGATATTATTGCGATTTGAATTTGAAATTTTTTAAATTTCGAATGCTTTAAAATTGGAAATCATTTTATAGTTTCAAATTTTAAATTCTTTTCTTTTCAAATTTTCAATTTAAAAATGATTCAGTTTAAAAAGCTTATTTGAAATCACATTCCAATTTTTTTCATTTTAAATGGTGTGACTAGGAGTTCTTTGAATTTGGATTTCTTAAAATGTAAACGCTTCGAATTTCTTGTTTTTATTCCATTTTTAGGCCTTGAAAAGTTTGAACTGTTGCATTTTAACAGCTTGAAAATACAAGTGGTTCAATTTTGAATATTTTATTTTTAAATTGTTCAACCCTGAAATTTTTCAGTCTTTAATGCTTGAATACTTCAAATTTTGAAATATTTAGCACTGAATTTAAAAGATAGTTTTGAGATTTTTCAATACCTATGAACTCAAACTTTTTAAATTTGCACTTATCGAATTTGAAATCAGGTAAATTCAAAAGTTTTATATTTCAAATCGCTTAATTTCGAACGCTTCAATATAAAATTGTCCCATTTTGAACCGTTTGAACTTCAAATGTTGCCAGAGAAGATTATTTAATTAATAACCTCCGTATCTCTTGATGAAGATTGCTATTAAATTCGTTTCAATTTGAAGGGAAGTAAAATTCGAATAGATTTTGTAAATGGAGAAACTTTCGTAATCTGAGAATTGACAGAAAAAAACCCTTTCAGCGTTGCAAAGTGGAAAATTTGGAGAGCTGCATGGAATTGAAAAGCTGATCTTACCTGCGGTTCTTCCACGACCTCTTGTGCCGACGATCGATGTCTGCGTGTGACATGAATTTTGTGCACACAAAGAAATATCCAATGGATTTGTAGTTACGTTTATGTTCGGTTTTACCGATTTTTGGTTGCATTTTGCATCAAGGGTGCCCTTTTCTTTATCGGGTGTTGATTGAGAATTTTTTCTTGATGGGCCATTGGATGTTATTTGATTTACGGGGGTCGTGCATGACTTCTCTTTCTCTTTGGCCGCGACCAATGAGAGAAGAGAATTGATCTGGTTCGGATCTGGTTGACCGGCGTCCACCGAACCTCTTACTGGAGTACTGAAAAAGAAAGGTTTTTTATTAACTTAGTTTTCATTTTTCTCGCGAAAAGGGTACTTGTCAGATTCAAAGAAGTTTCTTTTATTTAAAGAAAAATTCATTGTAAAATAAGTGTAGTTGATTCAGAAAAAAATTCGCACTGATCCAATGAAAATTATTTCTGAACTACGCCTGAAGTCAATAGTGAGCCATATAAATCGACAAAGAAGAATAGTATCCATACCTAGCGTCATCTTGTAATACTTTTTCGTGCTCACTTTTGTTGGCAAAATAGCATATTTTCCCCATGGCTCACTACACCCGGAAAACATTCGGTTGAATCAATAAAATTTTGATTGATTCAACTCTATAATATGGTTATTTTGAGGACAACAAAATATTTGGTTGGCCCAAGAAAATTTGTTGGTTAGTAAGATAGGCTTCATTATACCACAACTATTGGCTGTTCCAAGCAAATATTTTGGTTAATTCAAGTAAACATTTTGGTTAATCCAAGCAAATATTTTGGTTGATTCTAGCCAATATTTTAGTTAATTCAGGTAAGTGTTGTAATAGGACTATGTAGTCAATTTATTTATAATAAATGACTGGATTTAATGCTCCAAAATCTATTTTTTGAATCCAAGAACTATCTTTGTCTCCTTTTAGTGTCGCACTGATCCACTGAAAATTATTACTGAGCCACGCGTGGAGTCAATAGCGAGCCATATAAATCGATATAGAAGAATAGTATCAGTACCTATTGTTAGCGTGATCTAGTAATACTCTTTCGTGTTCAGCTTCGTTGGTAATATGACATATTTTTCCTATGCTCATTATACTCAGAAAAGATTTGGATGAATCAACAAAATTTTCGTTGGTTCGAGTCTACAATGTGGTTATTATATGGACAACAAAATATTTGGTATGCTCAAGAAAATTTGTTGGTTAGTAAAATAGGCTTGATTATACCACAGCTATAGGCTGATACGAGCAAATATTCTAGGTAATTCAAGGAAGTGTTTTTGTTGGCCTCAGAAATTTTTTGGTTTACTTTTCTCATGTGAAGAATATTTGTTTGATTGAAACAATTTTTTTTTTGATTCAAAGAAAAATTGAATGTCAAATAAGTTTCGCCGATTTAAAGAAAGCGCCAATAAACATGTTTTTTCAGGAACTTCAGTTTTGGTTTATCATTTAACTTTATTTCCGGTTTATTCACAATAGAATAAGTGTTTGGAAACCAAAAAATATCAGGAACAAGACTATGTAGTCAATTTATTTATTGAAGAATACTGAAAATGAATCTTCGAAACCTATTTTTCAAATCCTAGAACTATTTTTTGATTTGAGATGTCTTTTTTTAGTGTCACACTGATCTACTGAAATTCATTACTGAGCCACGCGTGGAGTCAGTAGTGAGCCATATAAATCGATAAAGAAGAATAGTATCTGTACTTAGCGTGATCTAGTAATACTTTTTCGTGTTCAGCTTCTTTGGTAATATTGCATATTTTTCCCATAGCTCACTACACTTAGAAACGATTTGGATGAATCAACAAAATTTTGGTTGATTCAACCCTACAATATGAACAACAAAATATTTGGTATGTCCAAGAAAATTTGTTAGTAAAATAGGCTTGATTATATCACATCTATTGGCTGTTTCAAGCAAATATTTAGGTTGATCCAAGTAAAAATTTTGTTAATCCAAGTTAATCCAAGCAAATATTTTGGTTGATTCAAGCAAATATTTTAGTTAATTCAATTAAGTGTTTTTGTTGGCCTAAGAAAAGTTTTTGATTCACTCTTCTCATGTGAAGAATATTTGTTTGATTCAAAGAAAAATCAAATGTAAAATAAGTTTCGTTGATTCAAAGAAAATGCCAATAAACATGTTATTCCGCCATTTTAGTCTTGATCTATAGTCTAACTTTATTTCCGGTTTATCTACAATAGAATAAGTGCTTGGAAACCAAAAAATATCAGTAACAAGACTATGTGGACAATTTATTTATTGAACATTACTGAGACGAATGCTCCGAAATCTATTTTTTGAATCCATGAACTATCTTTTGATTCAAGATGTCTTTCTTTAATGTCGCACTGAATCACGCGTGGAGTCAATAGTGAGCCATATAAATCGATAAAGAAGAATAGTATCTGTACTTATCCTGATCTAGTAATACTTTCTCGTGTTCAGCTTCGTTGGTAATATGACATATTTTTCCCACGGCTCACTACACTCAGAAAAGATTTCGATGAGTCAACAAAATTTTAGTTGATTCAACCCTAGCAATGTGGTTATTATATGGACAACAAAATATCTGGTATACCCAAGAAAATTTTTTGGTTAGTGAATTCGGTTAATTATACCAAATCTACAGGCTGATCCAAGGAAATTTTTAGTTAATTCAAGTAGATGTTTTTCTTGGCTTAAGAAGAGTTTTTGGTTCACTTTTCTCATGTGAAGAATATTTATTTGATTCAATGAAGTTTTCTTTGATTAAAAGAAAAATTGAATGTAGAATGAGTTTCATTCATTCAAAGAAAACGCCAATAAACATGTTATTTAGGTATTTTAGTCTTGATCTATAGTCTAACTTTGTTTCCGGCTTATTTACAATAAAATAAGTGTTTGGGAATCAAATAATATCAGTAACAAGACTATGTAGTCAATTTATTTATTGAACATCACTGAATTGATTTACTGAGATGAACCGATAAAAAAGAATAGGCCTAAGAAAAGTTTTTGGTTGATTTAACCTAAACTTTTAGTTGATCTAACCTTAAAGGATCCCACACAATTTACGTTGTAAATGGTTTGCCGTGGAATTGTCTCAACTTGTGTTAATTATTTATTAGTTTTATGAACAACTAAATATCACAAGATGATAAAATTCCACAACAAGCCACTTGAAATATAAATTGTGCGTATTTTTCACTTAATCACGGAATCATATATTTTCAGTCTTTGTAAGAGACTCGAAACATGCGGAAACGGATCGGGAGGGCACGAGGCTTCTTGACTTGTTAGGATAGGCTGGATAGTTTATTTGTAACATCAATACAAAGGGGTATGAAGAAGGGGAAATGACGTTCACGGGTAAAGGAGACACAGTGATAGACTACATTCTGGCAGAAGAATGAATAAAGAAGTTGATGATTGGCATGGAAATGGGCAATGAGATGGAGCACTTTCCGGTGATAGCGACATTGAGATGGGAAGAACCAAATCGTGGTAGGGGGAAGAAGAGGGGAGTGGGAGAAAGGAAATTAAAAATCGGCAGTGGAGGGGGGGGGAAATACCTTAAGAGAATCTAGTGAAAAAATGAAAAGCGAGAAGATAGGAAGTATGGAAGAGGAAAGAATAGACACACGATTAGAAAAACTTAAAGAGTGATTGATAAGGTACGGGAGGAAGTGAGACCAAAAGAAAATGGAGAAGCGGGTATGAGAGGTTAGTAGGACGATGAATGCAGGAAAAGCGAAGACAGAATAAACGAAAGTGTAACAATTTGAAGAAGAGGGGGAATAGACAAATGGAAATTCAATAGGAGAAAAAGACATCACGAGAGATTGTTGAGAGAAAAATACAGAGGGAGAAAGAAAGGTACATGGAAGAGGTCGAAAAAGCGGCGAAGGAAAGAAAGGAATAGAAAGTGATGAAGAGGGAAAGAGGAGGAAGAAAGAGCATATGTAAATGAGGAAATCGGGATAGACGAGTGGACGGAGTATCTCTAGACACTGCTAGGGAACGTGGAAAATAGGGTAAACGGTAAAGGAAGAAAAGCGGTAAAGGAGGACGAAGAGAGCGGAAAATAGATTAGTATAGAAGAGGTGAATGAGGCAATTTCAAGGCTGAAAAGAAATAAGGCAATCGGTGAGGATGGCTTGAAGAGTAAAGCACTGACGTATGATGGAGAAGGGGTGGAAGAAGAGATATGGAGGATTTGAAATAAAGTTTAGAGAGGCGAAAGGTGGTCGGAGGAATAAAAGACAGGCATGGTAGTGCTGTTTATTGAGAAAGGAGAGGGAAAAAGAGTAGATGAATATAGAGGTATCACATTCACGTCAATGGGCTATAAAAATTACGCGAAAGTGCTTAGGAACAGGCTGGAAAGACAGGTGTGAGAATGGAGAAGTATACCACACAACCGAATGGGTTTTAGGGAAGGGATAGGGACCACAGAAAACGGATTTTAAAGCAGCATTTGACTTCGTAAACGAGAGGGTGCTATGGAATTCTATGAAAAACAGAGGAGTAGATAATGGTTTGATAGAGGGGATAAAAGAGATATTTGTGGAGACTAAGATAAGGGTGAAGATAGGAGAAAGGAAAGGGGAGGAATTCTGGTCAGGAAGTGGACTTAGGCAAGGGTGCCTGTTGAGCCCTCTTCTGTTTAGTGTCCTATTGGCAGACTGGAAGAAGATGAAGAGGAAAGGAAAAGGGGGGACAATATTGGGAACAGACAAACAGTATTCACTAGCATATGCAGACGACGTAGTTCTCGTAGCGGATGATGAAAGAGGGATGAGTCTGATGATGAGAGCGCTCGAAGAGTATGTGAGAGAAAAAGATTTAAGAATGAATGTGAGTAAGACTAGGATGATGCGTTTCCGAAATAGGAAGAGTGGAGCGGAATACGAATAGAAGATAAATAACGAGGTGGCGGAGTTGGTGCAGGAGTTTTGATACCTAGGATTCTGGTTCAAAGCAGAAAGAGGAAATGAGCTGCAGGTGAGCAAGAGATTGGAACGTGCGAGTATAGTGATGGGACTAGTCTGGGGTATAGAGAAGAGAAGGTTTAAGGACGAGTGGAAGATGAGAGTGCGGATTTTCGACGTGCCAGTGTGGTCAGTGTTAAGTGATGGAGTGAAAATTTGGAGATCGAACGAGCATAAGAGAGTGGAACGTTTGCATGAGAGATTTCTGAAATGGGACATGGGGGTGAGTTAAAGCTGCCCAGGTCATATGCTGAGAAACGAAGAAGGATGAGAGAAAATTGGTGTCAGGTCATTAAAATGATCCTGAAATTTTAAAGAGAAACTAAGAAGGGGGAAGGGAAGCGTGGGACATTCTAAATGGGACGACGAGAGATACGAAAGGAGGTTTAAATGTAAGATGCAAGTGAAGGTTAGAGAATGGCAGGAAATAGAGGAAGAGATGACGGCAAGGCAGGAGAGGAAAAATGGGGAGAACTCTCGAAGTGAAGGTACAACAGCTGATATAGGATAGTTAAGACTGAGGGGGAGCCGGAATACCTGAAAAAGATTAAAAAGGAGAGCAAATGGAATAAAGTGGTGAGATTTAGAACGGTAATGGATGAATGAAGAGGAGAATCTGTGTAGAGTATGAGAGAGAGGGAGGGAGGGAGAGAAAGAGAGCTGGTTACACGGGGTAGGGAAAAGCCAAAAAAATGACTCCTACAGAAAGAGAACAATGAAGTAGTGTTGCCAAAAAGAGCTAAAATGTTTAGATTGGTAGTGGTAAGAGGAAAAGAAAGCCCAGGACAAGATCGCAAGCATCTCGGAGTAAGAATAGTGGTTAAGTCGATACATAAGAAATAATTGGTAAGGTAGTATATAAGGACTGTCGATATTGAAATATGTAAGGGATCTATAAAGACTTCTGAGCCCGTGATAGGAAGGGAGTATAAACAAAATTAGGAAGAACTCAAATATAGGTTTTCTGTACCAGGAAAGACGTAAAAGAATGAATATGCGAAGAGCATCTATCTCGTACAGAAAACCTATATTTGAGGTATTATTTTATGTCTGATCTTGGGAATAATTGGAAAAGAATATACATTTCTTGAGGGCCTATTCGATTCTGTTTTCGGATCATTTATTTTGATAAGGATCACCGAGGTACAAACGGATTACTTTTTTTGGTTTATTCGCGACGATACGAGCTCCCGTACGTGCACTGCCATTCTGAATTGGAGTACGTGTTTGTACCAACTGCGCACGCGTACGTCGCTTTTAAGATGCTTTCAACAAAATATTTTGCTTGCATCAACCAAATCTTTTGCTAAAGTTTAGTAAAACGCTCTTTCAAAATATTTAGTAGATTCAACCAAAAAATGTTGTCCAATCAATAAATTACTTTTTGTCCGTCGTACACTGAAAGTAAGCCTTGTCGGTGTTGTTTTGCTGTATTTAATAAGACAATTCAACAAAGAACTTTTATTAATTGAAGTAAACAAATTTGGTCAAGTGGACACAAACTTTTTTGATTAATTCACAATGTTTTCAGAAGTCAACCAAATGCGGTCAACAAAATGATTTTGTTGAATGAAGAAATTTTGTTTCCGGGTGTAATGGCGATGAGGAAATATGGCAACTCTGGCACTGAGCCACGGTGTCTCAGCATTGAAGAACCTCCAGCAAAGTTTTCTCCAATCTTTTGTTCAAAAATGGTTCAAAAATGAGGTGGAAACTTTGTTTACGAAGGAAACGAAAAAACTCAAGGTAAAAATCTGATTCTTCATCTCTTACATTATCATTTGTCTTAAGAGATCGTTATCTGTTTTCCTTTCAACTTTTTATCCTCTTTAACCACGTCTTATCATCCCCGCGAATTCGATCTTTAACGAACCGTAGTATGTACTACGTCGAAAAGGTTTGTTATGAGAGAAACGTAACCTTGGCCCTTAAGGCTTTCTTGTTGGGAGGCTTTGAGAGAAAGGGAAAAAGGTTGAGATAGCTTACCTAAAAAAGTCGGCCGTTCTCAGATCTGGCAGGGGTGGGGTTCTTCCACTAACGAAGGTGAACCTTGGTTCATGATGGGCTCCGACCAATGGGGTAGGTGGTGGTGGGCCGGGGCCATCGAGAACGTTATTTAAATTTGGTGTCTGAGTTTTGAGGGCAGTGCTATGTTGTGCATTTGTTGTGCCATTGGTGTTATTATTGTTATTCTTTGTGCTATTCCCTACGTGAATGGAGTTCGCCATCGAGGAATGATTATTGGGGTGTGTGGAATTGGTCTGCGAATGGTTCGAAATGAGAGGAGGTGACATCTCTGGTAAGCCATCTATAAGGTCTAAACTATCGTCGTGTTGTTCTCCATCTGTAGTTGTTATCTGAAGCAAAAAAAGTTTTTTTTATAAAAATTGCTTTCAGAAAATAATGAGATAGTTTATTAAAACATTTAGAAGGTAACTTATGGCACAGATAATGAAGTTACTGAAAAAGTTAAACCCGAAATAACTTTTGTAGTAACAGTGTTTAGTTTCAATTTTCCAGGAACTAGTAACTTTAATTTGCGTTACTTTTAAGTGAATTCTTGTTGAATATTTTAATTTTTTACTCTCTGATTCTGATGGTTAAAAACACGTTTTTAATCATCGTCATTTACTATTTGACTCTTTAAGAAGCATTTAGATTTGAATAGATTTGAAACTGACAGTGTTTGGAAATGTTTTATTATTGAGTGTAAACACGAAATTTCCCGTTTCTCACATTTCATCATTCTCATGAATTTTTCGTTAAATTTGCATTATATGTAGATTTTAGATTTCAAAATGTCGAGCAGAATGTTCAAAAGCAAAAAAAGTGACGTGTGACGTGAATTTTACAAATATGACATAAAAAAAATAAAGAGTGAGATGTGAAAAGCGATAAGTCACTTATTAAAAAGAATGTAAGGGAATTCAAAATAATTCAAGGAAATTCACAATAATTCAACAGAATTTAAAACAATTTACAACCAGTTATATATCTAAATTCAGTAGTGTGTAATTCCCTCCCTTATAGTTTTTTTAACAATCGATATCGAGGGGTTAATTACTTGTAATTTTGATCTGAACTTGTATTCAAGATTTCAAAGCATTCAAAAGGATATAAAAATTTAAAAGAATACAAACAATGCAAGGTGAATTTAAAAAACTTTAAGGTAATTTCAACGAATTCAAAGTGAATTCAAAAGACTTCACCGAAATTCTAAAGAATTTTGAGAACTCAGGTGATGTCAGAAGATTTCAAGTGTATTAAAGGAAAATGGTTAAAGGAGATTTTGTAGGCCCTTTTGACAATTTTCTTTTCAAACTTTCTTTTTGTTTCTCGCGTTGTTTGGCTGATTATATGAATTTTGAACATTTCAGTAGCATTTTCGATTTTTAAAAGAGAAACCGTCAGTTTCATCAGGAAAAAAGTTTAAGCCGATTTTATAAATCTTCTTAAAAGCAACAATTTGTATTTTGAAGATTTTCACGAATAACGCCTAAAATTTTAATTTTCGATCAATCTTTAGAATTTTTGATGGGCAAAACCACAACCGTTGGACAAAGAGGCCTGGTTAGCGAAATTGATCTTTCTTTTTTGGCCCTGAAAAAGTATGCCATGGCATAATCCAATCCCATAATTCTTTTGAAAGTTATCGTGCCTACAGCCAGACAGACAGACATTAGGATCAGAATGTAAAAATTCAAAAGAATATTTAGAAACGAAGAAATTTCTTTATGTCGTTTACAATTGAGGTTATTTTATTTATTTTATAGAATTCAGGTAAATTATACAGAATTTAAGGGAATTCAATGGAATTCGAAAACAATTCAAAAAATTCATAAGAATTGAACAAATTCGCAGGAGTTCTGGAATTCAGGGAATTCAACAGAATTCAAGGAATTCAACAGGATTCAAGGAATTCAACAGGATTCGAGGAATCCAAAATATTTCAAGGAATTCAAAAGAATACAGTGGAATCACCAGAATTAAGGAAATTACGAGAATTAAAGAAATTAAAAGAAATAAAGGAATTTACAGAAATTCAGGGAATCCGAAAGAATTGAGGGAATTTAAAATAATTCAAGAAATTCAAAAGAATCTACAAGAATTGAGAAAATTCATCAGAAGCCAAAGAATTCAAAAGAATTTAGGGAATCCAACTGAATTCAAGGAATTCAAAAGACTTTGGGGAATTAACAAAAAGTCAGAGAATTTAACAGATTTTAAGAAATTCAAAAGGTTCCAAGGGATTCACAAGAATGCAAGGAATTCACAAAAATTAGGGAAATTTACAGGAATTGAAAAAATTATGAAAAATTGAGAAAATCGAACAAAAATAAAGGAATTCATAGAAATTCAGAAAATTGAGAAGAATTCAGGCAATTCAACAGAATCCCAGGAACTCAACAAAAATCAACGAATTCAAAAGATTTCAAGGAATTCACAAGAAAACAAGGAATTTACCAGAATTAGGGAAATTCACAGAAATTCAAAGAGTGCACAAAAATCAAAGAAATTGAATATAAATAAAGGAATTCACAGAAATTCAGGGAATTCGAAAGAATTCAGGAAATTCGAAAGAGTTCAGCGAATTTGAAAGAGTTTCGCGAATTTACAAGAATTTAGGAAATTCGAGCGAATTCATTAAATTGAAAAGAATTCAGGGAATTCAACAGAATTCAAGGAATCGAAGAGAATTCAGGGAATTCAACAGAATTCAAGGAATCTAAGAGAATTCAGGGAATTCAACAGAATTTAAGGAATTCAAAATATTTCAAGGAATGCGCAAGAATACAGTGGAATCACCAGAATCAAGGAAATTCACGAGAATTAAAGAAATTAAAAGAAATAAAGGAATTTACAGAAATTCAGGGAATCCGAAAGAATTCAGGGAATTTTAAATGATTCGAGAAATTCAAAAGAATTCAGGGAATCCAACTGAATTCAAGGAATTCAAAAGACTTTGAGGAATTAACTTAAAGTCAGAGAATTGAAAAGATTTCAAGAAATTCAAAAGGTTTCAAGGGATTCGCAAGAATGCAAGGAATTCATCAAAATTAAGGAAATTTTCAGGAGTTCAAAAAACTAAGAAAAATTGAGAAAATTAAACAAAAATTGTGAAATTCATAGAAATTCAGGAAATTAAAAAGAATTCAGGAAACTCAATAGAATCCCAGGAACTCAACATAAATCAACGAATTCAAAAGTTTTCAAGGAATTCACAAGAAGACAAGGAATTCACCAGAATTAGGGAAACTCACAGAAATTCAAAGAGTACACAAGAATTAAAGAAATTGAAAAGAAATTGAGGAATTTACAAAAATTCAGAGAATTCGAAAGAATTTCGGGAATTTAAAAAAATTCAGGCAATTCGAAAGAGTTCAGGGAAATCAAAAGAATTCAGGGAATTCAACAGAATCCAAGGAATCCAAAAGATTTCAAGGAATTCACAAGAATACAAGAAATTCACCAGATCTAAGGAAATTCACAGGAACTCAAAGAATTTTGGGAATTCAACAAAATTCAAGGAATCAAAAATATTTGAAGGAATTCACAACAGTACAAGGAATTCACCAGAATTAAGGAAATTCACAGAACTTTAAAGAATTCATAAGAGTTAAGGAAATAAATAAATTCACAGAAATTCAGGGAATTAGAAAGAATTGAGAGATTTCAAAATATTTCAAGAAATTCACAGGAATTCAATGAATTCACAAGAATTAAAGAAATTAAAAAGAAATAAAGGAATTCACAGAAATTTGGAGAATCCGAAAGAATTCAAGTAATCCAAAAGAATTTGAGGAATTCAAGGAGTTCAGGAGAGTTATTTGAGGAATTCAAAGGAATGAAAGGAATTAAAAATAATTAAAGGCATTCAAAAGACTTCAAGGAATTCGAAAGAGTTCAGGGAAAACTCAAGAGAATTTGAAAGAAATTAAGGGTATTCTATACAACTCAAAAGATTTCAAATACAGCTGTACACCTGAATTCAGCTGACCATGACTAATAATATCCGAGGGCGAGACTAAGATTAGGCTGTAAAAGTGGATATGAAAAAATGGAAAATATTTGCTAAAGCTTCGATGGTGTAATTGGTTAACGCTCCGCTCATGTATAGTGGCGTTCCTGATTCAAATCCGGGCTGAGACAGATTTTTTCTATTTCTTCAAAAAAATCATTTGTCCAAATTAATCATCAAACTTCGATTCTTCGATATGGAAATAATATCCTCCAAAAATTATTGAGGCAAAAAAAATCAAGCGATTTTGATTCTTTATTTCAGTAAAAAAAAATTATTTTCAAATTGTTAGCAGTAAAAAAGGTCTTATAGTGACCTTGAATGGTATTTTGTGAGAAAAAAAGGATTTATAATAGAAATGATATTTTTCTATAGCGGAAGTGAATTCAAATGTATGATTAAATTGATCAATGTGGGTTTACCAAGGTCATCGTGGTGTTTGCGCTGTCCGTACTTGTGTTGATTGTGGTTTCGGAATTGGTGCTGGAGCCCATAACAACCACTTTGGGCACCGCTTTGCAACTGCGGCTTCCGCCAGCAGACTTGAAATTAAGTCTGCGTAGAGCGGAAGCTGCGTGGGCCAGCAGATCTCCATCACGGGAATGGTCGTTCCCATGATGACCACGAGGCGACGACTGCGACGTTGCTGAATTCCCCGAGTCACACCCGCTACCCCGCAACCCACCAATTTTCCCAGGAGAACCCCGGTTCTCCGAACATCCCTGAAAACAGAAAAAAAGAAAAGAGTTCAATTCGCCTTATAAATAAATTGATTATTCATACACGATCGTCACAAACTTTGGCTAGGGTAAGAACCTAACAACAAGGGTAACAACCCCAATATTGAGCCACGCAAGCTGTACAAAAAGTTGGACAAAGATGAAATGCATTTATCTGCATTTAAGACATTTCTCATTCAGCTTCTAATTCAACCTATTCAAAATTTACTATAAGCGCGGCTGAAATTATTACCTGAACTCTAGACTTAAGTCACCTGGATTTAAGTCCTTCTTAGAATTTCCACCAGCTCGAATTCGTTGATGGGGAGGTCCGAGGGGTAGGGAAAGAAGCGCGGCGAGCTAGGTGCAATTACGCAGTACCGTAGCCACAAAGTGGGTAGTTCGAACACTCGCGCGCATATTTTGCATTTAGTTTTAAATATACGCGGAAAATTATCTTTTTCTCTCATCTCTTATAATAACAAAAATCTACATTTGTACAAAAAATAGTTAATTAATGTTAGGTACTTCTACTGGAAAATTTTCATACGGCCCTGACTGTCAACGTCATAGAAATTCTTGGAAGGGCGTCACGGCCATCGCGGGCTATACCCAAAACTGGGCATAAGCCCAGAGTTGAGTGTTACTGTATTCTGAAAAGTAAACGTGCGAAATCATTAGAAATGTGCCACAAAATTTTGAGTGTTAACCACAATTTTTTTGTGACATATTCATCCTTATATAAGTGGTTCTCCAGAATAGAGCACTTTTAACAAGAGTAACTTTTTTTAAATATTTTAAATTTTCTAATTTTTCATAAATGCACTTCATTGACAAAAAAAAAGTAGTTCTGAAAATATTCGAGCTAAAATATTATTTTTAGGTGTTTAGTTTCAAGAATTTCGAAAATTATCATCATAATCTAATACATTTGTATGTACTGAGAGGTTTGGAGGGTAACTTTGGTTTAAAATGTCGAGAAAAACCCCCTAATTTTGAAGATTCAGCGTAATTCTTCAAAAAGTTGCTTATTAATTGTTTAAACAAGCTTTTACATCAAATAGATTATTTACGAAAAAAATATTCTGTAAAATATTTTTCAGAAGGTTTGAAGCAAGACAAAACTTTTTTCTGTTAATACTTTGTTTCCACAATTAACAGTTTTCAAGCTGTATCGTTTTAAACAATTAAATCAGCATCTGTCGGACCAAGGAATTTCGAAAAAATTCCAATACGCGTACTGCACACAGGAATATTATATTTTTGTATAAACAAAAGCTTTAGTTCGACCGAAAAATGTCTTTTTCCTGTGTGGAGTACGTGTCCTAAAAAGCAACTTATATGTTTTTCGGAATTTCTCGATCAAATAGTTGATGAGATATATCTACCTGCTAATATGTCAATTTCAGTGAAAATTTAATTGTTTAAAACGCCATAAATTGAGAATGGTTAATTGTACCAAAAAGTGTTAACAGAAAAAGGTCTTAGTTCAAAGCTTCTGAAAAATATTTTACACAATCTTTTTTTGCACAAATAATGTATTTGTTTGAAGAAAACTTGTTTGAACAATTCACTACCAACTTTTCGAAGAAGTACCCTGGATACTCATAACCAGGGGGATTTTCTCAACATTTTAAGCCAAAGTTACTCGCTAGAGTCTAGACTGGCAGCTCACTGGTGGATGAATTCAAGTGCGACCCCAAACAAAAAATCTTATTTCTACTTTCTCAAGAAAAGAGCGCATAAAATGTTTTATTTTTTATTATTTTTAATATTCTGAATCAACCTTGAGGCGAACATTATACTCTTTGCAATGTCTATTTAAAACCGCAAGCAGGCCGGGTCTAAAATCTTTGTACTCCAACCTGGCTTGATATGTTTGATTGCCGGAGTTCACGGCGTCCGGAGCCCACAAACTATATAAAAACCGAAACTATAGCCCGAAGACTGAATTAATTTAACAGTTTTTTGAAGAATAAATTCACATCTACTTCCTTTAAACAGTTATTACTTCGATATTACCTCATTTGCCAAATGTGGCCGATTTAACAAAAGACGGAGTTTACACATAATAAAATTATGCAGCACTTTATCTTAGTTTATATTGGTTGAAATGAAAATCTTCTCACTTTCACTTCGGAATCATACGTAGATGTAACATGTGCATTTAGTTATTAAAGATTTGAAGTAGTATTAATCGAAAAACTCAATAAAATTTGGGAGAAGTCATCCAACCGTGAACTCCGGCTGCCAACAAAAATGATTAAAATATCCATTATATTCATCTTATTTATGATCGAGTTTTCTTATTTTGTCACTTGTGTGTGGGGAACAGAGAAAAGTATATTTTCAACGAATTTAGGCTGCATTAATAAATTTTCACAGTAGAATATATTATACCACCTTGATCAAAAAGTTTTAGAACTTTATTTTCAAAATCAAAAATACAAGTTTATTCATCATAATCGATATTGTCCCCTTCAAAGTACTCCCCATCGACTGCAACGCACT
>JAUMHM010000031.1:14386420-14396956 GCA_032362435.1 Melikaiella ostensackeni
AATGTACTTTGGTAATAGTCAGGGATTACCATGAAAACTGAAGAATCAGGTGGGTGCTAGCTATTTTCTATCATCTCAGTTTTTCAGTGCGCGTTGTTGTGGAGTCGTTCATGTTTTAAATTCTTCTCAATTTTGTTTGAAACTGCCAAGTCATGTACATATTAAAATGATTCCTTGGGACTTTCCTTTTAATTTTTTTCTAATTGGATTATGAGTATTATTTGCCACAATGCCTGAATTTTGTCAGGGATTTTCCTAATGATTTCTAATAAAAATCGAACATGAATTTTAAGTACTATTTTTAAGTTTTGTGTCAGCCTTGCTCAGGTTTTGCTTCCATGTTTTTCCCCTCTCCTGCTTAGCTACCGGAAAATAATCAGTTTTCAACCACAATTTAGAGTCTAATTTTAGAATTCATTGTGGCGTCTTGACAGAGCCCTGGCGCCCAGCACCGGGACACTTTATCCAGTCTTTCTAAAATGTTTCCAGGTTGCGTTATTGACCACGTTGAGTTTCCAAGTAACCGGTGTTTGACGTAGGTGATTTTTTAATTATATTAAAAATCTGATTACAACATAAACGTAATTTATCAGCTAAATATTGATTATTCATTCATTTAAAAATCTAATTGGAAATTATGTTACAAAAATTAATAAAATATTTGTACTCATGGAATAAAATACTTTTCCTTCATTTTGACTTGTAGACTACGAAATTGTTCTGAAAAAAATATTTTTGTTTAGCTCTTTTGATTCATGTTCTTCATGTTCGGGTATTCAGCTATATGTTTTAGGAATTTGTTATTTCGTTATTTTCTAGAATAAAGTTAAAAAATTAGTTGAGAAATGACTTTTTAGATTTCCAGGGACTGGAACATTATCTCTCGATGGTTTTCACTAAAAGAAATGATACAAATTTCTTTGTCCAAATTCGGTTGTTTTTTCTGAAAAATCTTAATTTTTTTTAGATTCCAAGAATTTGTGTAATTGTTATTTTCGAACGTAAACGTTTTCGAATTTGATTCAAATTTAATTTTACGTCGAGCTGTATGAATAATGTGAATTTTCAGAATATTCAGATAGATTTTTTCTCTGGAATAGCTTGGAATGTATTAATATTCTGCGAAATTGAAATCCAAGAAGTGCAATAATGAACAGTGTTAAATATTCTGGGGCTCATTTTAAAAGTAATTTTCGATGAAATTTCAATACTTCATTTTTAAAACTGAGAAATTTTTCCTGTTATAAAGTGAAATACAAGACTGGATGCTACAAATTCTTAAACATTTGAGAATTCCTTATGTTTAGAAAATTACTGTAAATAGTTATAAGAGAATTTAAATACGCACTATTCCAGTAATGACTTTATTCAGATGTGTCATTGATGACTTTTACTTGAGCTGCTTTTTCGCTGAATTTTGATGGATTTCAAGCTATTTTAGACAAACAAAATTTACTTTATCACCTTTATATTTTTTTAAATATAGCGTAAAGGCACCAATTACCGAGGGAGAACTATCTGTCGAGGAAACAGTTGATTTCTTCTATTCTGAAACTTGAATATGTTATGTTATGTCAACTTTATCCTCGACCTCGGACAATAGCTTTCCTTTGGCAATTAGTGTCTTTATCCTTAATGAGAAAAGACTCCAACGTTAAAGCAGATGATAATATAGACATCGAATCTACCAGTTAATAATTTATTATTATATAATACATACACATTTGTACATGTATAAAAATTTGGTGATACAATTTATACTTCCAAACAAACTTCTGCAGTTAAGTAATTTATGAAGAGCATTAAAGTTCTGAAAAACAAATTATTTCGATATTCTTATACCGAACTCAGAAAAAATTCGGAACGAACTTAAAGTTTAATTTAATCGCACACATAAAGGACTTTTCTAAATGCAGCATTTCCACTTAGTTTTTGCAGTTTGAGAGTGGAGGCAGCTTGGGAGCGGATAAATACATCCAATCTAGTGTGTCGGCTCCCATCCGAATATAACAAATAAAATTAAAGATTTCTAGCTTTGAAAAATTTACCAAAGCCAATGTTATTTTTTAAAGTTTTCAATCTCTCTTTGCTCTATGATATACTATGATAATTTTGCTACTTTTCAAATCTGAATTAGTAAAAAGTTACTGAAGAATTAGTGCCAATTAGTACAGTAATTGATTTAGTAAGCATGTTTACTAATCATTAGTATAAAATTACTAATCTGTATTCCAATTGCTACCAATTCACTTTAGTAAGAATTCTTTTACTAAAGTAATTTCGCGGCAATATCAGCGTGAATTAAGTCATCTTTTACTAATATTATCAGTAAAAATGCTCACTAAAGCAATTACTAAACAACTTGGCACTTTTTCATAAGTAACTTCTTACTAATTCAGATTTAGAGAGTAACTCCACGTAATAGATAACATAACTTTATTTATATTCCAGTCAATATTTATTTTGATATTATCGTTTACTAATATTTTGTTGATTTCTTCTTTACATTTCTAAATTCTTACTTACTATACATAAAAAAGATTCGTTTCTGGAATAAGGGTCTTATTTTAGAACAAAGGGTTTTTAGTGAAAAATTAGGCTTAATTCAAGATGTGCCTCAAAAAAGTCAGACTTTTTTCTCCACACCAAAAGCTAATATAGTAATAATATATTAGTGTGGAAAGCAGTATCTGATTTTAAGTCAAATTTGTTCGCATTCAAGTCTCAATACTGAAATTCAGATAATTATGTCTTTTTTATGGATCACAGTGGTTCAGCAGTTCAATTGTACGGAAAATAATGGACTTTTTCTCCAAAAAAAGGCTTTTTTGAAACAAAGGGGAAATTTTCTTTCTTTTAAAAATAAAAATTAATAAAAAAATAATATAAGAAATAAATATATAATATAAAAAATATATAAAATATTAATAAGTATATATAAAATATGTATAAAAATATATAAAATATATAAATATAAATAATAAAAAAAATTAATAAAATAAATGCAACACTTGTTAATACTATAGAATCACGGCTTTTGTCAATTTTATCCAAAATTTCCTATTTTTCAACTCAATAAAAATGTTGAAAACAAAAAACTCTCTTTTAAAATTCAGAAAGAAAATTAATAACTGAAATTTCCTCTCTTTCAGCTCAGTAAAAATGTTGAAAATGAAAAACATTCCTCTCCCAATAAAAAAAAATAATAAAAATGAAAAACTTCCTCTTCCAAGTCAGAAAAAATGGAAAAACCAAAATTTCCTTCCTTCTGGTTCAATAAAAATTGAAGAATTTTGAATTGTAAACGTTACAAATTCAACTACATATTCTGAAAAAAGTTAGAAATGACATTTCAAATATCAGACATTTTCTAAATTGGACGATTCTAAACTTCGTTTAAAACTGACAACTTTTAAAATTAGAATTGTGAAATCTAAAGTTTCTTATACTGAAATCCCCTAAAGTTGACTTACTTTACATTGAATCGTTTAAAATTGAAAAATTTTAAATTGTGATCAATACTTTAAAAATTTTTTAAATATCAGCCACAAATAAAAAATTTACAAAACTGAACAACTAAAATGGTAAAATTCAAAATTTAGCACTCGGAAATTAAAAAAATTCGCAATTATTGAATTAATCATCAACTAATTGTACTTTGAATTTGAAATGGTTCAATTTTGAATAATTTCAAACCATATAATTTCAAATGCTTCAATTTTATATCATTGGATTCTAAGAACTTAATTAAAAATTTTCATTCTAATTAAGAAAAAATATTTTGAAACATTTTCAATTTGTCAGTCTCATTTGATTATAAATTTTACGGTTTCGAAATTATTTGGAATTATTTGAAAATACTGATTTGCAACACTGATGAATCAATCATGTCAGATTTTCATTTTTCTATTTTTTGATAGTGAATCGAAATTTGTTGTTTGTTTAGAGAATTGAGATAAGAAGATATGATATCATGCATATCCTAAATAATACTATTCGCAATGGCCAGGAATAAAAAACTTTAAAAAGCTCAAAAAATAATTGAAAATATATTTTTTCACATTACATCGGACCTTGATGATTATATAAAAATAAATATAAAGAGGTATAAAATCACAAATAAAAAGTCAGACCTTTCTACCAGTTGTGGACCTTTAGGGTCACAATTATTAAAATGGTTTCATGCTTTTTATAATTTTGTAAATTTTAAGAATGGTTGATACAATATGGCGAATATTTGTAATTTTGTGTTTACATTTTTTTATCTAAAATCATATATGCTCATTGCTAATAGCCGCACAAGTATAGATTATGGTGCAGATTTTTGAATGTCATACGTTTCTGTTTGAAAAAGTTAATCGCAGCTTGAAAAAAAGGAAAGAAGTGTCCAAAATTTTGGTAATACTTCCGTATCGCGGCTATTTCCCAAAATGGGGGGGGGGCATTTTTGAAAATGGCCCAAAATGAGCTATTTTTGAAAAACTTAGAAGAGAAAATGAGGGGGAGGCTTTTTTAATCACTTCTTTATCACTTTTCAATGTGACGCCTTTCCAGCTCTAAGCCCGTGTTTAGAGCTGGAAAGGGGTCACATTGTTGTCTATTTTGTATTTTTGCCACATTTTTGCATATTTAAACACTCCCGATCGATTCCGAGCAGAGACTGTCAGTCTCGCGAAGATTAAAAAAAAGTGATAAAAAAAAGCCTCTTCCTCATTTTCTTCCAAGTTTTTCAAAAATAGCCCATTTTAGGCCATTTTCAGAAATCCGCCCTTCCCCATTTTTCGGAAAAGCCGCGATACGGAAGTATTACCAAAATTCTCAATTATAGGGATTATATGAGATTTTGAGAAAAATAGGGTAAAGAGGGGTTTATATAAATTTTGTTTAAATTCCGACTTATTCTCTGAATTTCATTGAAACCAATTGTAATGTCTAACAACTTTCTGCAGTTGATTTTACTCTGAAAATAAGATTTAACTAATTGAGATTTAGAAAGTACTTCGTGATATTCTAAAACATTGCTGAAAATTGGACATGCAGAGAAGATAAGTTGTAAAAAATGTGATAAAATTGACGTACTTTGATTCGACTTACGTGGGCTCGATGCTCAGGAGTTGAGGGTGGATTCGGGGTACTTGGCAGGGAACCCCCAGAAGGGGTGCAGTGCCGCAGCCGCGCCAGGGCCGTGCGAAGGCCCTCCGTCACGAGGCTCTTTTATTAAGCCTCCATGATACAGCAAACGTTATCGGTCTTCTTTGATGTGAAGTAAGTAGTTCTCAATCTGAGGCCACTAAGTGTAGTTTTCCCCGATGATTGTTTCACCATATCAGTGAACGCGAAACAGCTAAAGGCTTTAACGCGAACAATTTTTGAAACTTAATTTTATTAATTAAAAATGTCTTCAAATTTCAAATCCAGCAAGTACGGAATAAAAGTGGCCCAATCAGTCAATGGGGCTCAATTTAACGAGGAGGGTAACTGTGTCTAACCGCGAGGGTTTCACCTTCGAGCTCGCGTGAAATTAAAGTGCTTTTGACACTTTGAGCGATCGAGGTTAAGTGTTCTGTCCGTTCGTTCATTCGTTTCTGTGATTCTGCACGACGCGACTCTACAGCTAAGCGCCCCTTAAACGAGACCCTTAGTTCGGCCCAACAACTCGTCTGGCTCCACTCGCGACCTGCTCTGGATCAGTCTCGTCGGCACTTTACTCCCGATAACTGATCGTTAATGTCCCTCTTCGATTGTCAGGTTATCTGAAACAATAAAATTAACGTATTTTAGAATTGAGCTTCAAGTCAATTATTACTTTGAGGGACCAGTTAAATTAAGTCAGGTCTCCTTTTAAACCAGTCTAGAGGGTCGAATTACAAATTGATTTAACTTTCATGTCCTCGGAAGTTTGATCAATGTTCCTAGACCTCTTTCAACTGTTCGAAAAGATTAATTCAGGTTGGTCAGTCAAGACTGAGAAAAAAATTCCCAGTCATTTCACGTGTTTTTTCCGGTTTTACACCAATTTTCCTGGGTATTCCAATTTAAAAATTCCAACCTTCAAAACTAAACAATTTATAATTTGAAGCATTCAGAAAAAATCTCCAAATTAACGAATCTATTACGGAACAATTATAAATTTGATTAATCTAAAATCCCGAGTAGAAAAAGCCCCGTTTAGCCCTCTTTACAATTTTGGCCCCCGTTAGGGGTTCATATGGACAATCCACAGGGGAAAACTCAAGAGGGACCTCGCTTTGCCATACGGTCGATCGGTTGAAATTTCCAAGTCCAAAGCGTTAATATTTTTTTGACACTATCAATTTTTATGTTTGATTAATTGAGACTTACAAGAAATTCATTTTTGTTAAAAATTTATTGACTTTTTTTTTTAAGTTAAATTTTAAAATCTCAGAAATATACGAAGGCCCCCGCAGGTGGCTCTGCTTGTTGCCCACACGCCTCAGTTTACAAAAATCAAACAATTTTATTATTGTTATCAATTGTCTTTTGTGTCCAATAGTAACAATATCTTATTTAAATGTGTTGACCAAAAGGAAAAAGGGAAGCCTGGTAAGATGCTGATCATAAGTTCAAGTCCCGGTCGAGGCGTTAATATTTTAATTTTTTTATTTCATGTACATATCGAAAATAAATATATATTTATTAAAATACGCTAAAATATAATGAAAAAGCAGTTATTAAGGGTATTTTTAAAAATTAAAAATGTACCGTCGGGGCAACTGCGAGGGGCCCCCAAGAGCCACCATGAGCGGAGCCCATGTTGGATCCTCATGCGTTAGCATATCATTTCCATGAGGGCCCCCTATGGGGGTCTACTCCATTTTTCCACCCGGGTAATTGTAGAATGAAAACATTAAAAATTGAAGAATTTCAAACTCAAACGTAAAAAACGTACGAAATTGAAGCTTTCAAAATTAGACAATCTACAAATGATAAAAAAAATTCAATCGTACAATTTTACAGTAGAAGGGTTTAAAATGAAATAATTCTTATTTCAAGGTCTTCAAAAAAAAATCTAATCAAACTTTTTGAAACCAAGTACATTAAATATTTAAAGAGACAAAATTAAAAAATTCCACACGTCGGGCAATTAAAATTCTAGATATCAAAAAAGAAGCGCAGACAATTGTTTAATTATTAGAAGACTTCCAATTTTCAGTTGTACAAGATGAGCAATTGAAATTGTCTCATTTACGAATTTGTTTTTTGAAACTATTCAATTTTGAACGTTTCCAGTATACCATAGATTCTCTACGAAATTGTAAATTTAAGCGAAGCTAATCTAGAATAAGATACTGTTTATCATGTCATCACGAATATCCTCTTCTTCTTTTATACAATTCTTCAACACAAAAAAATTAATGAACTATTAAGGCTTTCAATGAAAAATTTCACAATTTTGAATAATTTTAATTTTGAGCCAGACAATTTTTAATGCTTCAATTCAAAATTGCACATCTTAAAGTGCTGAATGTAAAACTGACCATTGGAATCGCAGCCATTTCATAGAATTTGAAAATAACTTTGTCCAATCTTATATTATTTCATATGATTATCAAGTTAAATTTAAAGTCGTTGGATTGATTTTTCTACTCAAACTAAGAATCAAACATATTTACGTTCAGAAAATAAAGTTGTACTTTTACGATTTTTCCGATTTACCGGTTCAGAATTTTTTGCATGAGAATGTTTGCCAAATTGAAAATAGAGCAAAAAATCAATTAAAAAACGAAGGTTGAATTGATATAAAATTTTACTAAAAAAATTTTTAACATGCATTTTTCACCACTGTTTCTAAAACTTGAACATAGAAATAACCACAAGATACGACAGTTTGTAAGCCTAGTAAGGATTTAACAATTTAAGTTGTTGTTCTTTAACTCGTCCTTCATTTTCAAAAGGTAACATTTTACGATTGTGAATATCATTAACATTTTCTCATACAGAAGTTTCTCTTTATATTCGGTAATGCAAACTGCAATAATTGCATTGATCTTAAAAAGAATTAAATCTGACAATTAAATAGTCAAAACGAAAAACATATTTTCCCCTGCATTAGACTCTTCGATGCCAGGGATTGAGTTTTAAATTCCTCAAGCATGATTGATAATGTAAAATTTGAAATAATTTTTTTAACATTCAAAGTAAAATAATACCTCTGGAAAAAAACTTTAAAAAAGTAAAGAATGTTTGGCGGCCTTTGAGGACAAAAAACATTTTTTTCATATAGCCATCCGCTTGAAAAAACCTCATGCTTGAATAACATATCATAAACAAATACATGAAAAATATTTGTCCACGTTACAGCAAATACCCCCCGTTAGAAAAAATTACAAAAACAGATCTCAACAAAAGGTAGTGATATCGGACTGGCGGGAAATACTTGATACTTCTCACAAACGATGATACTTCTTCAATGTAAAGATAGAAACACGCAATGATAAATATCAGATCCTGAAAATAAAAGCACTGGAACATGATTCACAACAAATATCCACTTATTCTTCATTCCATACCATGCACAAAAATTACAAAAGGGCCCGACAACCCGCTTGTTATCTGTCCGTAGTATTGATAAGCTAGAGGCTCTGACTTGGAAATGTAAACGATTGACATACAGGTAGGACCGTTATTCAGAATAGATAAGGTACAAACAATTGATGATGGCTTTGACTTGTAATAACTAACTGTGATAATAGTTATTCTGTCACGAATAAACTTATCTGCAAACAGTCGTGCTCCACAAAAAGAGACCTCATCAGACACCTTAGTAACTAGATGAAGGTTATTTCGTCATATTATGAGGCTACTTTTCGTGCAGAGCGTCTGTGCCGTCCACGTCAATTTTTGTCGTTACTTAAATTTTATCATCGTAAACTTGTTTATCGTACTTCAAGTTGATGCTCTAGAAAGTGTTTTTTTTTTCTTCTACATTTTGAGATTAAATTGTACATTATAGACCTTACCTGATGAATGTTATCTCGTAAATGGTACCGTACTCATGCTTGATCTCACACTTCCTGCTGGAAAACTTTTTTTTACAATTCGTGTTACATGTATTGTGGTTTAGAGTAAAAAGCAAGTTGTCAGGTCTTCTAGTAATTTTTGTGCATATAATGAAATGAAGAATAAGTGGATATTTGTTGTAAATCATGTTTCGGTGCTTTTATTTTTAAGATCTACTATTTATCATCGGGTGTTTCTATCTTGACATTGAAGAAGTATCATCGTTCGTGAGAAGTACAAAGTATTTCCCGCCAGTCCGGTATCGCTACTTTTTGTTAAGATCTGTTTCTGTAATTTTTGCGACGTGGGGTATTTGTTGTAAAGTGGAGCAATACTTTTCATGTATTTTTTTGTGATGTGTCATCCAAGCATGAGGTTTTTTCAAATGGATGGCTATGTGAACAAAATGTTTTTTGTCCTGTAAGGCCGCCAAACTTTTTTTACATTTTAATGCAAATGCATTTATACGGATTTTACGGTCTATTATACTGTCAAGAATAATGTGATTAGTGATTTGTATTTTAATCTCAGGTATGAGTATCCTGCGGAATGTGTATGTTAATGAGTTCGTTTTTCAAGTATAACAAAATGGATAAATGAGTTAAATCAGAGGTAAAAATTGAGAAATTTCAATTTGTTAAATTCATTTTTTTATCGTTCTTATAGTTTATGTCATTGTTTTATTTATAAAATTAAGTTTTCATTATCTTCATCAAATTTAGAGCTTGACATTTTTTTTAATTCTTACGAAATTGGTGAATGAGTTTTGTCGGTATGACTACTTAGGTAATTAAAATTCATTAAATGCATTTGCTCATTGTTTGAATAGTCGATATCATTGTTTTATTTATAAAATAGGCTTTTTTTCTCAATGTTTTGGTTCGACATTTACATATGTTTTTTGAAATAGATGAATCAATTCAATAAATATTATCAATAAAGAGATTCTGATTTGTTAAACGCATTTGCTTATTGTTCTTATAGTGTACGTAATTCTTTCATTCATAAAATTGAATTTCAATTTTATTTCCAAATTTTTGGGTGCAATATTTGCATAAATTTTTCAAAGATAAATAAATTAAATCGGCTGTAAAAATTGATGAATTTCAATATGTCAAATGCACTTGTTTATCGTATTTATAGTTTATATCATTGTTTCACTTATTAAATTGAGTTTTCATTATTTTTCTCAAATTTTAGGCTTGACATTTTTATCAATTTATTTGAAATACCACCTTGATCAAAAAGTTTTAGGACTTTATTTTTAAAATCAAAAATAAAAGTTTATTCATCATAATTGATATTGTCCCCTTCAAAGTACTCCCCATCAACTGCAACGCACTTACGCCAGCGCTTGATCCAATTTTCGAAACATTTTTTATAATCGGTTTGCGGTATAGCCATCAGAGCCATCTTCGATTTTTCCATGACCTTATCCCGGGTGCTGTAACGCGTTCCGCGGAGCGGTTTCTTGAGTCGACCGAATAGGAAAAAGTCGCAGGGAGCCAAATCAGG
>JAUMHM010000031.1:14397898-14415254 GCA_032362435.1 Melikaiella ostensackeni
TATTTTAGTCAAAAATGAATAAAAATTAGACGGAATTTGTATTAGTAACCTTCATTTCAATAAAAATTTAGAGAGATTTTTTACGATCAAGTAAGGTAAAGCACCCAGTCTTCGCCAGCTTAAGCGATTTGGCTATCTTTGAAAATCTTATAAAATGGTAAAAATCATTAACATGAAAAAACAATCAAATTTTTGCATGCCCTCATATTTCGAAATTGATATGTAATGACTGTCTTAGCCAAATGTTTGCTTTCTTTTTAAAAATAAAATATTATAAATAATACTGCAAAAAACCGAGCAATCGTCAGTCTGCCATTTCAGCTTATCGAGTGACCGCCAGCCCACTCTTCGCTGGTTAATGACAGTCAGATGTCAAAGGTTATAAGTTTTTTATATAATTCTTCGATTAAAAATATAAGAATATCGTATGTTTTGATTAAAAAACTATTTTTTGAACTTCTTCTTACATTTTTGTACATATCTCCTTAGTTAACCTATGTTGTAAGTGTTGTGATAAACTCTGCTCATATCCTGGGTATCCTAAACATAATAAATACGAGTGATCTCTGAATAGTTAAATGGTTACTCTTTCTGGCTATCACTGGGCTGATGTTGAAGTTGTCGATATTGAGAAATAGCCATGCTAATTGAATGTTCAAATGAATCTTACAATTCTATTTTAATCATTGTTTTATTAATGAAAATTAATTTTGTGTACGGAACAACATCCTGCTAAGTAACGAACATTCTCCTCCTTCTATATTTACGAAAACTTTAGTCCTGCTCTCTTTTGCCATGGCGTAAGAATTCTAAGATTTTTCTGCTTCAGTCAGGAGTCTTTTCAAATCGTTTTTTGTTCCAATACACTTGAAGCGGTCAGTGGGATCTTGGTGATAACTGTATTTTTGAAGTTTATATGGTATATACTCTAGATTTATATAATCAAATGAACAGTTTAGAAAAATTATTTCTGCAAAAACACGTACTTAAATCAATGATTACTAAATTACATAAAGAGATATTTGTATTTTTGCAGATAAAAAAAAGCTTATTGCGTTTTTGTATTACGATCAAT
Organism: Melikaiella ostensackeni; assembly: GCA_032362435.1. NCBI lineage: Eukaryota > Metazoa > Arthropoda > Insecta > Hymenoptera > Cynipidae > Melikaiella > Melikaiella ostensackeni. The sequence goes on from JAUMHM010000031.1 coordinate 14,398,974, forward strand.
ACAACGCTTAAGCTCAATCTTAACATAGCAAGTAATCAGTCGTAATGTGTTATTATTCAAATATGTATCCGATAGCGTGCGTATAATTGATACAGAGCATTTTTTTCAGGAATTCAACAAAGGTGATTTTCCTTTCTCAAGAACTAATAGATAAGCAGTGAGAACAAAATCCTTAATCACGGTTACTCCTTCTTAAACACCGTGCCCCCTTTACATGAAATTTATGTTGCATGAGACACGAAAGCGTATCCTGGACGTGTATTTTGTTAACACCGTGACTTGCGAGCAGCTAAACGATCAATTAGGGTTGTTCTTAATCTACGTGATTATGTTGAAAAATCCACCCCTTAGGAATAGCATGTACTTATACTATTCGTTTAACAGATTAATACGCGTTTGGATGGATTTTTTATCAACTAAATTTCAAGGATTACATAGTGAAAAATAATGTTCAAAATGATACTGATATCAATATCAATTTGATATGCAACAAAAATTATACCAAAATCCAGAGCATTTTGATCGACCGGAATGAATGATCGATTTCTGAGATCATAATGATCTGATTCGGGGTCATGTATCAAGCCAAGCCAAGATGGCCGACGTTTTTGAAGTACTTTAACTCATATTGGAGCTTTTTATGATTTCTAAACATGCAGAGTACATGAATAGATAAAAAATAACGAAACTAGATAATAAAATACATCTCCTGTTAAGTGTAGTTGTCACTTACGCGCGATTAGACAAAATATTTAGGTTATGACATCTGCGCCAAAAACTGGTGGCCATTCTGTTAAGTCTGACAAATGACCCTGAAAGTAGATCAAAATGATCTAAATGGACAGATCATTATGATTTCGAAAGTCAAATGATCGGTGTAGCAAAATGCTCTGCAACAAAAATGATCATTTTTTTACTGTGTAGCCTCACTAGTTCCCTTATTATGGACTTCTTGTTTGATAAATTCATTACAGATTCAATTTTAAAGTTCATAATAAATGTGTTACATTATAGTAGATGTATTGAAGTCATTAGGAAGAAGTCGATATTTAAATCTAACATTTTGTATGGCTACCGAAGCCTTGAACGGCTTTCTAAATCCGAATCTTCATAACATTTTTCTCTAGGGAATAGGGACAAAAATGTTATAATACGTATATTAAAACGTTAATTATTATGCATGAAATTGTATTACATATTCTTCGAGGTTTGTTAATTTTGTCACTTTCTTAAGACAAATGATTTACAATTAGAGAAATAGAGATTTTCCTTCACACAAATGATTTCAATTACTAAAATTTTTTAGTAAAATTAAAAAAAAAGCATGAATGATTTCAAAATGTATTTCTGAAGATTGCAAATTATCTAGGTCAGATACAGACGAAATAGGAAAAGATTTTACAACGCTTACAAATTCAAAACTTGTTTGTTTAGACAGAAAACTAATCCACGTTTAATTTCTGTACGTATTTTTATGCAAAAAATTAAGACGTAAGACGATAATTAAATAAGAAATATTAAATACGGATTTATGGAAGTATTAGCACTGAGTTAGTTGGGATTAAGAATGCTGATGCTGAAATGGTATAGGATACGGACAAAGTAAAATACTGTATAAGATGATATTCTCAATTGTTGACCAGGTAATTGATTTAAATAAAAAGATGTTAAATTTTGTCGTTCTACATCTTTGTATTTGAAATACTGTATGAGTGATTTTTTCACAAAATTGTATGGAGGTCAAGCTATGGCGCATAACAGCTGTGACAGAGAAGGATACGTTAGACAATCCCGTTAAAGATGGCGAAAGAAGAATCAATATCCGCGACATTATATCTGTAATCAAGAAAGTAAAGAATGTTAAGGCTGCTGATGTGGATAGTATCACCACTGAAATGCTTAAGAGCGGAGGCGGATTTTTGTTTGTGTGGCTGAGCGAATGTATGAATATGTGTGATAAGAACGGTGAAGTCCTAAATGATTGCAGAAAGGCGATTATCGTTGCACTCTTCAAGGAAAAAGGTGACTGTGCTAATTATAGAGTGATTAAAGTACACTCAAATTCCAATATAGGTCCGACTTTGGTTCTTGCCTAACATGGCCTTGGACATATAGCCGGCCGACTCCAATGTCAAAAATCAGGGCCGCATGAACCATTTCTATGTGATTTTTGTTCGCAGTAAGAAATATTTATTAAATTTCTTTAAATGCTTGATTGTTTTGAAGGACGAACGCTGCCTCTCGTTTCCCTGCGATATTTTTGTAACACATAATGTAAACACTGAAAGCGAAAGAAGTGAAGTGCGGACCGTGCGAACTGACGAAATTATGCACTTGTGATACAGCCAGCTTTGGTAGTGCGGTGCTGGACGAGTTTGCTGGCTTTAGAGTGCACGCTTTCTGTACACCTTCGCCCCCTGGTCCTGGAACGAAATTCTCGGCATGACATACTGCAGACTGATCTATTAGAAACTTTCAGTGTACTAAGTACCGTGGGCAAAATGCCTAACAAAATACTTATTGTCAAGGTCATTTGAATAACTAAAAAAAAGATCTGGGAAGTCTAATGTGGATTTACGCCAGGGAGGTCATGTTCAGATCCAAAATTTAGCTTGAGACAGATCATAGGAAAAGTTTGAGGGTGAACAAAAAAGTTTTCTGTCCATTTGTTGACCTCGAAAAAGCTTCGGATAAAATAGATAAAACTAAACTTTGAGAAGTACTGAGTATGGAGTGAATGGTTGACGTCTGAAAGTAATAAAAGCAATATATGATGGTAGCAAAGCGAGTGTAAGAGTAAATGAACAACTGAATCTCGGAACACTGAAAGTGCGTGGACTGGCGTTTGCAGCTGATAAGATTGTTACTACAGAATCAGTCGGTGATTTGCAGAGAATGATGAGCAGACTGTATACCGGCATGAAGAGTAGGGGTCTTAAGATTATCGTGAATAAAACAAAAATTCTTGTGTTTGAAAGCAGGGGTGATATAACAGTATGTAACATTGCCTCAAGTAAAGAGAGGATGGAACAAGTTGATGATTTCGTGTATCTTGGAAGTTTATTTACTGCTGACGGAAAGATAGATGCAGATATATCCAGACGTATAAAAGAGGGTAGAAAGGTTATCGGCAGTGTTCGAGCCATTACTAGATGTAATAATGTAACGAATGAAGTTAGAATTGCAATATATGATTCTGTGCTTACACCCATTGTTCTGTATGGTAGCAAGATTGATAAAAGTGAAAGAAATTTAATGAGATAATTTGGTCACGTTGAAAGAATGAAGGAAGGACGTTTAACGAAGCAAGTGTATTTAGGTAAGGTGAATTGTAGCGTACCCAGAAGTGGATCGAAAAAAGAATGGTTGAAATGAAAGATTTACGCAAGCATAGATTGTATGGACGACAGTTGTTCTCAAAAAGAAGTGTTACACCTGAAACGAAAGATTTTGGATACTAACGAACTCTTGTCGAGAGCTTTGCTTAGCGGATTTGGTTGGGATAAAGAGTATGGATCTTCCTGTGGGTTTATCAGTCAGTTTGAGTGTTTATGTGTGAATCGTGTTGTATCATGGCTCTGTGAAGCTCTTCACCTGGGGTGATTGTTAGAGAGATTGATCAGCGACCCGTATCGGAGCGGTGTTGTGAAAGGTGTGTGTCCTTCAAATGAGCAACTAGATTGATCCAAGACCTATCCTTCTCCTACAAATCCCTTAGTTGCGCTTACTATATAAATTCCTTTATCCTCGGTAGTATAACGAGGCTAGAACCGAACGAGTTACGCTCACCTCTAAGGAGATTTGGCTGAATAGTATAATAATAATAGAATTTGAAAAGGTATAGAAACAGAGATAAAAAGACTTTTTATTCTGATTTTTTTTTATTAAAAATGGCAAAGATTATTAATTCTCGAATTCACAATCTCAGAAAATCCCTGAAATAATAAATTTTTGAAATTTCATCATCGTTATAATGATGACGTTTAATTTTGACATACTCGTAACATAACGAACGTAAAACGTGATCTCGAGATCCATAATCGACAACTGGTGCATAAACGAAAATGTCGATGTCATCATTTCTCAAGTCGCGTCCTCGAGATATAGAGCTTTCACAAAAGTCGTCCCCAATTATCGGACCTTTTATTCAAATAAATACCAAACGTACTTTTTTCAAATACTTTAATTATTTTTAAAACGTTTGAATTTTTCTGATGTGTAGTACCATTTGAATATAAACGGCAAATCAAAAAGTAACCGAATTTGTGGTTTAAAAATTACGTTCTAACCAGCGCAATATATTAAAAAGCTCGCGAATTTCCGCCAATTTTATGAGGGGCTTCGACAACTGGTGCACCCTCACTCATTGGTGCCTTTACCTTATTTGTGAGCAATTTTCAACTCTGAAAAATATAAAAAGTGTGACGTTCGGAATGGCATTTGAAGTCTATCAATAAGTTCGAAAAATATGAAATGCCTAAAAATGTATTTAGGTAAATGATCACTTCCGACTTGTTGAATAAAAGGCCAAGCTATTCTTAGAAAGTTAGTTTCAAGTATCAATAGTTAAAGCACAGCACAAAAGAAAAGGGGATGAATGTAGGTTGACTTTGAATGATAAGCTTCGCCACTCCATACCTGCCAAATGGCAATTTAGGTTGGGTAAGGTTAGGCAATAAAGAATGCGCAAGTCAGAAGAACGGTCAGTAGCCCGCGACTTAACACATGAAAGCCCACCCCTGAATCGCATCGCTGCTCCAAAGGGTGGAAAGTTGGAATAGTGAAGAGCAGAGAAAGGGGAAATGAGCAGAGGGTTCATGTCGCGAATGCCCAGTGTCCTGGATCGGATTATACATATACGTACATCGATATTCCCAACTATCGATTCCCAGGGTGCCTTCTCGAGAAAATGACCAATCCCCTTTCTCAGCACGGAAGTATCATAATATCTAAACCGGCCATAGTGTCCGACGGCAGTAGCTGAGTGGTGATTCTCAACTCGTCGAGATCTTGAATGTTAAGCACGGACGGGCGCAGTTAGCTCTCGGATGGGTGACTATTCGGGAATCTCGCTTAGCCGTGTTTTTTCACAATGTTCAACTACTGTTAAGCGGGAAGTTTCACGCTGAGGATGGATGTGGGCATTCGATGCTATCGAATGTCTGCATCCAGACTCGTCTGTCGGTGACCGGCTGCGCTCGGGAGTCTTGGTTTTCTGTAATTTTCCACTCCCCTGACTAAATGTGCAGGCGGATGCGAGTGCTCCTAATAAAAATCCGGTTGCAGACAGTAAGAGATTTTGGAGATTGGAAAAAACGACAAGATTTTGAATACGTAAGGCACTGCTTGAAGGCTTATTATGAGAGTTGGGGTAATTGGGGGTTTTGGGAAGGGAGTTGAGCTAAAACGTTTAATGTCTCACGATCTCCTGCGGGAGGGGAGATTTGAGATACGTGAAAACCCGAAATGGGAAAACATGGAGTAAAAATCTAATTTACCCAATCTGAACCGACCATAGATAGTTGCCTATAATAATATAATAGAGGGCGGGTAATAAACAAAGATACCAATTCAATTCAGAGAAAGTTTCTCCATCCCATGGAAATTAAATTTCTCTCCCATCGCAAACTAATATACATCGACCCAGCTATCGGAAGAGATGAAACGTAATCTCGGTTTAAGGGAGAAAGATAAAGTTCTTGAACTTCCTATCGAACTGGGAAACTCGATCGTATAAAGTATTGGGGAAAGAAATTCTCGGAGTCGTGTCAAAATAAATTGAATTTATTAGTCTTTAGTATAGGTGTATAACGAAATGGCTTGGGTGACGAAAGATATCAAATTCTATTTTATGATATAGTAAATGAGTTTTTTGTTATCCACAAAATTCTCGATTTGAATCTATAAACAAATATTTACAATATTCTGTGTTTTCAATACATTTTTGAAAAAAGACAATGTCTTCACAAATATAAATGACTTTTTATGACAACTTTTCAGTTTACTTCTAAGACTTATATTCTCGTCGTGAAATCTGATCCAACATAGGTAGTAATTTTTTATTGTATGGTGTAAATCAGTAGCATTGCGTTAATGTTCAAAGGAAATAATTCAGTTGTGCAATCTTATTGGTTCATTTTATTTAGTAAGAAAAAAAGAAAGGGATAGAAATTTAGGGATTGGAATGAACTTTCAGAACTTTTATTTCGAATTTTTTGTATACCTTCTTATCTAAATGTAAAATTTAGTTACAGTACATATATTCCACTCTTTTTAGATTTTCGTAGCGCCCGATAGAAAACTTTATGGTTTCAGTCGGGTGTCCGTCCGTAACGTAAATAAGAGGAAGTGAGGGGAAGTAAGGGGAAGCAAGGGGAAGTGAGCGAAAAGGAGTAGAAATGAGGGGAAGTGAAGGAAAGTAAGGTGAGTGGAAGTGAGGGAAAGTAAGGAGAAATTAGGAGAAGTGTGGAGTAATGAGGAGAAGGATGGGGAAGGATAATGGAGGAAGTGCGGATACCTTTTCTATACCTTTTTGAATTTGCCTAAGCTACTAGAGAGATCGAGAATATTATTATTTTCTAATAGACTCGCACTTTTAAGCTAGTTATTGACAAATTTTCAAAACTATTTATAAGTATTCAAGTAAGCTGAATTATCATCAGATTGGTAACGACCGATCATCAGAAAAGAGTCATAGAAAAATTCAGAATTTAAATAAGTAAAATTTCCATCTGGTCTGAAATGGCGTTAAAATAACTCATGTAGAAATTTCGATAGGGTACTGTTGGGGCCCAGATGGGTTTCACCTATTTTTGTTAAGGTCTGCAGTAGGCAAATTGCTACGGGCCCTACCAAATTCGTTAAGCAAAATTTTTGGGGTCCGTCAAAGGAAATTTGATGAGACCCCTCACAAGGATCCTTTTTAATTTCCAATGAAAGTCAGAGGCCTTCGCTAGGGCCCCAATAGGGCTATTTTCTGAATAAATGCCGTTTTTCTCTCGTGCATTAACAAAATAAGTCCGATGTAGAGTGAGCAATTTTTCAAAACATTAAATTATCTTCTAGAGTATATTTTGAGAACATATAAAGAGTTTCCGCTGAAAAAATTGTTATTCTTATGTTATAAATGCTTCAAATTTCTTCAGTGATTTCGGATAAAATTATAATAATAATAATAAAGAACAAAGAATACGCGTCCTAGAGTTACCCCAAATTTTTTTTAAACAGAAAGTTTTTATATGTTGTAAAGATATATTCAAGAAGACATTTTAGTAGTTCAAAAAATTTATCACGCCATATCAAACTGTCATGAATCGAGTACTTCATACCTCAAATTTTCCCACGTACAAATTCAGCACGTCAGATTTTTTTATTCTTTTTTCCACATTGCAAAAAAAATGTTTTTGATTATTATGGAAGTCATTTTAATAAAAAGGGTTGCCACATGCGGACCGCAGAAGGTCCTGATGAGGGCCGTCCAAATAAGGGAAAACTGTTAAGGCCCCTAAATAAGCACCAATATTGTTAGGGACTACTAGGGCAATTTCTACGCGGAAATCTCAATTTGATGGAATAATGTAGGTCGATACAGTGGAGTTTTGGGTCACCGTGACAATGATAACCTACTCTGATTATCGGTCGTTACCAACCTGATCCTGATAATGATGCACGCTACTTAGATAGTATCCCTTTTTATAATTTGGCATATTATTCTTCTTGTCGACAATCCTGACTTTTTTATACCGTTTTATAACTGATTTATTCTATTCGTTTTTTCAACAATTTTATAGAAATTTTTACTATTACTTTACCATTACTTTTTATTGTAGAATATTCCTTTCAAGACTTCCATCATTTTGTATTCTTCTGCTTTATTTTATCTTATTCCTCTTTCTAAAAAACGAAACTTTTCAATCCACTTTTATCTTGCATATTAATCTTCCTTTTCGACAATTATTCTATCCGTTACTATCCAAATTTTATCACCTAGGTTCCTTTTCCTGTTTCGCTTTCAAACAATTCTCTCGTTTTCTATTTTTCTATATTCCATGTTATACCATTTCACCCATCCCTCTACTCAATCCCATTTCTTCGCATCCGATTGATCACCTTTTTCTTTTAAGGAATCCCACCCTTATTTACCCTCTTTGATGTAATATACACTCAACTCTCCATATACCGCTTCTCGTCTTATCGCTTCCCTAGAATTCTGCCAGCTCGCACTCATGGAAGAGGAAGCCCGGGGGACATGGGAAAACGCGCGGCGATCTTGACGCAATCACGCAATACCGTATCGACAAAGCGGGCAGCTCGCACACTCGCGTACATATTTCACACTTATTTTTAAATACACGCGGGAAATCCTCTTTTAATTAATTAGTCTTCATTATTAAAAAAGGTCCATCCTTTAAAACAAAAATCTACATTTTTACAAGATACACTCAATTAAAATTATGTATTTCTACTGGAAAAGGATCATACGGTCCTGACAGTTTTCATCGTAAAAATTCTGGGAAGAGTCTCACGGTCAAAATGAACAATGTCCGAGACCAGCGCTGACTCGAGAGTTGAGTGTAATAATATTCTTTGTTCCAGCGGTTCCGAAAATTGTATGCTTTTTCATTATGTTCTATTATTCTTACTTTGGTATGTCTTACTACAAATTATACACTCTTCTACCCTTTTCTTGTCCATATTTTCACTCCACCTTATTCTTCTTTCTATTCCTTTTTCTATCCTTTCCTATCCCATTTTTCAAGTTATTCCATCCGCTTTACGAGCATTTCTATCTACTTCTTTTGTGTTTTATTTCTTCTTGTCCTACTGCTCTTTTTAACAATTAAAGCCGCGCGTCAAAAAGGGGCCTAACTAAGATTGGAGTAAGTCCCCTGAAGTACGTAGAATTTAGTAGTATTCAGCCATATTCAGGTGACTAATTCAAACGTTAGTAAATACGTTTTTGACGCGCGCCTACAATTCTACCCTTCACAATCATTATTTATCACTTTTAATCCTCTCTCTGGAAATTCTTTCATTATATACCGTTTCTTTTCTCAGGAATTTTATACTTTTTTATACTTTTCTATTCCATTTTCTTGAATTTATCCTTCTCCACGTTCCAAAAAATCTATTAGTTTATATTCTGTTTATTATTGCCCCATATACTATTTCTTCTTTATCGAATACTATTCCTTTCTCCACACTTTTATTTCGTATTTTTAATTCATCTTATTTGTCTTTACAGCAAATTAATTTTTTGAATCTCGTTTTAACATTTTTTTCGCCCACAGAATGGTATGTGAACGCAAAATAGAATGGATGGTAATAAAATTTGATGAAACTTTACTGAAAATTAAAGAATGGATTAAAGATTTATTAAAATTAATAGGGCTCTTGAAAAGAAGAAGGTAATAAGAATCAATTGAGTGAAATGCACCTAAACGAGAATACGACAAGAATGAATCGCATCAATCAAAAAGAAATAGTATATGTAAAAGAAAACGAGTGAAATATCTTTGGAATAGATTTGCACAGAAACAGATATACTTATATAGGTTCATATATTGATCTATAACGAGGAAGTATCAAATATGTTTAGAATAAATTATGTAGTGAGCAGCCTGGAAGAAGAGAATAAGATAAAAGATTTGTATTGAGAAAAAATGGAATTACTTCTAATTTAATTGAATAGTGTTCCTTGAATGGTTAGAATAAGAGAGAATATACTACAATTATACCCCCAATACTGATTAAGACAGAACATGTGATATTCCTCTTCCCCTTGGATATACTAGATTTGAATGAAAGAGAAAAGATATACAAATTCAATCATTATGAAAGAGCACCTCTTTTTCGAAACACATGTTTTAATAATAACTAACTTCTGCAGAAGAAATATGTCAGTTATGAAAACAAAATGATAAAATATCTATACATTCTGCTCTTCATGATCAAAATTTACGCTTTTATATCTATAACGATTTTAGGACGAGGAGTGAGATTCCCCACATTTTTACTGATTCCTTTTTTTTTATTTTACTAGATAGAACAGGAAATCGAGTAATTAAATAGGGTCTATCGCAACCGGAGATGCGAAAGGCATCCGGTCTCGGTATGTAGGTTGTATCGATTGCAGTAGATTACGCGAAGTCGAGTTCCTCGCTCTCTTTCTTTCCTATATCTATCTATCTATCTATCCTCTGGCTACCCCTTTCCTCTCACCACCCTCAACTGCTGCACTCCCTGTCTCTCTTTACTGACACATTTTCGTCGAGGAGCCTTACAGCAAGCCCAGCCTTCAGCCCCATTCATCTGACCTTTTAACCCGGCCGAATAGAGAGACAGTTGTGCTAACGACTTACATAGTGGCGCGGTTCCTTTCGAAGATGCGCAGAAGCTGCAATAATAACATCCGGTTTTCCTGCGGCCTTTTCTTGCTCCGAAAGCAAGTCATTGAACGAGGCGACCTTATACACTCAACTCTCGAGTTAGTGCGGGTCTCGGGCATTGCTTACTTTGACCGTGAGACTCTTCCCAGAATTTCTGAGATGAAAACAGTCAGGGTTGTATGAACCATTTGCAGTAGAAATAAATAATATCAATTAACTGTATTTTTTAAAAATGTAGATTCTTGTTATCATGAAGGAAGGATCTCTTTTCAATAATGAAGACTAATTAATAAAAAGAGGATTTTCAGCGTGTATTTAAAAGTAAACGCGAAATATGTAGGCGAATGAGAGAGCTGCCCGCTTTGTCGCTACGGTCACCGCGAGTCTTCCCCTGTCCTGCGGGCTTTCTCGTCCACGAGTGCGAGCTGGCAGAATTTTAGGGACGCAGTAAGACTAGGCGCAGTATATCGAGAGTTGAGTGTATAATATATGTGGCTGTCTGCGTGAAAAGGTACCTTATGGCCGATATGGAGTTACATATAGGGCAGGCCTTGCCAGAGTAGGGAGAATTTGCTTATTTCACAGATGTTAGCGTCCCCACTACCAATGCTCTTGTTTTGCTCATGAGGCGGTAGATCTCGTGAGCAATGCAAGAGCATCGCTAGTGGGGACACCAACATCTGTGGAATGAGCAAATTTCCCCGACCCTGCCCAGGTCTGGTATAGGTTCATATACTACCGGGCAAAACAAGAAAGAGGTAACTTCATTTTGGTTTTGACCCCCGATTCACAATTGTTTCCAATATATTTAAATGGAAAACAATGGCAAATTAGGTGAAATGTCCCAAGTGTAGTTACTGTTTTCTTTTTTTATACAGCAGTATCGCCGAATGAATTCTCGGTATTTCAAATTCAAGATGAACCCTAGAGGCTCGAAAACGAGTCACCGACGCATTTTTGAAGTTGGAACTTCGAAAAACCACTTTTCGAGAAAAATACATGTAAGGTTGGCAAGTCCCATAAGCGCACGTGCTATACTTTTTCTTAGAACATTTTATCCAATTCCGTTGCTTTCGGGACAAGAGTATAGTGCCAACAGATTCAGTTTTGGCCCTTTTATCGTCCCCCACTAAAACCCGAAAATAATAATTTTGACTCTGACTTAGAAAAATGCGAATATCTCTTAAACTAGAACCGGCGATAAGGGCCCTTTTCATACAGACGCCCACATATATGCACCAATTTTGAATTCTCAGAGACGTCTCAAGTAACATACTTGATTGAATATGAAAGGGTATATACCAGTTGTGGTAATGTAACGAGATCAGGACTCGAAAGTAACGAGCCTCTGTTATTGTTATTATTACTGGTAAAAGATAACTTAGTTTAGCGTTACTCGTATAAAATGAACATTTAAATAGTTTTTTTGTAACGCATGCACGAAATATTTGATTTTCGAGGCATGTGTAGCGTAGGGAAAGTGACCAATTTCGAAACCGTGGTAAAAATCAGTTATAAAAAGACTTTTTTTAGCTGTTGCACTTGCGCATTTTGATTCAATATTACCTTCCAGGACTTCCGAAATCATTACCTTACTTCATTTTGAGTTGACACTTGACAGACTGATTGTGGGTAGTAAATAGTGAATGGATCAACTCGAAATGAAAAGTTATCACAAATTACTGATATGTTACCATAAATTACCGGAAAATTACTCGGAATTACCAAAAATTCCCGAAAATTGTGGGAAAATTTTGGATATCTGAAATTTTCGGTAGTTTATAAAATTTCCGGAAATTTTCTGGATTTCTTTCAAACAGCTTTGGATACCTTAAATTTCCGGAAAATTTCGATAATTTATGAATTTACAGAAAATTTCTAAAAATTTCGAACTTTCTTGCAATTTCTGATTTTCAGAAGTTTCAGAAATTTACAGAAAGTTTTGGTACTTTAACGATGAATTCCCAAAATTTTCGTTGTTACCCTTGTAAAGTTTGCAGTACTTGCCATCGGCTCATCTTTGGGTCGTTTCCGGCTCGTCTTCGGCTCATTCACGTCTCACCCTCGGCTCGCCTCTAACACGCCTCCAATTTTTCTATAACTTCTCTTAGATTCGCTTCTGCCTCGTACAGCAAACTTCATTCTCATGTGGAACTGCCTCCTTTCAGCGCTTGTAGCAAAATATACTATTTTGTAAAACAAGCACAAAAATGGCGACATTCCGTGTCTGCAAAGTGTGCGCAAAGTGCCAGATTCCTGTACCGTGAGATTGGCGTGCGAGAATATGGTATTTTCTCACAGCTTTCCATGCCGGAATATTCCCACACGCAAGACTGTGCAGGAAAACCATACTGCCTCACGCTAATCTCATAGTAGAGGAATCTGGTACTTCGCGCACACGTTACAGACCCCCTCCTAAGACGGACCCCCTGCATATTTTCGTATGAATGTATTACATTCATCCAATACGTATATGTAATCGTGCTGGGTACCCTCCTATTTAGTTACCTAATGCTTTTTTAAACAGTGTAAGTATACTAACAAAAGCATAAAGTAAAAATCATTTCAGCACTTCAGATTACGAATTCTTACTTATTTGAGAAGTCTCAATTTAATAATTTGAGGTGATTTTAAACCGTAAGTAGTTGTTATTTCATATAGATAATTTTCTAAGCTTTCAAACGGTTATGAGCTTCTTATTAATTTTTATGTCGTTTGAAATAATAGTGTATAAAAAGAACATAAAAGATGCCTGATAACTAAGACGGGCCCCGTTTTGTTTATAAACTGTAGGAAAGAACGTAGCCTGTTTTACCTTTGAAGTAACAGCTCATGCAGCCGGCAAAAGCAGAAATTCAAATTTTTCACCGAACAGAGACAACCTCTCCTGACCTCAACTAACCTCTTTCTGCTTTAGATCACCAACACAAAATTTTTATAATTATGTTACTTTTTCGCTTTGTATCAATTAATTCTTGTTCTAAGGTAAATAATATTTGTGATTTTACAATTCTTTATAAATTTCTACTTCATTTTGCTTCCTCATAGAGGAAGATTTGTAATGGTAACAATTTCGAAAAATTTCTAATTTTTTTAATTGAACGTTCCTCAATTGAGAAATGTCTAATACAATGTTTCAAGCAATTATCCGGATGTATGTTGTGTGTGCGTGTGTGTCACAATTTCTTGTGAACACGATCACTTGAAGACAATTGCAGATAAATTAATAAAATTTGGAGGGCTTATTTTCACAACTAATATTTGAAAACTGACCGAAGGATTTCTAAAAATAATCATTACAATTTCTGTAGCACTTTATAATATTTTAAAAATGGGTTTTTTATCGTAAAACTTTTTTCATTCACATAATTCGACGTTGATGCAATAACATGAAATATTCCTTGTCGTAAGACAAATCGATTGATCTATAATATTATCAAATTTTGTTGAGAAGTGATGAAGCTATGGTCATTTATAATATTTAAAAAATTTAGTTTACATTGAAACTTCTTTTATTAATATAATTCAAAGCTGATGTGAGGATAAAAACGAACCCTTGATTCTAGACGAATCTAGACGAATCAATTGACCTATAATATTAATATACTTTATTGATGAGTAAGGAAATTATGGTCATTTATAATAGTTGAAAATTTTGTTTCTTACAGTAAAAATGTTTTCATCGACATAATTTCAAGTTAATGCAAGAACAGAAAAGACTCCTTGATTCGAGACGAATCGATTGACCTACAATATTATTGCATTCTACTGAAAAGTAAGAAAGTTATGGTCATTTTGGTCATTTTTTTTAGTATTTGAAAAATCTATTTTTTGCAGTATAACTTTTTTCATCAACATAGTTCAAAGTAGATGCAGAAACAGAAAAGACTCCTTGATTCGAGACGAATTGATTTACCTAAATTTATTTTTGTATGTTCACTTCCTCTATGAGGAAGCAAATATATTCGCTAATTAGACATAATGAGGAAGCAAAGTACTCATTCAAAATGAGCACCATACAATCATGAATACAAAGAGGAAACACCCGAGATTGAATTCACAATATTTTTTCAACAATGACGTTATTTGACAATATGTTTATGAACATCAAAATTTATTGCCTTTTGACCATTTTTCGAACTTGTATGTATATAAACTTCATAAAACATGCAACAAACTATAATTTTCGCAATCTTTTTCACATCTGAGGATACTTAAAATCAAAAATTTTTGGATATGAAACTAATTGTAAGTGCCTCAATTGTGTCAAACCTTTAGAATTTAATCTCTAAATTTGAATGAGTGGAATTTAACTGATTTTCAGTGAAAATTCTCACTGATTTCAATCACTGACCCGCTTCTAGCTATTTAAATCAGTGAGATTGCATTATAAATTATTAAAAGTTCTTACTGTTTTGATTCAGTGACCCATTTCCCACTGATTCGAATTTAGAGAGCAGTAAGTGGTTTAAAATCAAATAAAACGAATATAACCGATTTCAAGTATATTTTAATGAATCAACGGGAAACATTTGAATTCAATTCAATTTGAAATAAATTCAACTGAATTATAAGTAAATTTCACTAAAAATAAGTGAATCCCACTAAAATCAAATGAATCCAAGTCAATAATTATAAGTCATATTTTAAATGAATTCACTTAAAAACGAAACTTAGAATTCGAGTCGATTCAACTGAATTTTTTCGGATTCAAATTAAATTAAGAGAATGTAACTATTCAACTGAATTCAACTAATTCAACGGGATTCAACTGAAGGCCGCTTTTATCTACATATCCTCAGTTATAAATCACGGAACTCTACTCGTATTCTCCTTTAAGTGTTACATAGTTATTGAATGGTGCCTTCACTTAAAGATAAAGTATAATGAATTCACACTAAATCCTAAGGTGTCAAGTTTCGATTCATTTCACCAGTGCAACGATTTGACCCACTTGTGGATAAAAATTTGACACCTTGGCATTTAGTGTGTTAATAATAAATTATAGAAGTAGTTTACGCCGCAGTATTATGTTTTGTTACCGGGGCTAGCTGGCTAACTTTTTACTCCGCGATTTAAAAAATTGTACTAATCAGATTCACCTTAATGATGACAAATGTTCATGTTCAAATGTAATGACAAATGTAATGATGACAAAATTCTGAAAAATGTTAAAGCTTAAGTACATTATTGTAGTTATAAACAATATTCAAACAAGTCGCAGAAAACTGGCCAACTTGCCCCGGGTACGGGGCAAATTGGCCAGACCTCCGGGTTTTTTGGCCGAGTTTGGGAAACGCGTTTCACAGAAAAATATCATTCTATTTCTCTGAAAAACTTTACTGTCGACCTGCAATGATAACAGATTGCGGTCTAGTGAGGGTACGTCGCGTGATCTGAAAGTGTTTGGCCACTTTGTTGACAGAAGATTTGCCTGAAATTACGCTTTCGATTGCATTTTTTATTATATGGTCAGAAATGTCGCCACTGCTACTTTTACTTTCATAATTTGGTATCCTGTTTGAGGGCCTAAAGAGAAAGGACAATTTCGTCAACCAGCCACTTTCGACCAACGGTTCTGGTTTTATCCATCGGAAATATTTTGTAAAGAATAACAAATTTAATTTTCCAGAAAAACTATACGAGATACGAAAAAAATCTTAAGTATCAGAATTGTTCATCTCTAAAACATGTACAAATTTCTTGAAACTATTTTTTTGTTGAGACGCATCGTTTTTATTTTATCAAAGAGTGTTTGCGTGAAGCAACTCGCCAAAAAAGACCGGATTTGTGGGCAAACAACTCGTGGATTTTGAACCATGATAACGCACCGTCGCACAATGCCATCGTTATCCGTGAGCATTTGGCTAAAAACGAAACGAATACCATCCAA
>JAUMHM010000031.1:14415354-14455614 GCA_032362435.1 Melikaiella ostensackeni
GCAGTCGATGGGGAGTACTTTGAAGGGGACAATATCGATTATGATGAATAAACTTGTATTTTTGATTTTAAAAATAAGGTCCTAAAACTTTTTGATCAAGGTGGTATAAGAGATACGAAAAAAATGTTAGAAAGTGAAACTGTTCACCGCAAAGACATCTACAAAGGAAAAGGGTAAATGAGGCCGGATTCCGTGCCAACCACTGATTGATCTCAAACTGTTTTATTTTGTTCATCTAACTAGGCTTCATAACCCCTTAAAAGGATTTTTCCTGAAAGTGATTCGATTTCAAGAAAAAGGTATTTCTAAGTTCGTATTTCGCATAGGATTTTGTACTTTCGGTCAAATCATGCTAGGTTTCACATTCTTCATATTGCTCGCGCAAGATCGTACTTTCCCAAAAACTGCGCACATATGCGTGACAACATATGAGAGAGCCATCTTTTTCCTCAAGGTACGTAGCCAAGGTACTCAGATATGTGACCAATATCAACATGATGAGGAATAAAGGAGGAGATCAGAACTGTTCTTGCCGTCTTAATTGCTCTTCCAAACCTTTTTTTTCATATCCCAAAAAGAGTTGATAAAATCGCATTGGAAAAACCTGTGCGCAACTTGATCAACAATAATGCTGAGCACAAACGCACAGAACGACCGTTTGTCGAACGTACTTCAGTTTGCAAATATCGTGCAACGTCATCAAATTGATTTTTCGTCATTCCGGTGAGTCTATAAAAATCTTTATTCTCAAGCGCAGAGCGATCATCGAAATTCAACCCTTTGTTTCTTGCCTCCTCACGCAAATTGTTCAAAAGCTCAGAAATCGACTCTGCGTTTATGTGAGCAATATCAGAGGTGGTTCAAATAGACGTAAGAGCCTCTTTCTCAAGAAAACCATCATCACCCAAATGAGAAGCACAGTATCTCGCTTTTGCAGGAATTAAAATACCAGTATCGACGTAAACAGTTGATGATGCATCTGGATTGGGAAATCATACATCGTCTTATTGGAAATTTGATTTTCCTAGAGTCAGAATCTGAAGTTCCATCTTCACTGGAGGATTCTGGATTTTTAGAAGTCTGAACCTTATCTGGTTCTGAAATATTTGATAAATCGTTTTCAGAAGAACTCGTTTTTTTCGCATCTGTAATCCGACGCTTTTTAATCGAAAAGTGCCCGTTAATCCTGAATCACTGGTAGATGACTTTTTGGCTTCAAGATTTTGGCGCAACAAGAATACTGTTTTTCGGCATAATAAATGATAATTAAATCTTAATTCATGAGGAATCATTCCACCAGGAATTTTCCTCTGATAAAGAAAAAAAAGTATAAACTCTAATGCCCATGAAGTACCTGTATGGAGGGTTTGAAGTCGCTACGAAACTAGCAGATACTGATAAAATAAAACTCATATAAAAGAATCTGGAACAGTTCTTAAGAAAATGCAGTGGTATTATATCCAGCAGATAAAAGAACCTTCAAACAATTCGAAACGTGGAAGAAGAATAAAGGAGAATACACTATAAAAAATTCTACTGAATTTTACATCGCTGGGCGATGGACATAAACGAACCCTCGATGGATGGTGTAAAATTACGTATTGAATGAATATTACGCCTGCACCGTAAATTTCAGGCTCCGAACGTAAAACTCCAGTCTCTGAACGTAAAACTCCATCCACAGTCGGAATTGGCCGGAATTTTAATTATTAATTTTTATTCAAATATTATTTAATTGCATATATTATTTCACAATGACCATTTAAAAAAAGTTTTATGAGTTGATTTAGTTACCATATGAATTAATTAAAAATTAAGTAAAACTAAAAGAATTTGTAAAGGACGCGATGTAAACCGTCAAAGTTAGGTTACGCACATAAACATCCCAAATACTAAGCGAAATCTTATATATTTATTGATAAATAATAACTGGAATAAAGTCCACTTCACCGTGAACAAAATAACGATACTGTTTTAAATAAGATCCACAATAATGGTGAATTCTGTCGGTATATACACTGGAACCCCATTTAACGGCCCTCCATATACCGTCTTCGTAGAATTTCCGCCGGCAGCATTCAGTCTTTGGGGGGAGGGGGTCCAAGAGGCCGAGAAGGAGGCACTGCGAGCTCAGCGGAGTTGACCATTTCCGTAGCCATAAAGCGGGCAGTTCGAACACTCGCGTGCATATTTCGCATTTATTTTTAAATACACGCGGGAAATTCTCTTTTCATTAGTTAGTCTTCATTAAAAGGTTCACCATTTATGAAAACGAAAATCTACATTTGTACAAAATAAAATTAATTAATATTATATATTCCTACTGAAAATGATTTACACGGCCCTGACTGTTTACGATATGGAAATTCTTCGATGGACTTCACGGCCATTGCAAGCCATACCCGAGACAACCTCTAAATCGAGGTTCCAGTGTCATTAATAAGCAGTGCGCAACAAAGAATCTCATCACGAAAAGACGGCAACTTAGTTATAACTTGAGAAACGTAAAATTACAGATTGAATTGAAGATTGCAAAAAAAAATCAAATTTCAGTTATTTGTTCGGAAAATTCCTACGACAGACGATGCGATATTACAGCGCTGATCGAGGGTCCCTTTATACGACACAATCTTCAATAATAAAATCTTTCTCTGAGCGAAGATCTACAAATTTGCTTTGACCGTTTTTTTCATGAGACGGGTAGTTCTCGTTGTAAATTCTAGTTTTGCCTGAAGATAGAGATAATAGATCAAAGTTTAGTAAAAAATAATTTTTTCTATCAATAACAAAATGGAACGAAAGTAAAAACCATATTTAATTTCAAAAATCAAGGTGCACAAATTATTATAACATAGACTTAGTATAATAGAGTTCAACATAAATAGAAAATTTCGCGTTGTGGACATACTTAAATCGAGTGCGAAGCGCGAGACACGTGATGAGAATGTATTCGTTGAAGCCGAAGGACCTTTATCAAAAGAAAATTCACAATCACCAAATTGCAGTTGTCAATGGTTCACTTTTAATTTAAAAAGGTCTCTGTACAAACATGGGCAAAGATTGCCATTGCCTCAAAAATGTGGCAGAATATGAAATTTATTTTCATGTAACATTTTTAATCAAATCTAACAAAGGCAAAAGTAACTTACCCGTAAAAGTAATAAATTAATGTGTTGTCGCCAACAGAATGAAGAAGCAAAAAAAGTGAATTTCTGTTATTGATTATTCACTTGAAGTGCTTCAAATATTTCATCACGCTATTCATTTGAACATACAAAACACATCATTTACTTTTGTCAGCAATATCGTCAGTTATTGATATTCCTGACACAGAAATTAGTAGTATCCCATAGGTTACGTTCGTTGACAGCAAACGTTATATCACTTTTCACAAATTTATTCCTATCCCTTCATTTTTTCAGAAGAATAAATTTTTTTGCATAAGAAAAAAGGATTTCTGCAGATCATATTTATGATATTATATCCATTTTTCGCGTAATAACATGATTTTTACGATTTCCACTTGACGCTCAGGTGACCACAAGATTTCCGGAAATCGGTCACCTGACGGTCAGGGCACATCTCTCCCCCGACCGCAAGTTTCGGCAAAATAAAATCATATAAGGGTGAAAATAGATGAGACCTGGACGAAGTGTGGAACATTGTAACTCATAGTATGCAGGATTTATAATTTTTTTGTAAATTAAAACATCGGTGAATAGTCATTAAAGCAGAATGTATAAAACGTTCAAAATTTACTCATCAGGCTCAAATACAGATAATCCGCGTTTATTTTCACAAAACACATCGGAAAGCTATGAAATGTTACAATCAGATTCAACGCTGCATACCTAAATCATACCAACACAGATGGTGCTATCACACAGAAGCTGTGTCCTTCAAAATCGAGTTGGTCAACGTACCCCTACGGTCAACTAGCCCCGGTCTCCCCTACTTAATATTTATTAATAAATTAATTAAATTACCTGTGTTCTCCCTCTTAAGTGGTATCTTTAGTTATTACCAAGTTAGTGATTTAACCTCATTCTAAAATTTCATCCAATAATTAAGTGAATTCCTTCTTTTATTTGAACTTTTAGGGAAAGTTGACAAATCGCGCCATATCCTGGACAAATGGGTCTATAGCACTCGAGCGATTGGGGAATGCACGTCGACAAATAGTGTTTTTGACATATTGTCTTCTTATCCCCATTTTTATCTTAAGCTTTAATTATGTACAAACATACATACAGAAATTAAAATTGGATTAATTTTCCGTCCATGCAAAAAAGTTTTAAAGTTGTAAGAGTTTTAGTTCATGTAACGGGATAGCAAAGTTTGAGGTTGACTTTTTCTCGACAACTGTCTCTTTTACACTACGTAAGTAAGTTTTACTGCGTTGTAAAACTTACGACGATGTTTATATCAGGGCGTATTGAAAAAAAATAAAGCTCTTCATTCTTAGTTCTAATAGGGATAAAAACTTTCTTTTGGGAGTCAAAAGGCACTTAAAGCAACACACTTCTTATTTAAAGATCAAAAAATTTCTTGCTCCCTCACAGAGAAAGCTTTGTAGTCGTAACAATTTCAAATATCTTTAAACTGATTTAATTAAACGTTTCTCAGTTGATAAATGTCTAATACAACATTCTCAGCAGTTGCCCGAGTGTGCGCGAGTGTGTGTGTGTGTGTGTGTGTGTGTGTGTGTGTGGATGTCGCCCTTTTTGTTTACACGATAACTCAAAGAAGGTTGCCGAATCGCAGATAAATTGATGAAATTTGGAGGGCTTATTTTCACCACTAATATTTCAAGACTAATGCAAGGATTTTACAAATATTTTCTTCATAGTAAAACTTTTTTTATTCATTTGAA
Source organism: Melikaiella ostensackeni (assembly GCA_032362435.1). NCBI lineage: Eukaryota > Metazoa > Arthropoda > Insecta > Hymenoptera > Cynipidae > Melikaiella > Melikaiella ostensackeni. The sequence goes on from JAUMHM010000031.1 coordinate 14,420,228, forward strand.
TCAAAGTTAATGTATGAATAGAAAAGATTTCTTAGCTCGGGATGAATCGATTGACCTATAATGTTTATACATTTTCGAATTAACTGATGTATTTGTATTTTTTTGATGGGCACCCCCTTATATTCTAAAACATTTTCATTCTTAATTTTAGATATTGAAAAAATCATGAATGCTTTCTCTATGAAGATGCAAGAATATTTGCTATCTAATCATTATGAGGAAGCAAAGTGCTCATAAAATGAGGACCATACACTCATAAATATAAACAAAGTGAAAACACTCGAGATCGAATTCACAGTTAGTTTATGAGATCTAAGTTACAAGAAAGAATAGTTCGAAGCAGTTGAATTTATACCTGTATAGCAGTAGCATCATTGAAAAATTTTTTGCGTTGTCTAAACGACCTTGAAACTTATAAAACTTTTTAAAAATCGACTTTCCCGCTATTTTCTAATAGTTATATCTACTTTGCACGATTATTTGACGATAAATTGTGTGATATATGCTATCGGGAATACATTTTCAATATATCGAAAAAATAATATATGGAGAAGGTTGACATTCAAATAATTTTTATCGACTTTGAATTACAAGAAAATATTTAAAAGTGACATATTATTTTTTATTTCAGGATAAAATTATTTTGGATGGTTCAAATGAAGTGAACGTGTTTTCCAGTATACTCAAACTTGTGTCTGTATAGTGAGGAATTTATCCAGAAAGACATTTATTTTATCTAAGCATCCATGAAGTTTAATGAGAAATTTATGTCAAAACACTTTTTACGGGTTTCTCACTGTACAGACACAAATAATTCATGTACAACAGAAAACAATTCAGGCACCGGAAAGTCCTTTTATCGTGAAATAAAAAGCAATATTTCACTTTTAGATATTTTCTTGTAAATCAAAGTCGAGAAAAATTATTTTTATGTCAACCTTCTTTGTATATTTTATTGTTGCAATATGTTGAAAGTTCATTCCCGATAACATGTATCATACATTTCATAGTCATATAGTTGAGGAATTCGATATAACTCTGAATAAATAGCGAAAAAGTCGATTTTTGAAGATTTTCACAAATTTCAAGATAGTTTAGGCAGCGTGAAAAATATTTCAATGGCATTATAGCTGTGAAGGTATAAATTCAACTGCTTCGATCTATTTTTGTTGGTAACTCAGATCTCATAAACACACTTTTTGGTCTTCAAATAAAAAGAAGTGTATAAATGACCGATAAGTTACCATAAATTACCATGAATTACCGAAAATTTATGGTAACTGGGTAATTTATGGTAACTTTTGGTAACTTTCATAAGCCTCCTTACAGAATTTATCACGATCGTAATTAGGTATCGTGGTAAATTCTACTGCAATAAAAACACGATGTACAGTGTACAAAACTTATTGCTGTGTAAACTGCCCCATAATATGTGAATTTCAACTAATTTCTAAATAAAGTCAACTGAATTCTTCTCAATAACATCAAAATTAACTGAATTCTCCGAAATCAACTGAATTCCACTGAAATCAAGTGAATTTAAGTGGAGATCACTAAACTTGAAAGATCAGAAATAAATTTAATATTTATGTACTCATTCATACAACATACAACTCATTCATTAAATTTCTATAGTTTCAGAACAAGAATAAAGCACTTTTCTTCTTTTCAGCTTACAGCGAAAATCAGCAAACTTGATTGGCAGCCTGGATATCAAACGGGAAGGGGGATCTGGCGAACCACCCTTTTTAAGTTCTTTTTTTATATTCTCATCTCAATGAAAAGATATAGGTTTTACGTGAAAATTGACTTTCGTGGATTTAATCAAATTTCAACGTTTTCGGACTCACTGATTGAGAAAAAAATTGATTCAACTTCGGTATCTGTCTGCCCTTGTCGTTGTTGTTGTCTGTGAACACGATAACTTTCGAAGGAATTATCCGATTGGATTGCCCTTTGATACACTGTTTTTGATGAGATTCTTAGTTTTTGATTTAATCGTGAAAAATTTTATTAAAAATAAAAAATATCAATTTTCCGGTCAAACTATGCAAGATGCAAAATACGTTACCAAGCAAGACTATTCACCGAAAAAATGTCTAAAAATTTGTTAATGACCATTTTTTCATAAGACGGGTATTTTTGATTTCAATCGTAAAAAAATGCTATAAGAAATAAAAAAATTTTAATTCATATGTAGAAGAACGACATAAGATGCAATAGAATGTTCAGCGGCAAAATTTTCCACCTAAAACTGAACTGCTGTTAATTAATTAGACTTTACTTTTATAGCATTTAAAAATTTAGAAAATAATCAGGTACCCGGCCAAAACTTTTGTTCCATTCCGTTACTGTCAATGAAACAAAACTGTTTTGATCCAGTAATTAATGTCATTCCTGATATTATTTAATTACGTCCAAATTTAGAGATACCAGATCAAAGTTTAGTAAAGAAACTTTTTTTTTTATCAATAACGAAATGGAACGAAAGTTTCAGTCGGGTCCCATAAGAAATTAATAATTATAAATACACTGATCTAGTTTGTTCAGTGTAAAAATTAATAAATTAAACAAATTCAGATACAGAAATGAATATAACATAAATTTAATACAATAGAGTTTAACACAATAGTGCAAATTTCGCGTTTTCAACATACTTTAATTGAGTGCGAAGCGCGAGACACGTGATGAGAATGTATTCCTTAAAGCCGAAGGTGCTTTATAACGAAAAACCAAATTACAGTTGTCAGTGGTTTAACTTTTAATTTTAAAAAGTCTCTACACAAATATGGGAGAAATATATAAAGCGAGTGCGTAGCGCGAGGTAAATACATTAATCGAGCGCGCACAGAAAAACACCGATCTTCAAGAGTACGCCGATTCGGTGTTGTTTTGAGTTGCAACAAAAATGACACACAGGAGAATGAGAATGCAGCTATGTTTTTTATTAAATGAAGGCTTACTTAGAGTTCCATCGACTTCTATGGTCAAATGAATATTGTTTAATACAAAAAATACTTCTTTTATTTTTCCCAGAAATCTGCTCAGTTTTCGAAAAGTATCCACGTTTTTCTGTTAAAATCCCGAATAAAAAATTTTTCATGTGATCTAGATATAAAAAGAGTGGAAGAATGAACTATTTCAAGGTAAATCAAACTAAATTCAATAGAATTCAATTCTAACAAAGAACTAAATTCAATAGAATTCAATTCTACCAAAGAACTAAATTCTAATTATTGAATTCAAAATGAATTTATGATGACCTAGATTCACGCGAGGTACAGCTGAATGAATTAAATAACAACTGTGGAAATGATTTTGATTTTCCTAGGAAAAAAATATTTTTTAGATTTTTCATTTAGTCAAGTTGTTAATATCCCATGAGACAATATTCTTTCCTTGTATCAATTCTAAATTTGAAAAAGCCGACAATTTTTCACTGGAAATATGGTAAAAATAAAATAAGAAAATCAGTACCCCTGAATTACTGACTGTATCATTCATAGACATTTTACTCAGTACCTATATTTTCCGTGAAATTCTTTTTTTTTCAACAAAATAAGAATTCGAGAGATATCAGCATTAATAGAAGGAAAAATCCTCCTCCTGATTGATGTCTTTGAAGTTTGATTTCATGTGAAGGAATGTTCAAAAACTGCGATAAAGTGACGAACAATATCGCCATTATTACTAGAAAAATGTAATGCTAACCATTACCGTTGTAAACAAATTTTTAATTTTTAAATAATGGTTACAAAGGTTAGATCTAAAGTTTTAAAGGGTCGTTGAAATTCTTCAGAGTTGTCAAAGAAATACACTGCACTAGCACTTTATAATTTTTCACTTCAGTTCTTTGCTGCATAAAATGTGAAATGGGATGTAACTTAATTCTTTAGATCTCTGAAAATCAATGTTCATATTAATGCTAAGGGTCATTGGGCTAGAAGTGCTATTGATTAATCGCGCGCTGATTCTTTAATATGAAAATCAAAAAGTGAATTATGTAGGACATCCGTTATTTAGCAGTTTTTAATATTCCTATAATAAAAAAAATTGCTTCAATCAGCTTTACAATTTCCGTTGGATAACAAATTTTGTATATCAGTACCAAAGAATCGGATAAATTGATCGTTTTAATTGTTTTTAACTTTTTTTTACGAGAAATCCAAAAATTAAAACAATACTATTTCACGTTGTACCTTCGGTACGTTAGCGATGGGAATATAAAAATATTCGATATTTTGATACATTTTGTGAATCGTTATCCCAGAGTCGGAACAAAAATTTCTTCTTCTAAAAACCGACACCATATGAATAAATAATTATTACACATTTTATACATTTTATAGATTTCCAAAGGTATTTTATGATGTCAGCTACAAACATAGAATTCTGTTCTTTAAAAAAGTGAGGCAAGGTTTGGACGCCAAAAGAAAAGCACTTAAACCTCCTGAAACCACTTCACTGCATTTCTTGAGCAAGGAAAAAATAGAAAATGACGTCATATAGATTGCACTTTTCTGTCAAGCCACTTTTTTCGTAAATTTAATTTTTTGGGCAGTACTGATTTACCCCACAGATCTTAAATGTTTCACTGTTGAATTTGATTCACAACTCAGGAATAAGAAACACAATACAAAAATGTTTTTGGAATTTTTTCCAAAAATATGCGAAACTATTATTGATAAAAAATAACTGGATGTCGGTAAAAAATAATAATAGGTATGAATATTATATTTGGATAATGCCCAAAGAATTAGTGTTTAGCTTAGAGTTTATTGAGGAGTGTCCCAGAGGGCAACATATTGAGTACAAAGTGAGATACATACAGGTATAAGGATCTTGTTTATGAAATCTTCAGAAGATATTGCATTCTTAAAAATGTTATATTCTAGCTCGAAAGTTACAGTACAAAGGAAGTACGCTTCAAAGCGTTATCGTTATAACTTTCGGAATTGATTCCCCTGCACAAATAGTCGGGTTTTTCATCTCAATGCTAAAACCACAGGTCGAGTGGACAAAGAAAACATAAGAGCATTAAGGAAGATAGAATTGATGTTACAAAATTATTACAATTTCAATTTAATATTGTTTCTTTTAATCATAATAAGAGCCGGTAATAAATTTTTCATTTTTAATCAATTCAATCTTTCGTTGCAGCTCTTCCACTTTGTTATTAAATTTGTTTTATGTTTAAACTCAGAAATACGAGTATGAAATATTATTCAAGCTAACACTGTGATAAAAAAGTATAAATTCCAGACTTTTTCGCAAATAAAAGCATTTTAAAAATCTTGAATACAACTATTTGTGGAATTTCTCTCAATATGTAGCAAGTTTATTCAAGTATTTTTTAGTAAAATTCTAATTGAATAAAAAAATGTATAATGTAATTAACAAGCATTGATTTTCACTAAATTTTAATGAATTTCATTTCCTTATAATTTAGTGCCTCAATTTTTACTACTTACGATTACTTAAAATGTTTTGTAAAGAAAAGGTGCAATACTGGAAGAAAAAATTTCAGATAACTAATCAGTACAATAAAATTTTTCGTTAACAAGCCCCGATGACAGACAACTAGTATAACACTGTAGCAATAAAATAATGAATCAATGGAGTAGAAATAAATCGGTAATAAAAGGCATTTATTCAGAAAATGTTTTAAATTAAAATGAATAACAACTATTAAATTCTGTGAAATTCAATATACTTATAGTTTTCTTTATTTTCCTTTCCATAAAAATGAAAAAATCACAAAACCTGTAGCTATCTCTATTATGTCCAATAAAACGGCAAATTTACGACAAAATAAAGAGCTGAGGTTCGAGATATGATTCATAAAAGATTTATGAACATAGTACAATGATGTTAGTTTCATATTTGGGTTGTTGACCAGTGAGTGTAAATGTAGGTTTGTCGATCTTCTAACAGTTTTTGATTCACTAGTCGTTTATATGTATAAGAAATTTATTATACGGGACCTCATCAGGATACATATATAGTCATGGAAATAAAACTGTGAAGCAGTTGGAAAAACAGAGATTTAAAGATGACACTGTAGTTAAGAAGTGATAAAAATTATTGAAACTTAAATCAGATAGACATTTCAGCCATTATATGCAAGTAAGATAATCCACTCCTGAACATACAGTACATTATTAGTGTTAAAAATAAATTATATTATGGACAGCACTCCTCTTTACCATGGCTGCATGTCCAGGAGTCATTTGGTTTAACCTTCAAACATTTTTATCACTTCTTAACTGAAATTTCATCTTCAAATCTCTGTATACATACATAAATACAAATGACTAGCAGATCAAAAACCGTCGGAAGATCGACAAACCTAAATAATACAATGATGCTCAATAATTCTTCTACCAAATCGGACAATAGTATTGATAATAATATAATTTCTACTCACGAGTGAAATCATCTCAACTGAAAAATGTATATATTTCACTGACGCAAAATTTTTTTTCAAATCTTATGCTATATTGACCTGCATGTTTTGCAAGGTCTTAATCTTGATCCCTGTAAGTCAGAACTCGGGAGTTAAAGCGGTATAAGTAATCGCTGTATAGCATCTTATGAAGAAAAAATGAAAATAAAAATTTGTAGGGTGACTGACCTAAACGTTTAGGCATAGATATATTTCAATACTCTAGGGCAGATTACAGTACGTCAAAACGTACACACATATATATCTGCTTCATTTGATTCCGAATTTAATTTGACTCACGTAACGGCTGAAATAAAAAAATCAATAAACGGTCTTATAAATAACAAGTACACTGAGGAAACTGTTTTGGTAAGTCAGAAAAAAACTTTTAAATGTATTTGTACAACCAAATTTTTTTTATTCCAGCCAAAGGTTAGTAGTATCAACCAAACATTTATCGGCCCAACCAAAACTCAATTTTTCTTGTCCCAGCGAACAATATTTTTTTAGAGTTACCAAAGAATTTGATTGCACAAATACCAATGAAACAGTTTCCTCTGTGCAGCTCATTCTATATTTCGGGTGGAAAAAACAAGCATAAAGGGAGTTAATAACACCAGTATGGATCACTGTTTTTTAAATTGTGCTGTCGTGCAATCTGGATACTTCAATTTTGCTCTAAGAAACCCGTTTTGTTAGGACAAAAAAAGATTTTATTTTCGGTATCGTCCCCCGAATTTTAATTTTTGTTCGAGTTTGTTAAGTCAAAAAAAGTTGTTTCTTACTAAGCTAAATCTGGTTGGCATAACCACAAAAGGTTGCACAAATACCAACATAACTTTTTGGTTGTCCAAATAAAGCAGGTTTCTCAGTGTGATTAAACTTTTTTTATGAGGGATACTCATGTAGATATGGTGTGAATGTGAGGATTTATAAAAAAATTCATACGCTTAAAAGGCATGAATACTTAAATATACATATATACAGTTGAAATATATATATATAAATATATACATACAGTTCATAAACTAGTTCTGTGAAATTTTTCTGAAATGTAATTTCTGAATTAGACAATAAAAAAACTATTGAAAATTTTCTTGAAATGTCATATAGTTTTTATAAAGATTCCTTACAGAAAGATCACGAATTTTTTTATCTGAAAATAGGATATAGAAACGCTGGGAAATTCAATACCATATCTATCAGGAAGTTCCAGAAAAATTTTATAATTGTATATTGTTTTCAAAATAAATGCCACTTTACAAATTGAATTCGCTTTTATAAAGTGACTATCAACTCATAACAGTCTTACTAGTTTTAAAATTACCTGCACTACTTGTTTTAGGAAAATGCTTTATTAATGAAGATTAGATATTTAAAATTGATTTAGATAAAGCAAGCTTTATTGTGTCAGTAATATACGTGGGAATATCACCTAATCCAATAAATTACCATGATCATAAAAAGAACTTGAATATTTGAAACATATTTTCCATTGGCGGATAAAGTTCGTATAAAATATTCTGAAGCAAAGATGATACATTGAAAATGCATGGTTCCTCACGAAATACGGAGATTTTTCCAAGAAAGAGTTCTTGATTCTAAAATACTATATTTACCAAGACGATAGATCAACATTTCAATGATGCACATTGTCAACACTTTTCACAAAACTTCTCACTCTGAAAATAAGAGAAGCGAAAAATAAATTCATTTTCGTCTCTCTCGATGCAAAAATTGGTTTCAAACTCTACCAGATAAACAGTTATGCATTCCTCTAAGCTTAAGAGATAAACTAAAACGGAGAAAGACCGAAATAAACTTCTTCCAATTCCAGAATGGCTCTCATGGATCAAAAGTCAAATTTCAAGCAAGATATTCAAACTTAGCTAGGTTTCCTCTTTCCTGATTAGAATTTACGATCTCTTAAATCTCAGATTATGTAGCTTGGATCTAATTAGCAAATTTGAAAGGGTCTGAAAAAAATTTTCTATCGAAGATATGAGAAGATCATGGCGTGTCATGGATGAAATTTTTTTGGAAGTAATTCACTACTATCAAATCTGGAGGAACGTGAATATCAGTAGTACTCATGGATAATTGAGCTGAAAGGGACTTTGAATTCTCACGTGAGAAATCAATGAAAGCGCGTCGTCATTCGGAATAAAACTTGCGAATCTGTCAATTCACTTATTCCTTCTGAATCTTCCAATCGAAGTTCTTGAAGAAAAATAATTACCATTAAGCCAGATCCTTTTCGGGGTAAGGGTAACTCGTTCGGTTCTAGTTTCGTTATACTACCATGGATCACGGAATTTCTAAGATAAGGGTGCGTCAGGAATATGTAGGAGAAGGGATAGATTTTAGGCCAATTTGGAAGTCGCGTGTTGCTTATTCAAACAACATACTCGTCCCACAAGACCACTCCGACACGGGTCGCTGATCGATCTCTCTAACAATCACCCCTGGTGAAGAGCTTCACAAAGCCATCCTACGTCACGGTTCACACATGAACACAAAAACTGACTAATAAGCCCATAGGAAGATCCAAACTTTTTACCTCAACCACACCTACTAAGCAAAACTCCAAAATCTTCCGTTTCAGGCATTTGTCACCTCGCTGATACTCTTCGTCACACAATTATTATAAGCCATTCTTCCCTCGATCTACCTCTGGGTACGCCACCATTCACTTTACCTGAATTACTCATTACTAACATTGTCATTACTAACATTACTAACAGGAATTGCATGTCAACCATGTTTACTTTACTCCTATCATTTTCTTGGCAAGCGTAGGTCTCGCTACCCTCGCTTATATGTGTGGATATCTATCCATATCCACATTGGACTTCCCAGATCTTCTCTTCTGTTATTTCCATGACCTTACCAATAAGTATTTTGATCAATATTTTGCTCGCGGTACTCAATAGGCTGATAGCTCTGTAATTAGTTCAGTCACCTTTATCACCCTTTCCCTTGCACAGTGGAGCGATAATTGCCTTTCCTAAATCATTTGGAGCTTCCCCATTCTCAGGACACATTCATAAACTCGGTCAGCCACTCAAACAAATGCTCGTCACCGCTGTTAATCAATCTTGTGGTAATAACACCCACACTAGCAGCCTTACCATTTTTTAAATTCTTAATTACAAATTTAATATTGAAGGCACAAATTCCTGTTTCGTCACTCGCAACGGCTTTTTCTAACATACCTTATTCTAACATGTCTTCTTCTCTGTGATAGTTGTTATATTCCATAGCTTCACCTTCATACGATTCCTTGACAAAGACACTCACACAATCTTTCACTTTGTCCATATCCCATGCTATTTCACCATTAGTCTTCTTAATTTCAACTAACTCAGTACTAATACTTTCTTCCCTATTTCCAAAATAATTTCGTATTTCCTTCAAAGTCAATTTGCATTTTTTTTATCCTCTCCCACTTTGATTTTATTTTTGCTTTTCTGTTCTTATCCCTGTAGTCATTTTCAAGTTTAGCCCTTTTCTTATTGCTATGACTTTTAATATTCAGTTATCTCAAGTACGTTTGCTTTATCTCATTAACAGCCACGCGAATCTTATGATTTCACCAAGCATCTCCAGTCATTCTTCCTACAACCATAGTACCACACACTTTAGATGCACTCTTGAAGATGATATCCCATAATATTATCCATGCGCCCTCTACATTTTTATTGCCTGATTTCGTATCCCAATCCTCTCTATAATGATGAAAATGTTCTCTCCGCTTATCACAATATACCATTTATATTTCTAGTTTCTGCAAACTTCTTATTTTGTCTCTTTCGTCTTCTTAATTCTTCTTCTTCTCCATCCTTGATCTAGACTCATTTTTGTAACTATGATGTGAAGATCTGCTCCACATTTAGAACCTCTCATAACCGTTGTATCCCATACTAGCCTTATCAGTCTCTTATACGCTAAAACAAAGTCATCATACTGTGACTTTCACCTCTGAACCAAGTATACATATGGATCATTTTATGCTTGAACCAAGTACCTGTAATAAGCCATTACTACCATTTCAATCATTACTTTTTATTTTTGGTTCTTCGAAATGACCGAGTACCCTGTCAGTACCTTCGCGCTGCACACACTGTTAAAAATTTGATGTGCGACTTTTATAGAATCCGTACATCGGAGTTGATTTTCTTCTATTTGGAGTAAAAGTTATTCAATCCAGAGTAAAAAAAAAACATTTTTAATGCATATTGAGTAGTTTTCAACTCCAACTGGAAGGCATATTTCACTCCATATAATAGAACTTTTATAGGCTCTAATCGGCGTTACTTTAACTCCGCTTTTTTAACAGTGCACTAACTTAGCTATCCATATCTTCGAGTAGAATGATTCTTTCTCCAGGATCGCAAGTACCAGAATATCAATAACTGAGTCCCAGAAACTTTTTACACTACTGCTTTTTAAATCAACTGGAGCGTAGCATGCTATAATGAATAGCCTTCTGATTTTCACTTTCATTCTGAACCATAAAAATTTGTGAGATGAGCATTCATAATTTTTGACATGCTGTTTTGCTCTCTCATTCATAAAAGGCCTTTCATAAACCAGATGGTTGGTTTAGGGGGGCGGGGGTTCACCTAGTGCCACTTAATGGCGAAAACCCACAGGAAAAGTCGGAAAACGGACCACATAGGGGGAGGGGGGGTTGAAAATCGAGGGAAAATGGGCCAAGTGATTTATGAAAGCCTCCAATCAGAACAAATCCTTGGCTACCATGTGACTTATTTACTACTCTTGACCATACTGCGATTCCACCCTTTCCTATATTTGTCACCTCACATCGCTTCTTCTTTGTTTCAGATATTCATCAAATATCTAGCTTCCTTACGCGTACTGTATTCAGTAATTCCCATTGAAAAATTTATTGCAAACTGAACACAGGAAAACATTAAGTATGTTAAAATTTCTGATACCGCAGCATTAATATTTAATATCCTCTGACAATCTGATCCATTTTACTGAATATTAATGAGGCCGTGTCTACGCGTACCGAAATTTTCATACGAATAGCTGGATTCTTTCGAAACGAATAGCTGCATTTTTTCAATGACACTGCATAAAGCAAAAAATTTCAGATATTCTAAAAATGAAACTTACATTTAACGTCTTTAAACAAGAGACAAAAAACATTTTTAATAGAGATAAGTACAAAAGCTCGAGATGTTCATGCGTATTAATGTAAACTTTAAGTGGATACGTTGTGTAAGAGGATAAAGCCCGAGAATTTGAACAAAACCTGAGGGTGATTTAGTGTGACTTGGGGTGTGATAATCTCGCTTCTTTCTCTTTCTAATATCTAAGAATTGCAAAGACGTTATTATCCCGACATTTAGGAATTAGATTCTCTCGAACTGTGGCCTTTAGGCGACATTTCTCAGAATCGATGACCTCATTCTTGCACAAAATAATTTCCATCTTTTTAAGAATTGATCCTCGATAGAACAGGATCTAAAGCGTCCCTTCTATAACGAAGGATGTACGAGTACGTTAAGTATCTTAGGAACGTTTTATGCTTTAAGATAGCGGGGCTCCAGTAATTGGGTATTGGAAATCACCCTCTCATAGGAAACATGATTCATTCTAGTGTGCTGAACTATGATTATTGGCAAAAAGTGCTATAGGTACTATTGTGTTGCAATATTGGATCATAACAAATCAATTTGAGGACACAAACTTGTTTAATTTAATTGTTTCTCATAATAATTAATCGTTTCTTGTAATAGGAGAATTTTCGACTGAAGCATTCGAAAGTAAGGTTCTTTGAATCTCAAACAATATAAGTACATAGTTCAAGATTGGAGCCATTCAGCTATACAACTGAACATTTTGAGCGTTCGAGGTGGAATAATTGTAAATAAAAAGGAATGTTTGAAAACTTTTAAGTGATATAGGAAAATAATTACAAATTTCAAAATTTCGTGTTAGAAATTTAGCTGCTGGAATTAGAAAGCGATCGGAATAGAGTAAATTCAAATTTTAAGTGTGCCTTTAAAACTGAAAAAGCTACACTGAAACTTTAAAAGTTAACCAATTTTATTTTTAAAGTGTTCGAAAAAATTTTAATTTGAAGTTTAATCAAATAAATAATTTCTTATTGGTAAGATTAAGAAGAAGTAAATCATTTTGAACCTTATAAAGTATTTAGAAGAGAACGATTGGAAATTTGATGCGTTCGAAGTTAAGTCATTTCAAATTTCAAGCAGTCCAAATTAAGCAATAAAAGATTTTCAATCTTGAAAATCTTTCAAAAATTTTCTAATTTTTGAAAGAAATCCTCATATCTTGTGAAAATTATAAATTTAAAGCATTCCAAATTTAAACATTCTAAATTGAAAATATTGGTAACTTATTATTAAAATTTCAATCCTAAATTGTTTTAGTGTAGTTTTCAAAATTGAAAATTTTTAAATTAAAACTTATATTTGGGCATCCGCATAAAAAGGGCCGTTATGGCCGGTATGGAGTTACGTACAGGGTCATATAGCGGGATAAATTCCCCGCAGTTTAAGTCAAAGACGAACCTTTTAGGTTGAAAAATGAGTCACCGGGGCATTTTTGAAGTTGGAAGATCGAAAAAAAATAATAATTTCGAACCTGGCTTAGAAAAACGCGAATATCTCTTAAACTAGAACCGGCCATGAGGGCCGTTTTCATGCGGACGCCCACATATAGTTGAACAATTTTTATTTTGAAGGGTTAAAGTTTTAAAAATTTCTAACTTCTTGCTATTTTTTAACTTTCAAGTCAAAGTCTAAAAATGAGTAATTAATAAAATCGATAAAATTTTCAAAATGAAACTTTAAAAATGAATAGAGACACTTGAAAGTGTTCGGTTAAAATTTAATCATTGGATGCTTGGTTTTCATAAATTTCCAGGAATTTTGTAGTTTTGTAGTTTCAGATTTTTAGCGCTTAAAATTCAAAAATGTTTTATTCCAAATCCGCGAGAGCAAAATTTTTTACATTTTCCAAATATTTTATATAATCATGCAAAATTGAATAAATTTCAAAACAATGAAAATTTAGAAATATTCAGTTTGGGGAAAGAAATTCCGAATTTGGTTCCCAGCCTGGGAATTTTCACTATTTTATTGGAATTTCACATTCAAATTATGATTTGAAAATCTCTAATTGTAAGATAATTTGGAAGTGATTACAATCCACTGTAAGCGAATGATTGCAATAAATAATTCATTTACACCATTGCCGAAGATTGGAAAAACAATTTGTATTTCACTGAATTTTTAAAATAATTTACAAATATTTTATTCGAAAAAAATTTTATTTTGCAGAAAAATATTCATCGAACAGGAAAAACGTTATCAGGGTTATATTCCTCATAAATATTTTTATGTTTGTAAAACTCTTATAGAAAATGACTGGGTCGTTAAAGTTTACATTTCTCTCAGCAATTAAATACAGTCATGCGGAAAAATTTTTTAAACCGAATGGAAAGGTGATTTCATTTCGCATTGTGAAGATCTATAGACTTTGATTTGTGGCTGCAAACGTAATGTGACGCAATGAGGATGTCGTCGTACATTTTTATTGTTTCGCTCCAATTCTCTTTCGACCAACCCCTGTCAGTGGAGGCGAAACAAGCGAATATCGTACAATTTTTCAAATGACATGGGGCGTATTTCCTATGATCAATAACGTTAACAATACTTTATTTGGAAAATGAAATCGCAAATACAAATAATATCACGAGTTTTTTTTCAATTTTAAAACTATAAATTTGAATTGCACTAAGTACATCCCAGAGATACTTTTTATCTGAAATTGGATAAAAACACTCCAAACAATTGACAACTACATATAAAGTTGTGAATGTGGTTATGGATACGTCTTCCAATAAAAATTACCCGACTTCGGATAATTTCATTTGTGAATTGTTTGCACCTTTTTTATCCAAATTTGGAGAAAAAGTGTCTCTGGTATTTACTGTATATTTAAAATGTTAAATAGAAAGTGTTATAAAAACAATTGTATTATAAAAAAGAGTATCTAAATAAAAATAAGAACGTGAAGTAAGAATGAAGAGAACAATTTCATTCCTAAAATTGGCTACATGATAATGTAGTAAAGAGTTAATATACGAATGTTGGCACGAAAACGAAGTAATTAGTCAAGCAACAACAAGACTCTTGATAATACTACGTTCAATACAATTTAAAATAATAATGTAATCTATTATTTGTATTTTTTTCTTACTTATGTGTTTTACTTCACATTTGTGTTTACTATTTTTATAATGCATTGATATTTGTATAATTTTGTGATAAGAATACGTTTTGCTGAAGGATGAGTGATCATATATTTACATAGTACGATAACCATAAAAGGAAGGTCGAGTTCCACTTTTTGTGCGAATGTCATATTTCAGGTTTAGCCGCTCAGAATTATTTGGATTTTTTTGTACTTTTGTGTGAGAGGGACAAATGGTAGTCATGGGCTCACCTCCAGTTGCAGGCATCTTCTTTCTATTCTGATAACTCAGGATATATTTTGTTCTTTTCCATTTTTTTATCAATATAGATTCATGAATTTCATGAATGTTTCTGAGGTGTAGAGTGGATGAAGAAGAAAATTCGGAAGTATAATGTGGCAAATTGGAAAACTCCAGATAGTTTTGTATTAAATATGGCTATTCGATATCATAAACTATTGAGATGTTATGGTATGTTGAAAGATGCTATTGTAACTTTACAATAAATTTAATCAAATCCTGAATTTTTCTATTGGGTTGAAGTTTCTGACGTTTAGTCTGACGAATTTTTCGTTTACATTTTTTATTTGTTTAATACAAAATATATATAAAATGGTCTTAGAAACAATTTCTGTACCTGTTTCAAAGATCTACACGATAAACAAGAACTGTCGAAAGCCAATGTTCCAAGGAGCAAGAAAAAAATGATAACTGAAATTTTCCACTTGCGGAAGATACCCAAATCTAGAGAAAACTAACCGTTCTCTACACTTTTGAATATAAACCTTAAATTATCGAATAGAACCAGTGCTAGATTAAGGGGAGGGCTGCAGGGGCTGCAGCCCTGGGTCCCGCTTTTTAAGGGGCCTCCAAATTCTAGGCCAACATTTTTTGTTTAGTTTTTTATTTAAATTATTTTTTTGGTACTCTCTGCCTACAGTTGATAATATTAAATATTTTATAATCGATCTATTCTAAACCTATAAATCTTGAATCATTTTACAAACCATTTCTCGCGTTTGATATATGCTATACAGCTATACGTACTGCGCCTGATCATCGCATCGATACTGATACCTCAGTTGACGTAAACATTTACATTTTTAATCTAAATAATGGAATCATGTTCTCCGTCTTGCGACTCATCGAACCTCAGGTCCTCAGTACGATTCACAGTACGAATCAGAGGAGAATTATCTTCAAACCATTTCTTAAATTTCAAAGTTTAATTGTCGCGCCAAAAAAAAATAAAACATTTGCATTCTTTATAAATAAATTTTAATCAATTTCAACGAGGTTGAGTGCATTATTTATGTTTGAAAAAGAATAAAAATGTCTGAAAAATATGAAAGTGGAGCATTAAAAAGGAAACAAAAGAAAAATAGAGAAGAATTTGAAAGTAGATTTCCAAAATTATGAACTTATTTCACCTCCATATCAATGGTTACTGATGGCACCGGCAATTTCGATATTAATAAAACTTCTGAAGTACAAAACGAAAGTCAATCAGTAATAATATTAAAACTTATTACCCGGATTTGAGAGTAACAATGTAGATAGTGACGAATTAAATATCATAACTAAAGTGACAGGCAATGATGGTAGTGCAGATATACAAAATAAAGATGTTGAAGTGCAAAATGAGAATTCACACATTTGAAATACACTTCGAGTACGATTTCTATGCGAACGTGGTCTTGCATTTCGGGGGACGAGCGAGGAGTTCGGATCTTCTAATAACTGCAATTACCTAGGGCTTTCGGAACTAATTGCAAAGTTTGATCCATTTTTACACCAGCATTTAGAATTATATGGCAATAAAGGCCGGGGTGAAGTCTCGTTTTTGTCAAAAAATATTGTGGAAGAGTTTATTGATTTGATAGGTGATAAAGTCTTCATCACATAATCGACGAAATTAAAGAGGCAACATACTTTGGTCTTATTACGGATTGAACGCCGGATATTTCTCACGAGGACCAATTGTCTATAATTTTTCGTTACTGTTTACATGGACATGTGTATGAAAGATTTGTACAATTCTTAAAAATATCAAGTCACGCTGGAGAATCACTTCCTCAAGTGACACTGGAAGTGGTCAACGCTGATAATATTTCTATTAGTAACTGTCGATGCCAATCTTATGATAATGCTAGGAACATGGCTGGGAAATATGTTGGAGTACAAGCCCGTATGAAGGAGTTAAATTCATTAGCTTTGTACGTTCCATATGTAGGCCATTCTCCAAATTTGGTTGGAAGGAATAGTGTTGAAGTCTGCATTGAAGCTATCACTTTTTGGATTTTTAAGCGCTCTGTATGCTTATTTGTAGCATCTCCACATCGATGGAAGATACTGATGTACCACTCTAATTCGTCCCTCAAAAATCTGTCAGAAACTCGGTGGTTTTGTCGCGATGATGCAGATTCCGCTTTATTTGATAATTATTCAGGAATATATGATGCTCTGCCTGTTTTTGTTGGAAGTGCCGATGGAAGTCCTGAGACCCGATTTGATGCAGCTAACCTCCAGAATCAAACGAAAAAAATAGAGATAGCTTTTATGACTGAGTTTTGGCTTGAAATTCTTGACCGATTAAATAAAACCAGCAAATTTTTACAATCAGCAGAGCTAGACTTGGTTACCGGCGACACTATGTCAAAATCGTTAGTCGAATTCCGCAATACAGTGCGTGATAAGTTTGATGATATTGAAAAAAAGGCCAAGCAGTTAGGAGGTTTCGTTACCTAGCATTATTATGAGCAAGATGAACGTATCAAAAGAAAAAAACTTCCAGATGGCAGTACTGAAACTTCTTCAAGTTCAGCTGGAAAAGAAAAGTTCAAAATTGAGAGCTTTTTAGCTATGGTAGACAAGCTTAGAATCGAAATGGAGAAACGAAGTTAAGCTTATAGCGAGATTACAGACATGTTTGGTTTTGAACGAGGTTAGGTGACATGAATTTGGAGGATGTTAAAAGATGCGCTGATAAACTTGTAGAATTTTATCCCGCAGATTTGGAAGTCACTTTAGCCTCTGAATTAGAACAATTTATTCCTTTATTAAAATCTGAGCACAAGGAGAAGCAGAAATTACCTGCTATAATAATTCTAAAGTGAATGGTAAATTCTGATATACTGTCGATTTTTCCAAATGTTTATATTGCATTCAGAATTTTTTTAACCATTTCCATTAAGAATTGTGAAGCTGGAAGATCTTTCTCAACGCTAGCTAGAGTCAAGTTGGAATATCGTTCAACTATGACTGACAAATGACTGCCAGGACTCAGCAGGACTCAGGACAGAGAATTCGCTAACGGAAAAGCGTGAAAGAAGTTCTTGAAATAAA
The DNA here is from genome assembly GCA_032362435.1 of Melikaiella ostensackeni. Taxonomy (NCBI): domain Eukaryota; kingdom Metazoa; phylum Arthropoda; class Insecta; order Hymenoptera; family Cynipidae; genus Melikaiella; species Melikaiella ostensackeni. Next base: position 14,438,275 of record JAUMHM010000031.1, read on the forward strand.
TTGTTACGCTTCATATTGTTTATTGTAAGCACAATCATAAATTTAGTTTTTAAAACTTTTACTTCATTATTTTTTATTGCTTTATTTATTTACCCGATTTATTTATTCCTTTACTAAAAGGGGCCTCAAAGATGGCTGCAGCCCTAGGCTCCAATTTGCCTTAATCCGGCACTGGATAGAACCCAATAATTATTCCTCTTAGGCCTTCAACTGACGGAAGCTAATTCTTCAAGGAGCAAGAAATAAATTATAAGTAAAATTTTATACTTGCAGAAGATATCTAAATTTGGAGAAAACCAAACTTTTTTACACTTTTAAATATAAACCTTAAATTATCGGATAGAACCCAATAATTCTTCGTTTTGGGCCTTTTCTATTCGAAAATTTAACACTAATGTTCGAGAGTATGAAAAAAGGTTAGTTTTCTCCAGAAATGGGTGTCTTCCGCAAAGTCTAAAATTTTACCAGTCATTTTGATCTGACTCCTTAGAAAAATACCTTTGATAGCCGAAGGCCCAAAAGGAAAAAATATTAGGTTCTTTTTGAAAATTTAACATTTATTTTCCAGAAAGTGAAAAACAGTTTGTTTTTTTCAGATTGAGGTGTCTTCAGCAAGTGTAAAATTGTACTTATACACTCAACTCTGGATTGAAGTCACCTCGACTTAAATCCTTCCTGGAATGTCTGCCGGCTCGCATTCTTTGAAACGGGGTTCGAGGAGCCGAGAGAGAGGCGCGCGAGCTCAGCTGAGTTACGCAGTTCCCCCTGACTTGTTTACATCGTGAAAATTCTTGGAACCGAGTCACGGCCATCGAACCATACCCGATACTGAACCTAAATTCAGGGTTGAGTGTGACTTTTTTCTGACTCCTTAGAAGATTAGCTTTCGACAGCCGAAAGCCTAAAAGGAAGAATTATTGGGTTCTATTGGAAAATTGAACGTTTATGTTCCAGAATGTAAAAAGCGGTTAGTTTTCTTCAGATTTACGTGTATTCCGTAAGCCTTAAGTTTTACATATAATTTTTCCTAACTCCTTGGGACATCAGCTTTCGACAGCCGAAGGCCCAAAAAGAAGAAATATTGGGTTCTAATCGAAAATTTAACGTTTGGGTTCGAAATTGTGAAAAAGGTGAGTTGTCTCAAAATTTGGGTGCCTTCCGCAAGTCTTAAGTTTTACTTCTAACTCTTTTCTGAATCCTTGGGACATTAGCTTTCGACATCCAAAGGCCCAAAAGAAAGAAATAATGGGTTCTGAATGAAAGTTTAAAGTTTGTATTCGAGAGTGTGAAAGAATGTTAGTTTTCTCAAAATGTTGATGCCTTCCGCAAATCTAAAATTTTACTTGTAATTTTTTTCTGAATCTTCGGACAGTAGCTTTCGGCAGGCAGAGGCCCAAAAGGAAGAATTATCAGGTTCTATTCGAAAATTTAATATTTATGTTCGAGAGTGAAAAAAAGGTTAGTTTTCTCCAGATTTGGGTGTCTTCCGCAAGTCAAAAATATGACTTATAATTTATTTCTGACTCATTGAGAAAGCAGCGTTCGATAGCCGAAGGCCCGAAAAGAAGAGTTGTTGCGTTTTGTAAGGAAATTAATATTTCTCGAAACAAAACTTTGTTTGTGCTTACAAGTTCTTATTTATCGCTCTAGATCTTTGTTTTAGGTACAGGAAGAATTTCTAAAACCATTTTCTATCTATTTATTGCATTAAGCAAACAAGAAATAAAAAATAAAAATTCGTCAGACTAGAAGTCAGAAACTTCAACCCAATAATTTTCATCGCAAATTTGCATTACATTTCAACTATAAAAATGTTGCAAAATACCAAACAGTTTCAACAGAAATGATGATTTTCCGAAGTGCTTCGGTACCGAAAAACTGAAGTAATGCAATATTCCAATATTCTAAAAAGCATTATATGCACAAAGCTTTCTACTAAATGAAGAAGTTGAGTATACTAAAATATTCATTTCGATTTACCTCGACATTGCGCGAGGAGGAATAATAAACCTCCCCTAGGTACAACAATTCTCGTTCGAGCAACTATTGTAATAGTATAAGGAGTAGTTAGCACTTTAAACGACATCCTCCACTGTAAATTATTCTCAGAAAATGAAACATTGTCTATATCTTCTGAAATCACCGTCAACGATTATTCAGGTCTAAATATTTAAACACTGTACAATTTGTAGACGCTTAGAATAACTTTCGTTTAATCACAGATATTAAACTACAATTAAACTACAAGGTTGCTTTATTTACAAATCGTTATTTGTGAGTGAATGGATTCTTTATTCGAAATAAATGCGATTGTCTCCAATAAAAATGTACTCAAAATGAAAGGAGCAAGTATTAGAATTACATTCGAATAGCCACATAAGGTAAAGGTGCTCAATGTCTGTAACTGTGACAGACTGTGATAGATATAATGCTTACTAATAAAAAGGCACTAAAAGCAGAATAGTCCAAAGGGTTGTAAAATACACAGAGCCCATTTTCAGTGATATATAGCATACTTTATAATGCCACTATTTTCTACCATTACCCTTTATATCTGTAAAAGAAAGACGATGACTCTTTCTTTGTGTTGCTAAAACATTAAAATTTATTTACTTTACGTTTTTTTCAATTTAAAAATGAAATAGTCTGGTTGAATGAAAAATAAAAGTTTAAAAAATTGTTTGTGGATATATAAATTTTTAAGATTATTATTACGCAGATAATAATTATTTCGATTTGCCATTGAAAAGGGTGTTCAAACCGTATCGCAGGCGTAGCTATATGGTAAGTGACAAACATCGTATGACCACAATTTGAGTTTTGCCAAGAATTGCTTGCTGTTCATATATTTGTCGACCCTAGACAGTCTTTGGTCAAAACAGTCGAAAGTCAGTCTCAAATACCAATTTTGGTTAATTTACTTGGCTCCATTCCTATGTACTAAGTCAACAGAAATATATGCAATAACAAATAGAATATACTTTTTCAAACTTTGTTTATTTTACTCTACTGCGCTTCATGGTTTCTTCTTTTCTTTCTACACTTATTGCATCTTGTCACATTAGAAATTCAACTAACGTTACGATATGAGAATGTAAAATTTGACACATCTCCAAATGTTTAAATTATTAAATTACGTAGATTTTAAAATAAATACTTTGATGATGTTTCGGAAGAATTAAACCCTCTTAATATAAAACGTATTATTATCATTAAACGTTGATATTAATTTACAATTATCAAAGGTTTTATGATCTAGAAGAGGAACTTCTTTTAAATTTTGAAATAAATTTAGAAAAATTTTCGAAATCTAGCGGAATTAATTTCTAAGGTTTCTACGTACATATTAAAAATTCTTTTAATTTGATATTATTGCAATTACTATATTCATAAGACTGATAAAAATATTCTTGAAACATTTTATCATGAAGAACAGTTAAGTGGAAAGAATTTCGTGAAAATCGTTTTTGATTCACTACAGAACATTAACCAATCTCTAAAGTAATAAAATATTTATATATTCCATACATCAAGCATCACAGTACTTTATAGCTCTCAAGATAATATTTCTACTTCAAATAACCGTAATACTTTAACTATTTTGAAAAAATGAGTTTTCCAGTCGGAAATGAAAATGAAATTGGATTGCGAATCCCATTTTCTTAAAAAGCTTGCTATTATTCTCGCTCTCCCCTGTCAAAATGGATACTGTAAATCACCTGACGAAGTTGGAAAAAGAGGAGAGATCAGAAAGAATGGAAATTTTACTACTGCAGTCATGTCAAATAAGTGTGTTCGCGTAGTTATGTAAATTGGACAATGGATAACGTCCTTTTTTTAAATCATTGCTAATGAAATTCTGAAACTCAAAAATCCTTAGAGACCGAGTACCGAGTCCGTCGCGTCGCATAGCTGGAAAAATAAACACTTTTTTATTCAAAATAGTATACTCAACCTTTACCGATCAGAACTTTTTTCTAAAGGCTATTAATATTTCAAAAAGAATTGTCGAGCCCGATTATTGAAAAAGATTTTTAAAGGTGTTTTAAATAAGCAAATCAAACGAAAAAAATTACTGTTTTTTAAATTCGACCTTCTAATTTTCAGTAAATAATGCAAAAAATTGCACTTGTCTTCATGGCTACACCATGATAGTTTGAGTAGACATAATTATTATTTAATTAATCAATTTACGATTATCATAAGAAACTATCTAGTATTACGGAATTTTCCGTAATAATAACCGGTTAAAAATAAAGCCAGAGCTGATATTACAGAATTTTTCGTAATACTAGCCCTGGACGAGCATGGAAATCGGTTAGTTTTACGGAAAATTCCATGCTAGTAGACAGTTCGTTACTATAAAAGAATAACGATTATTTAACACGGAACATCAAAACAGGGAAAATTTAATCAATTCCACTTTTGATTAGTCATTTGTTTACCAAAATATTGATGTTTGTTCTATAATGAGAATTTATTATCCAGTAATGTTGCTCCGTTAAATATTGGAAATTACAAGAATTTTCACATTATTTACTAAAAACTAGAAGGCCGGATTTGAAAAATAGGCATTTTTTTCGTAACGTTTGTTTATTCAACCTTCTAACAGCCAGTGGGATACATATGTCTAACCACATTAAAAAATGTATAACTTTCACAATATCTAACATACTGACTTTGCCAAGATCTTATTTTGAAGCAAAAGGATCGAAGCAAATGAGAAAAAATCGACGAACTAATTGGATGCACCCCTCTAGCTACACGAAAAAAAGTGACGTCACAAAAAATATATAAATGGGCATAATTTTATGGCAGAATATTTTTGTTCACTTTAAGTGCATTAGAATGTTTCGAAAAAACCTATAAACTACATTCAAAGGAGGTCTGCAAAAGAATGTTACTCTTAAAAGTTGCAGCAGACTAAAATCCAAGAAACCGCTTTTTGCACATTAGTTCTTTTCTTCAAATTTAATTGAAGAGATTTTTTAAATTTCTCTTACAAAATTTACAGTTATGTTTGTAGTTTTTTAGAAAATTTGAAGAAAACACCTATTTGCCTTTCAAAATCTCAGAATAATTATTGCAACCAGAAAATTCATTTTCCTCCGTGAACAAAAAGTCAGCTATGGTGGATTCCACGCCAGACTCACACAATCCAAATCTTCACATCATCCATTTTTTTTTGTTCGGGCTCCTATTTTTGGTAGAGAAAATATAGATTGACAAAGATTTCACTCTAAAAAAAAGTTTTCTGAAGTTACTGCACTTTTTCTTTTTCGGATACTCTTTGAGTGTCTAAAACACGAATCACACCAGTTTATTAAAGACTTTACCGCTTACTTCGGTTGTAATCAAATTGACTGAAACTCTTTTTCTAGTGTAAATCATCTCGAAGAATCGAAATTTTGAGGTCTCAATCAATTCCAATAGCTCCTTCATGCCTATTTTTCATGTTTAAAGAAAAATTTTGATTTCTTTTCAAAAACTCGATTCCCAAAAAATGCTTACCCTCATTTTCTTTATACTTCTATGTTTTATACTTCAAAACGTCCTTTTAGAGAAAAAAATTGGAAAATCTTTATGCTTTACATAAATTCTCTCAACTAAATTTCCTTTTATGAATGTTTTTTCTTTTAATTTTCGCTTGAAATGTCGGTTTTTTACTATTTGAGTCCAATTTTTTCTCCAAAAAAAGAAAATAAGATTTTAAAATCTTTCTGTAGCGAAATAAAAGATTAATTAATTATATCGTTTTTACAATTGATTTTATAGGTTTTCGATATTATCACTAATTAAGGAGCATTTAAATGAGTTCATGCTCTATTATTTTGAATCAAATGATTTTTTCTGTACTATATCACGTTATTTAGTAAACCTTTATACGAAAATTATCAAAAATTATCATTTCATGATACGAGTACACTTTCAAGAAAAAATGATTTTATATCTCCTTATTAATACAAGTATAATAGGATTATTCAAGAATCAAACGAAGCTGATTCGAGAAGCACATTTTCCAACACTAGCCTAAGTTATACCTTTTTAGACAACAGATTTTCTCAAAAAAAAAAATTATTTATGATTTAGAGGTACCGCTATTTGAGTTTAAATTTTTTTTCAATTTTTTGTTGTTTTTATTTCCACAATGTCTTGAAAATGCATGTATTAAATTTTTATCATATAGAATTATTTCTCTTCACATTACCATCATTGTCCATACACTCAAACCCCGATATAAACCCAGTTTCGGGAGTCGCTTCGCACTGGCCTTGGGCCTTAACCGGATCCCTCGAAACGTAAACAGTCAGGGACGTGTGAACCATTTCCTAATATTACGCCATCTCCGAACGTGAGCTCGAACCTGAGTACACGTGCACTGCGCCTTTATCTATATGATGCTGGAATTTCACGCTTGGTTGAACACCGTCTCTCGCCCCGACCGCTGAGAAACTGCGGAGGCCAGCAGTTTTAGGAAGGCGTAAACCGGACGGGCTTTTATGGGGACTCGAGTGTAGATGAAAAAATATTTAGAGTTATGTACTTGGCGGAATATTTTCACAAGTAGTGTTTTTGGTAGGACTGAATTTTTATGAATTTAATCGAATTCTTCTCATTTCCCCTGGAGATGTACTATACATATGGTCAATCTCGAGATTCATCTAAGATGTTGCTTAGCTTGAAATTGTTTATTTAACCAATGATATATGGATTTTTATGTTTTACTCGTAGCTTCAATTTTATGTTCAAGCTGCAATTCGTATCTAATCCAAATGACTAACATTTTATTCCTTCAAATATTCTTCACAATCTTGTTTGGTTGTATTTTATTTTAAAATTGTTTTTTAAAAATTATACACTCATTAGTTTTGTAAACAAAACAAATTTCAATAAAACCCAATCAAATGGAATGGTCATTGTAAAGAATCTTTCGAGAAATCAAGACAGCTCTTGATCATTAGGATTGGATAAGAATTGAAGCTTTGATCTCAAATTGAAGCTAAAACACAGAAATTCATATGACTTTTGCTAAATAAACAATTTCAATTTCTACAAGTTCGTTCTGAAGTACACTTAGACTTTCCCTTCAAAATTCGCAGTAGTAAATATGAGGTCTATCTTCGTTGATTTCATCAATCATTTTAAAAATTGCTCAGTTTGGAAATGAACTATACATAGTGGACATTTTCAAATTCCTCTACATTCACCCGAATTTCATTTAATACATTGTTTTTCAACTTTCTTCATTTCTTCAATTCACCTGAATTCTCTTGAATTCACTCTAGATACTGTTCACTCCCATTTTATTCAGTTCGATGGAAATTTTTTTATTTTCGAAACTTTGCTCCATTCACTCAAATTCTCATAAATTTCATCGAATTCTTTTAAATTCAAAAGAACATCACATAGCCCCTAATATTTTTTCAATGTCAGTAGGTATATAAAATATCCTTAAAATACTTGTTATAGGATCATATCGATCTTAAATTCATTACGTTTTTAATAACCGAAATATTTTAAAAATTTCCTGCCAGTGGTTTCGTTTAATCGCTAACTGAGTTTGTTTTGCGGTCTGTTTGCTGACTTGAAATACGTGAAACAAAGGATGGTCGTGTATGTTAATACTGTTATTATCGTTTCATCGCTTGATTAAAAATAGATGGACGTTATGTGAAACACTGCGAATTTCCTGACAAATATAATTAAATTTTTATCAAATAAATTGCCCCTCGAATTTTGTAACTCTGCTTTTAGGTTAGTGTCTATATCTAATTCTGAACATGATGACCTTTGGGAGGAAATTATTATAGATAACATGAGGGATATTCTGCCGTGCAAAACAAGAAAACCCGTAATTTACATTTAGGATTTGACACATGGTTCGCAATTGTTTCTGATATATTTCAACGGAAAACAATTGTGATTCAGGTGCCAAATCCCAAAAGTGAGGTACGGGTTTTCTTGTTTTGCACAGCAGTATTGCAAGGAACTTAGGAGTCAAAACTGTAAGTCGCCTTGGTTTGTTTATGAACATTGTAACTGTGATCCTAATTAATGATTGGTACTGTTATAAATGATCAAATATACATAGATAAAGAATCATTCGCAGTTTAATAAAACATTCTACCTGTATTGGCCTTTCCCACGCGCTAATGAAGTGATAAGAAAATCGCGTGAAGGCATCGCAATACCAATGTCTTGATAAAATCAAAATCGCAATGTAGCATTCGTAGGTTGGTGCAATCGAATTATTTTGTTATTCTTCTAATAAGTTCCTCATGGATTCACCTTCTGAATCTCTTGTCTCCACCTGTGCAGAAATTGCGCCGGTTGGCCCTACTACAAAAACGTTTCTGGTTGGCAACCGCTCAGGAGCCGACCGGGCTACATTTCATCTCAAATCACCTAGCCGGGACCCGGTCGGGTACATGTCGGGACAATCCGGGTTAAATTTCATGGTCGGGAGCCGACCAGGTGCTAGTCAGGATACTTTTTTTGTAGACATTACAAATTTTTTAAGAGGCATGACATGATCAAAGACGTCACAACGAATACCAAGTGAATTATTATTAAAAACTTTAGTACGTCGTTGAACAGAAATTAGCTTTTTATCCATTCTGATTATCCATTCTCATTATCCATTCTGCAATATTCAACAGTAGAATTGTTACATTTTTTATGATATTTTCAAATGACAGTTTTTAGACAGTACACTTTCAAAATTACCGCCATGTTTTGCGCCCTCTGCGTCAGCGTTGCCACTCAGTAAGTATCAGTTTCACTTCGAATGAGAATGCAGTCACGCCGTCTCCTCGCAATCCGTAAATAAAATCGTGATCCATAATTAAAATCAGTCTGATTTGAGTGAACAGTTTGAGGACTCAAGTGAGTAACTTAGTGCACGGATAATTAATATTTTTAAATAAAGTATATAGTGCTGTGTATTCATTTAATCCTATCTTACTTCCTAACCTCAAATCACCACGTGGTCTGAGAAATTGCTAGCAATTTGAACAACACTGATTAAAACTTTTCTTCGATCTCCAGGCGAGGAATCGTTAACTTGATTTGACTTTTGAATTTCACCCTATCATTTACGAAGAGCCTTAGAAGTCAAATCAAGTTACCAATTTCTCGCCTGGAGCGAAATTTCTTAATCGGTCTGTGGCCGGATTACCCGAACGGGTCCCGGCCAGAATTGGACCAGTTTACCGTGACATTTTTAGCCGGATCCCGACCAGTTTCCCCGACCAGAGCCTGGTTAAAACTGGGGCTATCCGGCCGGATCCCTGATTCGATTTCTACACAGACAGTGAATGCTTTGAAAATAATTACAATCTTTAATTATCTGCCAGATGCAAGGCTGCCACACATTCACTTAAGTCATTTTTAGTCCATTTTTAGCCTTTTTTTTAAAGAAAAAGTCTCTATAGTTACTTTTTTTGAAGAAAAGGTCACTTAAGTCACATTTCTCAATCTCTTTTTAGATTTTATCCTGAAAAAGAGGAGAAAATCCAAGTAATTTTTGTATTCTGTATTATCATCATCTACAAAATGGTCATCTTCTTTTTTCATTTTTGTTTCTATTTATTTTAATTTGATATAAGAACTCCCCAAATGTCATTATCGTACGTTGTCCCAACCTCACTTTGTACAAGCATATACTGATTTTCTCCTTTGTGTTTCACAATAACCTAAAAAAATGCTTAACGTATCATGTCTGTAAACTTTAGAAGAATAACATTTTAATTTATGGCATTTTTGAAGCCGACTAAATAATATTTTAAAAACTTCAAAGTCTGTACCTCGTTTTCTGTAATTTTAATCGCCATTACCATACGTCTTTTTTGAGTTAACTATCGTAGTTACAGTTGAGAAATAAACCCAGAAATATTAATATAAATATTACCATATTTTTGTGCGAATCCGATATTAAAATTGAAAAACACATTCTGACAACAAATAGTATATTGTGCGACTAGTGAGAGAAGGAGAAGATTCCGTAAGCGTGGTAAGACGCTCGAGGAATCTTCTCCTTCGACCACTAGTCGCATACAATATTTTATTCAACTACCGCGAGAAATATGTGATTTTTCGGCCCTGTTGAAAGGGGAGAAAATAATAGCTTACCTGATTAACTGACGCAAATTTAGCCCTCATATTTGCGTAAACGTTCCCTTTATTAATAATGAAGTAATGAAATTTCATTATTGTACTAGTGGGAAAATATGTTGATTAATTATGCTAAATATATAGCCCTGATATTTGCGTAAGCGTTCCCTCTATTAACAGTAAAGTAATGAAATTCCATTATTGTACTAGTGGAAAAACATGTTGATTAATTATGCTATTCGTCATCAAACGGGTAATTTACTATTTTTCCCACTCTGAACAGGGCCGCGAGATTATATATTTCTCGCGGGTGTTGAATAAAATACACAGCTACACGAAAGAAAAGTACGGTTAAAATTAGAAACCTACCAAAATTTATTAATTTATCACAGTTGTCATTGAAAATTACATAACTTATGCTATATATTATTAAAAACAAATCTAACTACCTGTAGTTTTCATCATAATACTATTTCCTACACATCTTTTCCTTTTTAATTTATTTGTTTTTCTCATATCTTGATATCCCTATTCAGAAATAAAGGTTAAGAAATAGCAAAACAAACCAGCCCACCTGATCCACGCGCACGTGCAGATCTAAGCATTGGCCTCCGTCGTACGTGCCGTACGGCAATGATGAGAAAAAAATTAGGAAGTTTATCCTTTTTTAATAATTTTTTTAAAAGAAAAAAACATTTTAATCATGAAAAATCTCCCACTTATGAAAGGAAACGGAATGGTTTTTATAATTTTTTGACACTTCGAAACTGGTTTTCAAGATACGTTCGGTAATGATATCACAGCTCCACAAAAAAAAAGTTGTCAGCCATAGAAACCAGAATAGGCTTCCTCTACGTTTTTGAGGTCGCTGAATCCGAATCCGGAGCCGCTTTGGCTCTATTACGTCACACCCCGTCCCTAATCTCAAAAAACATAGAAAATCGATGATTTCAGGTGAAACATGATTCCCGTCTATGAAAAGTGGTCATACTCTGCAGGACCGACGGAACAGATGTTGTTTGCCTCTTTCGCTCATTAAGAGGTGTAAATATAAACAAATGAGAGTGAGCGAAACACTCGCATGTGGAAAACATATGACGGTTTTCCACATATGAGTGTCTCGCTCACTCTCATTTGTCTACATTCACACCTCTTAATGAACGAAAGAGACAGTGGGATCAGCTCCGCCGCCCCTGTTGATTGGAGAGGGTTAAGCAAAAACACATTTTCATCTCTGCATAAACCAAAGAAAGGGTTCGAGCATTGAAGGTTTGTGAATTATTTCTCACTTCGAAAGAAGTGTTTCCTTTTTTCTTCAGGTACTGAACAAGATCATAAATTCATTGAGATAGTAACAAAATCAGGCCATTTGAATATCAGCAGAAGATCTGGAATTTTAAATATATTTATTCCAATATGCCACTATTTATTTTAAAATTTGCAGGTCCAAGATGAGATGTAACTCCTTTTTCCATTCAAATAATTCCCACATTGGTTGAGAAGCCTACTGGTTGCCTATTGGTTGGATCGGCCTACTTTCCGTACGACAGCGAAACCAGATCATCAGAGGAAGCAGGAAGTACGTACACGGCTAGAATACTGCAAGGTAAGGGATCTCTTTTTTCTGTTAGGGTGCGATGCTAAGTCTCACCATACATTATGGCGTAGCACGGACACTAACTCGGGAAGGTATGTTCTATTGGAATATTTGATAACCACTGATTTAGATATTCTCAACACGGGGAATACCCAGACGTTTCAAATTCGATCAGGCAAGAGGTTATTGACATCGCCCTCTGTACAAGTAGTTTTAGTGATAAAGTAAAGAAGTGGGGAGTCTCGGACGAGTCTACCATCTCAAATCACTTACAGATAGAGTTCGAGCTGGAATCCAGGCCCTCCAAGGCTCAATGCATTTTTCGTGACAAAGTTTTTGGGCTACTTAGGTACGAAGTACCGGTACACGACCGCCGGGGGCACCACATGTGCCACAACACAAGCAAGCTTTCATGTCAATGATGAGCACGCATTCACATGCACGATAAATTTGCACGACGCGTGCTTGAAGGAAGTGAGAAATGGCGAAAAACGCAAAAAAAAAATAGTATAAAATTAGTTAAAACTGATGGTCAGAAGATTCATGTGAAGTAAATATCAATATTTTTGTAAATAGAAGTTAATTTTAATTTTTAGAAATGAATAGTCCTGATCTTTTGTGTTCCTAATCTCAATTCCTAACCTCAAATTTCAATAATAAAAATTGTAATTGTGTAGTTGAATATTTTATGAATAGGTAAAATCATGTTCTCAGATAAATATGGGTACAACGTGCGTAGTTCTTTCTTGCCGATTCAAGGAAGGTCCTTTTTCCATTTTCCGAATCCCGGTATGTACAAGGATCGATTCATACGGTGGCTTTCGGCGTGCGGGAATCCCTTTCTTTTGGCAATATTCTTTAAAAAATTAAAAATTAAAACTTTTTGCGAGAATCATTTTGAAATAAAATATTTTATTCGGAAGAGATTATCACGCTTGCCGGTAAATCACAATGACACACAAACATACAGTGCTCATCACTGACAAGATGTTTTCATTAGTGTGGCAGATGTGGTGCCACCGGCGGTCGTGTACTGGTACTTCGTAGCCAAAACTTTGTAACAGGCAAATGCATTGAGGCTTGGAGGGCCTGGCTATTAGGAGGTTTGAGATGATTTTTGTTTACAAAAATTGACAACTAAAAGAAACACTTCAAATACATGTAATGAAGTCTTGAAATATTTGATGATTATGTTTTTCAGGAATTCTGATGGAATATCTTAGACGATCCGATTCTACAGGGATTACATTATAAGACACTGGAGGTTTGTAAAGTTCAAATATATTAAATATATGTACATGGGATTTTGAGGTTAGGTTAATAATATATATCACTTTAAAGTGGTTTCATTTTTCATTATTTATGTTTTATTTTCTAATTGATTTTAAATAATGTAAAGTTAAAATGACAATGAATGATAATTAATTTAAATTTATTAACTTAATCAACATTTTGACTGTATAATTACCTCTGATAATTACCTTTCTTTTCACACTATTTTAGGCTATAATCACAATTTTGGGGATTTTAAGAGAAAAAGCCGCAAAGTTATTCACTTGAACTCATATGCTTTCTTAATAGCATATGAAAACTTTACAAAACTTTTAATGCCTTAAACTACTTATCTCAACATTACAAAATTTAGATTTTACAATTTTATTTTAATTGAAAAGTAATTGCAAATGGAAATTTATTGTAAATAATTGTGAAATGAATTTAATAAAATTTATTTTACAAAGAAATATCTTATGATTTCAAAAGGACAAAATAATTTTAAAGGTAAGTCTTTGTGGTATATTTTAATAAGTAATGAAAATATTTTTAGAATACTTTTCCTTGATTCTGTCCTAGGGTCGAACATGGTACAAGAAACCCTCGTGAAATTTTAAATAAAAACTGTACTCTGTATACATTAATTTTAAAAATGAAAAATATTTTTACTTTCATAAATATTCCTAAATTTTATTGGAATATGATACATATTGATTTTCATAAAAAAAAGTTCTTGTAAATAGTTGATCATTTTTTAAATTTTACGACATTTTTGTACCATGTTTGATCCGTGGAATAGATTTCAAGAATAAAATTATAAAAATATCTCCATTAGTTAGTAAAATACTATGAAGACTTGCCTTTCAAATGATACCAAAAACTTTTCAAAATATTGACAAACGGTTGTACAGATTTGACTTTAACCTTTTGGACCAGTTGAAGGAATAGATATTTCTTTTATCGTTTTTTAGGATATGATTTTGCCCCAAACATAAAGCAGATAAGAATACACCTAAAAAATAAAAAAAAGAAAGGTCAGAAATTCATGCAGTTGTTTGTTAGAAAATCCCACAAATTTTTTGATAAAACTCCTTTCACGACACCTTCGAAGGAAAATTTTCACAATATTTTTATTGATTGATAAGTATTAGATCTTTTGTATTCAAATGAAATAATGAAATTTTTTTATCATTTATGGATGTTTTATTAAAGGGTTAGGCCACTGTAGAGCACGAAAAAATAGGCATATTTCGAAAAAATTTTTTGGCGCAATAAAGAGATCAATCGAAATTCTGTAAAATGGGATTTATAGTACTAGTAATAAAGTACAGAAAATATTTTTTTCAAGTTCGTTCATGACAAAATGGCGGCTGCGCAGTATTTCTCCGTCGGTGCCTTTTTTTTAAGGTATCCACGGCCGGAAACCTAACTTCCGCAATTTTTGAGCTGGAACAAAAAACCAAAGTTTTTTCGATTCCATAGAACAACATCAAGAGACGTACGTAGGATTTTTTCGATATATTGATTTTTCGCGAAATGGTGCACTTTTGGAAAAAAAGTTTGAAATTTCCTGAATGAAATCGTCACAAAATTGTTAATAAAAAAAAAACTATGCAATATGAAAAAAATCCTACGTACGTCGCTGGAGCAAGCAATTTTGAATATACCTTTAAAATTTCAGGTCGATCGGTGAGGATTTGTTCGAGTTATGTTTCCGGCCAGTTCAAAAAAAGTGGTTTCGAGAAAAACGCGTTTAAAGTTAAGTACTCTAGAGCCAGAAAACTCGTCCACTACCGTACTAACAAAGCGAACCGTTCGAAGACGCGGTTCATGTGGCTCGGCCTGTTTACGTTGGTGTCGCTCCGCCATATGTCCAAAGCCATTTCAGGCAAGAACCAAAGTCGGACCTATATGGGGGTTCCAGTGTATTACAAAATTTATACAACTTATGCCTAAGAGGCGTTGCGGCAAAATTGGAAATTTGGACACTTAGACATTTTTTCCGCCCTCCATCTTTTGGTATATTATTTTTAAGACCCTAAAACACTTTTTAAGCAAAAAAATGTTGCCATTTTTTGAAAATTTTACAGTGACCCTTACCTTCCCCCACTACCAATTTTCAATTTTCTTTTCTCCACTTCCTTCTTCTACTCCCTTCGGCCATTCACATCTCAATGTCGCTATATCACCGGAAAATTTACGAAGCCTAACTCGTTTTCATTATTTCATAACTGCGTTTTGATTTCTCATAAACTACGTTCCGGTTTGGGAAATATCGGGTGATTAAGAGAACTTTTCCCGTATAACAAATGGAGGCACATGAATATTCCCCAAATTCTATTTTCCCTAATATTTATTTTGCCTGAAATAATGTAAAGAAATATCAATTTGCATAATTTTTATTCTCCCGAATAACCGTTGCACACAATTTTCATTTTACCGAAATATAATTTAACATAATTTTTATTTTTCTGAAACACTATGTAACATAATTTTCATTCTTTCGAATAAGCACATATCATGAAATTCATTTAAACGAAATGCCGTTTTTCATAATCCTCATATCATCGAAACTGCATGTATAATAAATTTCATTCTTCCTAAAATGGCGCCGGGCATTCTGATTAGCTGATTTGAATATTGCGGAACTATGCAGCCGATCAGAATACCGGGCGCCATTTTAGGAAGAATGAAATTTATGTTACATGTAGTTTGTATGACGTGAGGATTATGACAGATGGCGTTTCGTTCAGAAGAATTTGAGGTTATGTGCTTATTCGGAAAAATACACATTATGTTACACAGTAATTCGATATTATAAGAATTATGTTAAATGGTAATTCGAAAATATGAAAATTTGGACAAATGATGATTCGGAAAAATAAAAATTATGAAAATGATATTTCGGAAAAATATAAATTAGAGGAGATGGCTCGAATATGGCATAGGGCTCGAATATGGCACACTTGGATTTCTGACAAACTAAAATGTGTACCCTAGAGTGGCCCTTAATCATACGTAGTGGAAAAAATTTTTCAGTTTTTTTTGCTGTCACCCCCTGTTTTGTTCGAATACCTAAAGAAAATGATCTTCAAATTTTAGCCAAATCGGTTAATATTAACCCATGCCTCAAACACCATAAAGTTTAACACATATTTCTCATGGGGAAAAAGCAGTTTTTGGTTAATCTAAGATTTCAAAGACATAAAAACTTGCAAATCATTCCGCCTTGCAATATGTTGTTTAGAATTCATCAAAGAATAAACGTCAGTCATAAATTTTGAAGTTGAGTTATTTTACGGTTCTCTTATGGGTCCCCAAGGAATACCTCATAAACGCCAAACACGAATTTGATCTAATATTGAGGTTTATAAACGCTTTTTGAAATTTTTTTTCTCTATGAATCATCACGAGCCGATAATCTGACAATACCCAGCAATTTTTTGAGCAATTTGAAATTGTTTAAACAATTTTCATCTGTTTAAACATCTGATTCATTCATATGAGTCGAGAATGTAATGGATTTTCTAGACAAATGTCAACTTCTGTGAGTACTAATTTGTTTTTAATACAACTCTTAATTGGTTAAAAAAACTGAAATTGTTTTAACAAACTTGAATTGTTCGAACGATTTCATATTTTCTAAATATTTAATTTTCGCCATTTTTCTGCAGTTGTGAAAAATTGTAGGTACTAATTTGTTTATGAACAATACTCTGGAATGTTTAAACAAATTGAAATTGTTCAAAAAAAATTTTATGTGTTTAAAGATCTGATTTATTCATATTAGTCGAGAATGTCGTGGATTTTCTTGACAAATTTCAATTTTTGTGAGTAAAAATTTTTTTTAATACTACTCTTAATTGTTTAACGGAGCTTAAATTGTTTAAGCAATTTAAGTTCGTTTAAGCAATTTAAATTCCTTTAAACAATTAAGAGTAGTATTACAAACAAATTAGTACTCACAAGAATTGAAATTTGTCCAAAAAATCTAGGACATTTTCGACTCATATGAATGAATCAAATATTTAAAAGAGTAAAAATTGTTCAACAATTTTAATTTGTCTAAACGTTCTAGAATATTGTTCAGAAACAAATTAGTACCTACAAATATATAAATTGAAATTTGTCTATAAAATCCATCACATTCTCGTCTCATATGAATAAATCGAACATTTAAAGAAATAGAAATTGTTTAAATAATTTCAATTTGTTTAAACATTCTAGAGTATTGTTTAGAAACAAATTAGTACAAACTTATATTCACATCTGCAGAAGAATGGCGAAAATTAAATATTTAGAAAATATGAAATTGTTTAAACAATTTAAGATTGTTTAAACAATTAGAATTTCTTTAA
>JAUMHM010000031.1:14455714-14473220 GCA_032362435.1 Melikaiella ostensackeni
AACCGGATCCCTCGAAACGTAAACAGTCAGGGACGTGTGAACCATTTCCTAATATTACGCCATCTCCGAACGTGAGTGCTAACCTTAGTACACGCGCACTGCGCCTTTATCTATACGCTGCTGGCATTTCACGCTTCATTGAACACCGTCTCTCGTCCCGACCGCTGAGAAACTGCGGGGGCCAGCAGCCGGCCAGCAGTTCTAGGAAGGCGTAAACCGGACGGGCTTTTATGGGGGTTCGAGTGTAATTTAATCACAATTTTTAAACTCATTTCGAAGAAAAATAATAATCTTATCTTAGTTGCTTCACATTTTCCTATGAGAATTTAACATATGGTATGCCAGTTACGAATACAATAAGTCAATTTAAAAAAGTTACTTATTATAGAAAGATGTGAAACAATGGAGAAAAAATTATTATTTTCCTCATATCCGATTTTTAATTTTTTTTTGAAAAAATTTGTTTTCTAAAGAGGTACAACTTAGGCTGTCGTTAAAAAATCTGCCTCTTGAATTAGCTGATATTTTAGGCGATAAAATTCAAAAATAGTTCTCTTATAGTTGTAATAATAAGGAGATATTAAACAATTATTTTTTCCTGGAAAGCGTATCATAAAATGATTATTGTTAATTATTTTCGTATAAAGGCTTACTGAATAGCATGATAGAGTACAGAAAAGAATCATTTTTATTAAAATAATGGAGCCTAGACTCATTCAAATGCTCCTTAATTAGTCATAATATCGATAATCTATAAAATTAATTGTAAAACCGAAATAGCCAATCACAATTTTTTTGCAATAGAAAGATTTCGAAAGCTTTTTTTCGATACTTAAAGAAAAATATGGGCTTAACGTGAGTATGAAATAAAGAAGTGTAATGAAAATCAGGGTAGGCATTTTTTGGGAATCGAGTTTTTGAGAGAAAAAATTTTTATTTGAAAACATGAAAAATAAATATAAAGGAACTATTGAAATCAGCTTGGCCTCAAAATTTGGATTCCCCGACGTTTTTCATACTAAAAAAAGAGTTTTAGTTAATTCAATTCAAACCGAGCTGAGAGGTGCAGCCTTTAGAGAACTAGTGCAATTCGTATTTTAGAGGTTCAAAATATGTCCAACATAGAAAAAGTGCAATAACTTCAGCAAACGAAAATTTTGAGTGAAAGCTTTGGTAATCTATATTTTTCCTGCCAAATAAATAAATAGCCAAAGTTTTGAAACAATCAATGATGTAAAGGTCTGGTTTGTGTGAGCCCGGCGTGGAATCCACCCTATCCGTGTTAACAAAATTAGGAGAACCTTTCTCAAAAACTGGCTTTGAAAATTATATTTAGAATTTTATTAGCTTTTTTAAAAGAAAAACTTTTAAATCGGTAAAGTAGTCCGAATCCTATTTTGAAGAAAAAATGGTACTTTTGCCCAATGGTGTGTCACTATGACTTATGAAGGTTATAGTTGCACTATGTTTGTTAACAGGGCAATTTCTTGATTGTCAACAGCGACTGATAGATTGTGCTGAAACCCTATTTCGCAGCCCGCGCACGAAAGCGGGACAGTAACCTTTCACCGACCCAATTCTGCAGGGTTGATTCGTTGACCGGGGAGGGTGAGCACTTAAAACCATAAAGCAGAAACGTGTGGAGAGTACCTACAACGTGTGACGTAATGAAAGCACCATACCTGTTGTTAGGCAAAAGAGCGAGAGAATATGGGCGAGCAGAAAAAATAGTAAAATGGGAGAAAAAGGGGTAAGAGCAAATCCTATAAACCATAATGTGTCAGAATGAGATTTTTATGCTTATAGAGATACAAGACTCGCATCCTCAATATAAAGTATCAGACTCCCATGTTTTTGGCCATAAGACCAAGTATTTTTCTTCCGAAACGAGCGTGCGTAATAATAACTGAGAATCAAGCTTTTTGCATCAGCCTATAACATTTTTACTTCCTTCTAGTTAATCTTTTAGTGTATTATTGTTTTTACTCTGGGTTTATCTGAAGAGAGAGCGCAGAAGATATGAATCAAATATTTCGCTTTTTATGGTGAGCATCACAGTAAATCCCGAGGTATCAAAAGTGCAGCAGCTAAATCCAATTTTCTATTTAATATAAAAATGATTCAGTCTAGTGAGTCAAAAAATGTACTAGCCCAACTTCACGATCTTAGCAATCAACAGTCGCGTTTTTTTTTAAATAGACGGAAAGTAGGAATTTCTAACTTGAATTGGCTTGAAAAGCTTTAAGTCTCAGAAATTTCAAGTGAAAGTGAAGTAGAATGATGAATTGTTATCCAACTAGATGAATTTTGTTTAAAAAGATGAATCTTCAACCAATAAAATTAGTTTTCTACCGAAAAAGACGAATTTTCAACAAAATACATGAATTATCAAATAAATAGTTGAATTCAACCGAAAAAACACATATTTTCAACAAAAGAATTGAATTTGCAATCAAGAAGGATGTTTCAGTCAAGGAAGCAAAAAAATCTGATCCACTATGATGAATTTTCAAGTCAAGGAGGCGAATTAAAAATAAAATACATCAATTCACCACCAAGAATATTAATTTTCAATCAAGAAAGATGAATTATCAACAAGAAAAGGAATTTTATCTAAGTAGTACCACTTTCAACCAAAAGAGATAAATTTCGAACAAAATACAAACATTTTCACTAAATAATTGAATTTTCAACTACAAAATTTACGTCTTCAACCAAAAAAACTAAGGTTTTAAATGTAAGTAAATTTTCAACAAAAAAGAAGAATTCTCATTGAATGTAATAATTGATTTTACAACCAGAAAATTTTTTATTTTAGATCTAAACTGGAACGGAATTATTTTCAACCAAGCATTTGCATTTTTGACCAAAAAGACGAATTTCCAACAAAATACAAAAATTTTCCACCAAATAGTTCAATTTTCAACCAGGAACATTATATTTCAAACAAAATTCGTAAATTTTCAATTATATAGTGGAATTTCTTACTAAAAAAAAACTGAACAAAATAGTTACATTTTCAACCAAAGAAATTAACTTTCAACTAAAATTATGAATCTTGGACCAGAAAAAATGAAGTTTTCAACATAGTTAAACTCACGACTAAGTAGTTAAATTTTCAAGCGAAAAAGTATAATTCTCAACGAAAAATGTAATAGTTGATATCTTAACTAAAAAAGGCGAATTTTTAACAGTACCGTTGAATCGATAACTGAAATAGATCAATTTTCAACCATGCAGTAACATTCCTAACTACAAAGATTAATCTTCTACCAAAAAGACAAGTTTTCAATAAAATAAATAAATTTTCAAACAAATAATTAAATTTTAAATCAAAGAAATGAACTTTCAACAAAATAGTTACATTTTCAACCAAACAAATGAATCTTCAAGTAAAATGATAAATCTTCGACCAAAAAAATGAATTTTTAACAAGTACTCGTAGTTCAACTTTCAACCAAGTAGTTGAATTTTCAAGCGAAAAAGTATAATTCTCAACGAAAAATGTAATAGTTGATATTTGAACCAAAAAGACGAATTTTCAACAATTTAGTTGGATCCATAACGAAAACAGACCAATTTTCAACCAAACAGTAACATTTTTAACTAAAAAAATTAATTTTCTACCAAAAAAGACGATCTTTCAACAAAACACATTAATTTTCAAACAAATAATTAAATTTTAAACCAAAAAATGAACTTTCAACAAAAATGATGAATCAGCCACAAAAAAATGAATTTTCAACAAAGTAGTTTGACTTTCAACCAATTACTTGAATTTTTGACCAAAAAAGATGAATTCTCAACAAAAAATTTAATAGTTGATATTTCAACCAAAAAGACAAATTCTCAACAAAATCGTTGAATGCTCAAGCAAAAAAATGAATTTTCATTCAAAATGATGAATCTTCGACCAAAAAAATTAATTTTTAACAAAGTAGTTCAACTTTCAACCAAGTACTTGAATTTTCAAGCGAAAAAGTATAATTCTTAACGAAAAATGTAATAGCTGATATCTGAACAAAAAAAGACGAATTTTCAACAATTTATTTGTATCCATAACTAAAATAGATTAATTTTCAACCAAACGGCAGCATTTTCAACTAAAACGATTAATTTTCTACCAAAAAAGATGAATTTTCAACAAAATACATAAATTTTCAATCAAATAATTAAATTTTGAACAAAGAAATGAACTTTTAACTAAAATGATGGATCTTCGACCAAAAAAAATAATTTTCAACATAGCAGTTTAACTTACAACCAAGTAGTTGAGTCTTTGAGCAAAAAGGATGAATTCTCAACCAAAAATGTAATAGTTAATATTTTAACCAAAAAAGACAAATTTTCAACAAAGTAGTTGAATGCTTAACCAAAAAAAAAATTAATTTTAAAACTAAAAAGGCGAATTTTCAACAAAATAGTTAAATTCTATACAAATTGTCGAAATTTTAACAAAATAATTCAGTTTTCAACGAAATAATGAAAGTTTCAAGGAAACAGGATGAATTCTGCGATAAATAAATAGGAATTTTGATCATTCATAGATTAAAGAATAATAGTTAAGATAAACATTGATATTTATTTTTAATACTTGTCAGAGCAAATCTGGAGTGAAGGGCGGTTGAAAATTTCGGAAAAACGCCTTACCTAATTTGTGGATGACCACTAAGGTTCTATAAGGTGCTATAAGGTGAACATTGGCATTTGAAACATGCATCAAATTTCAATGTTCACTTGTCAAACATAATTTTCATACCAAATCTGGATCATTTCAATCAACTGAGTATCAGTCTGCTGCAAATTACTTTGATCCAACTTCAAAATGGAAGTAAAACCACAGGATTTTCTGTGATTCTATTTCTATATTTCATGTGTCATTTTTCTCTATATGTTGCTGGATTGAAATAAGTACAGTATGTCGAATTATATAATAATAAAATTGAAAATTTCAGAATGTGATGATAAGATACGCGAAGTTTAATTTTTGTATAAAGCTGCTGGTATATTATTTATGTATTTAGGAAGGATATAGATATAGTAAAGAAAAAAAGTTTTATTTACTCACATTGTATGCTTTGCATTATACGTATTTGCTTCATAAATTAAACCTTAAAAAACAAAAGTAAGATATCTGCATACTAAAGTTATTTATATGATAAAAGTTGTTCATACAAGTAAGCATTTATTTTGAAATTGTACGTTTGTTTTTTAATGTTTTCCACCAGAGAAAAATATTTCTGAATTAAAAAGTTGAAACTACGATAAGTTTCGACAGAATCATATTTTTCGTTATTTTTATTAAAAAATATGTTTAAATCTTGAAGAATCGGATTAAATTTTACATTTTCTGATTATTGATTGCATATAATATAAATAATAATTCATAGAACGACCTACTCTACTGAAACTATCCAATGTAAGTAGAAAAGGTCATTTTTGAACAGACTACAATACGTAGATTCCCAAGTGGAAACAGAGATTTCTGGTCAGACATGAAAATAAATTTTTAAGAGAAAACTCTTTTATTTAATCCCACAAATACATTTCAACTCTTCCATTTTAGCATTCAAAACTTGAAAATCTTTTCAAAATGTTATTTCAGTAAATCTGAATTTTAGTCCGAAATTCAGGAACACGTTTTTTGTATTTATTATTATCTTTTGACTGAACTTATAATCGCATGGTTCCCACTGAAGTCTCGGAAAAAGATTCCTAATAATTTTTCAGGTTTCCCCAGTTTCCCGATTAAATTCTACGAAACTGAACAATTTATAATTTGAAGTATTAAAAAAATGATTGGGAAATTGACCAAAAAAATTTAAATTGAAAATACAACATTCAGATTTGAACAGGTCTCAATTTAATACTTACTGTAAAATTCAAAATTGTGAGCGTTGCAAACCTTGAACGAAATCGTGTTATAAATTCAATTCAACAATTTGAAGTTGAGGACAATCCCAATTTGACAGATTAAATTTAAAGCACAGAAAATGACCCACACTGAGTGACCCAAGTTTTCCATGTTTTATAAGTACGTTTCAGTTTTTCATATACCGCGTTTCACTTTATGAATTAGCATGTCATTGAGAGAAGTTTTCGTACAGCAAATACTAAATTTGTAGAAAAAGTAAATGAGACTGTAATACAATAAATTACGTGAAACTTTAATTCAACTATTTTAAAGTTTCATATATTTTTTTCCAAAACTTAGTAATTGCTATACGGAAAGTTTTCTCTCATTGACACGTTAATCCCTAAACTGAAACGCAGGATGTAACAAATTTAAACGCAGGTACGAAACATTAAAAAATTAAGTCTCTCATTGTCAGTGCAACTATTCAGGCTTTCAAACTGAAATTTTACAACTTTAAAGGATGCAAATATAAAACCATACACTTTTTATCGTTTATGTTTCCACTTATTCATTCGCGATTGCTTTCAATTCAAAACAATTATACAATTATACTATTTCAAACGACTGTAAAAGCGTTGAAAATCATTTTAATTTCAATAATTTAAAATTGTAGGTCATAAACAATTTAGAAATTGCTAATCCTAGAATTAAGCCGTAAAAACTAAATAATTTTATGTATTGGGCAATCAAAATTCAGTGAGTTTCAAATGAGGAGCATTGAAAAATCTCGTATTTGAGAAAATACGTAAAAAAATCGTATTTGAAAAAGTTTCAAATTTAATATTTCAAACTCAAGGCTGAGCACTGAACAATTCAAAATACAGTAACATATCAAGTGATTGGGGAAGTTTTTTCACTGGGAATAAAACAATTCCTTGCCAAAAAATAAATTCACTTGCTTATTTCAGGTTTCACGGCCAATTCGTCACCCTAAATTATCGATTCCGCAAATAATATCCAAATTTCGGCGGAGTTAGCCCGATAACATATTTCAATTTTGGTTTAAATTGCAAACAATTTTTTAAACATTTTACAAGAAATGCTTGAATTTTTTTTAGTTTCTTATCCTAACGTAGTTGCATGTTGCAACAATGAAATGAAAAATTTAGATTTCTGTCGCAAATTCGCATATTTTCCTGAGAATTTCCCGTTAATAAAGTTCCTACGATTTTCCCAAAGTTTCTGACGATGCACGTTCTTAAACTTGAGAGTTGTAAAATGTAAAGATATTTTATATCATTTTTTTTAACCATAATTAAATAATTTCAATGGAGACTTTTAAGCACGAACAGATTATATTTGAGAGTTTAAGAAAACCCATTTAGCTTTAAAAATTAAGAGAATGTTCATCTTCTTAATTCAAATAAATAATGATTTTTTTATTGAAACTCGCCACATATACATGAAAAATAGTCACTTTTTTCAGGTTTAATTAAATAATTCAAGTAGGATTGTTGCAAAAGCGTCAATAGGTGCTACATGTTACAAAACGAGTATAATGCATCAATATACGAAGAATATCTTTTATATCCCGAATTATGTAATGGTACTATTTTTATTGAATTTAATATCTTATTCGTTTATGAACGAAATTTATTTGATTAGGTTTTATGTATTACAAGTCTTTAATCTACAAAAGTTAATAATTATTATAAATCTTGATTTAAAAAATGAAATAAGAATTTTTTATCCTCTGATTTTTTATGAAATGAGTGCATTCAATGAGAGATTATCATTTCTGAGTCACCAATCCTTAAATTTCTATTCCACTCCTCAAGTATATGGGACTGTATTAAACACGCATTAAAATCTAGTCTTAATTTACTTTTACAGGTGCAAACATATACTTAAGGTGATTTTAAATCGACCTGTCTATTTTTTCAAAGTTATGATCACGAATGTTAATCTAAATGTGAATATTATAGAAAGTAGAACGAATTTTAAAGACAAGTTTTATTTCTATTAATTTCGTGTTCTCGCAAAATGTTCACAATTTAAAATACTAACAGAAAATGTAAACTCGAAATAGAAATTAAATTGAATCTAGCTTGAAATTAAATGCAAAAACTATTCATTTATTTTATAATTTACAGTTATTATGTCTTATGCTTTTCCAAATTTTATCATATTTTCTCGTGATGCTACAAGCATATGAATGTAAAATTTGATAATGAAAGAATGCGGGTCTTCAAGAATATAATATGTCAGGCATAAGTACATGCGCCATTAATTGAATAAATTAAAACATAAATCTAGATTCCCAGACAACATATTTCTCCGACAAAGAATTTACGATTTAATGGTCTCTTATCTTGTCCGAAATGAAAAAAAATCTGATCTGCACAAAACTTTAAATAAAGTGTTTCCCTTTAACATAATTTCTCACCTTCGCAAAACATTCATTTGACGAAGATAAACATTTTACACGAGCAAGGAACGCTAACCTACTTTTCTTTCATACGAAAAATAATATTATACAAACAGGAGCAAGAAAACATTCTTTGATTTCATCACCTTTTCATGATAAAATATAAAATATCTGAGAGACACTAATTGCTAGCAAGAAGCCTTCCGGTCGCGCTCTATATTTCTTTAATTAGCAAATTGGTGCCATTGTTCTGTCTGTGAATACAAATCTTCCAGTTGTAGACGTCATTTTTTAATTTGCGAAATGAATATTGCAGCTTGAAGAAGAAATTCTGTATCTCACTATTTTTATACTTATATTCTTGTATCTCAGAACATTTTGACATTATAGAAAAGTAGGGACATTCGACAAAAAATATGTGAAAAACTGATATGTTTAAACATTTCTAAAACAAATGTCAAACAACAACAAACAAACAAACAAACAAACTGAATTATGCATAAAGTACGACACTATATTTAAATGCACAACTAATGAATTGAGGGAAAAAACGTGTTTGAAATAAGTAAGGTCCGATTAATCCTGCAAGTGCAAGTTACTATGAAATGAAAAATTACTTTTTCAAGGCTCGAAACATTGAAAATATTTCTTGCATGTTAATATATTTTCAGATATTAATCAGCACTGGAAACCAATTTATGGTTTTTACTTACAATTTTTTTATAGTTCAATAAACGATGATTTCCGTACATGAAATTTCGATTCGAACGAGGGTAAAAAGTTTGAAGAATAATAAGTCTGGTTTGTTTGAGAAAACAGGATGTCTAGCGGACCGAAAAATCGGAAAAACCCGGGAATTTTATTTGACCGGGAGAAACCGAGAAAACCGGGAATTTTATTCAGGATCGGCAATTTTTCTCTTCTATAGACGTTTTATCGAGAATCCGAGCGAGGAAAAACTGATTACTTCACTCATCTTATATGACATCACCTGTTTATCGATATCTTAAGTTCTTTTAATTTCAATTATATGAAAGTTTAAATTTTTGCTCCTAAATACGTTGAAAGCTATCAGAATTCTTTATAAAATGAGCCCAGATGAAGGCATTTTGTCAACTGCTTTAGAAGATGCTGCAAAAATAGTGCAAATTTTAATATTTTCTTAAAGTTTTAAATAAAATTTAGTATAATAAACATTTTACAAGGTTGATACAAAAAAATTAGAAAAATTCGAAGATATCTCATCTTCAGGAAAATAATAATAAAAATTAATGAATATATATTTTGAATAAATTTGATAGAAACCTCCTGATTACTTATTTCATGTATTTAACAAAATTATTTCTTTCATCAGAAAAAATATTTAAATTTTTCCAACATTTTTCTTCCAAGTTTAAACATGTTGCACAATGCAAGTAAAAATTTTCACAATGATTGTGATAAGTTTTTTCGATTTTATAGCAATTTACCCTTAAAATATTAGATCGAGGGGTTATTCACTTCTGAAATAATCTAAATCCGGGGATCCCAAAATCTTTAAAAATCGGAATTAGCGATTTAAGATTCCAGATGATTTGAAACTATTCTTGATTCGCTGAATCTTGGGATCTCTGAAATCCTGCAAAACTTAATCTGATTTTTATGATTCTGAAACTTTGATTTTTTGATTTTTGAATAAGATTTCCGAAGTGAATGGCACTTCCGATTTTACTTAAATTTTGAAAGAACATGGAAATTTGCACTACTTTCGCAATATTTTTTTTGAGAATTTACAAAATGACTTCATCCTGACTCATTTTATAGAAAATTCCGATAGCTTTCAACCTATTAAAGAGAAAAAATTTAACTCTAATATAATTAATATTAAAAGAACTGAAGCAATCATCGATAAACAGGTGGTGTCATACTCGTGATCGGCAATATATTTTTGATTAATATTTGTCACTTCAATCTGTGACTGAGAATATATTTGGCACGTGTGAATACAAATTTTTTCTTTACGACATAAATGTTGTATATGTATATTATATTAAAATTTCTATTTCTATACTTTGTTCTGTGATAGATTACAAAAAGACATTTTTAGATTGGTCAGGGAAAAAAATTTGGTCGGGAAAACTCGGGAATTTTAAATTACCTAATCACTAGACACTAGGGTGCGCAATCAAAATTAAAAATTTCAAATTTTACAAACGCTATCCCCTAAATTTCTTCCTTTCGGGTTCCACTAGGCTGTTTTAGGTTTGAAAATAAATCTTCTTAGTTTTCGGTTTTCATGAAATACCAATTTAGGGCTAACAAGTTTTTCACAACCAGAAAGCATTTCTATTCATCAAAGAACCAGCCCTACATTTTATGAAACAAAAAAATTTTTTTGAAGATACTGTAGGGCTTAGAACACGAAAATTTGTAATTTAATTACGATTAATGGTCTGAAAATGTCCCTAAATTATTTTTCTGGAATAATACGTTATGAATAAATTAAAAATATTCATACCGGCTGACAGAAAAAATCTTGAATTTCCAAATATACAAAAATACACGTTTTTCACAGTTTAAAGATTTCTATAGTACTTTAAAATTTATTTTTAGCTATAATTTACCTAAAAAGAATGTAAGCTAGTTAATTAATGTCGACTTTGGTGCAATTCTCAGGGTTGTAACACAGGCACTTGAGTCACTTTTAATCACTTTTTTTTCTCAAATCACTATTTAGTCACTTTTTCAACATAAAGTCACTATAGTCACTTTTTCAAATGAAAATATCACTTTAGTGATCTTTGGATTCTATTGAATTCATGGAAATTTTTTGAATTCATCCTTCATTCCTTTGAATCCACTTGAATTTTTCTAAATATACTCAATTCTACTCAATTCCGTGGATTTTAAAAAATTTTTCCAAGTTTTTTTTAATGCCCTCGAATTCTTTAAAGCTCGTCTTGAATTCTTTGACACCATTAAATTCTTTTGAATTTCCTTGAATTTTTCTAAATTCATTCTAAACTTAATGCATTAAATGAATTTTGTTAATATTTTCGAATTTTTATCAATTTACTTGAATTTTTTAAAATCATCTTGAATTTTAATGGATTACATCGAGTTCTATTCATTTCATTCACTCTAATTTTATTTTATTTATTGGTCTTTTTTTAATTTTTTAAATTTCCTCTCAACTTACTTACATTCTGTTGAATGCGCCCTGAATCCTGTGGACTTTATCAATTCAAAATTTAATGAAATCAATAAGCAAATCTTATAAAAACGCAAAATTACATCCAAAACGACATTAATTAACCATCTTATATCCTTCCCAGATAAAATGTTGGTAAAGTACATTTTCAAGTAGCATAGGAATTTTTAAACTACAAAAAATGTGAATTTATTGCACATTTCAAAATTAAAGATTTTTTTATGTCGCCTGATATTGATATTTTTAATTTATTCATTATGGAGAATATTCTTTTTATATTTTATAAGAAATTCTGTGCATATCATTTCGGGAAAAAAATGTTTGAGGGGGCTTATCAGACCATTAATTGTAATAAGATTACAAATTTTAGTTTTCTTAAACCGATAATATCTGCAACAAGTTTTTTTTTGTTTCATAAGACTTAGGGCTTATTCCTCGATAAATAACAAATACTCTCTAGGGATGAGGGAATCTTTCAGCCACATATTTGTATTTTTATATTCTTATCTCAATGAGAAGGTACTGATTTTATGTAAAAATTGACTTTCGCGGATTTCATAAAATCCCGACGTTATCGGTCTTACTGATTGAGAAAAAATGTATGAAAAGAAAGGACGACTTTATTAACCATCCATTTTTGACCAACGTTTCTGGTTTTATCCATCGAAAATGCTTTTTCAAAATGTCAGATATTGAATACGATCGGTGGATTCCTTAGATTTAGGAGTAAAATAAATTCATCAATCCGTTCAGGTTTTGCAAATTTTATTTAAATGCTCGAGCTTTCGACTCTAGTATTGAGCCTGACCACGGAATGACGTCTTATTATACGTGTTGAGTAATTATATTTATATTTGACATTTTCTACATTTTATCAAAATGACGACAACAAAATGGATTCATAAAAAAATATGATACACTCATTTGCACCTATTTAATCATCTCTTGAAATACTAAAGTCGAAAGCTCGAGCATTTAAATAAAATTTGCAAAACCTGATCGGATTGATGAATTTATTCTGCTTCTTAAAAAATTGAAAATTCCATTTTGCAGAAAAACTACATGGGATACGAAAAAAATGTTCAGACATAAATTGTTCATCTCAAAAAGGTCTATAAATTTACTACAAACTTTTTTTTGATGAGACGCATTGTTTTTCTGTCAAGCGTGAAAAATGTAATTAAAAACAAAATTCCACTTTCCAGAAAAAATATACGAGATATGAAAAAAATGTTTAGAAGCAAAATTGTTCACCTAAAAAAAATCTACAAATTTTCTAGAAACTATCTTTCTGATGAGAGGCATAGTTTTTATTTTAATCGTCAAAAATATTATTAAAAATAAATAATTCAATTTCCCGGTCAAACTATGAAAAAATCAAAAAAAAGTTAACAAAGAAGATTGTTTATCTTGTGCCCGCGCGGCCAGCAGATTTTTCAATGATCGAAAACTAAGAAAATCTATTTTCAGAACTAAAACAGCCTGGCGGAACCTCTAAACAATTTTCCAAAAATGAAATAAAATTTATGGTAGTATCTTTTCACCAAAACGATAAAATTTTGAAAGGTAACGTTTGCAAAACTTAAAATTTTTCAGGCACCCTACTAGACATCCTGGAAAAGAACTAATTTTCCGGACTATTATGATTATCGTATAACGAGGAGCTCTGGCGCTCAATTCATAAAATATGCAGCGTAAAAGTTTCGATTTGAAGAGGTTATGCGACCACGCTTTAATGTTGTGGTTCGCGATGCATTGCGCTCTAGGTCTCTGACTCTGAAAGCAGTCACTGCTCTACTAAAAACTGCAGATTGCACTTTCTTCCATGATATTTTTCTCAAAATATTATTGTATTAAAATTCTCGCGTGATTCAATTCATTGAATAAATATCGATGAATATGTTTATATAACACACAATTTTTCCTTTTAGAATCGATAAGAAAACTAAAAGTGCACACAGAATAAAACATGAGAAAATTTCAATATCCACAGATTAGGATATCATAACAAAAATTGTTCGAAGTAATACTTTATGAAAAAGAATTTGTCTAAAACTCACAATCTGGCAGCAAAACAAGTGTAGGATATAGTTTAATAGATAAGCTTGTCACTTGTGAACATAATTAAGTATAAGCCCTTTAAAGACTGAAATACAGTCTTCATATCACTCTTTCCTACCAGAATAGGAATTCAGCACGTCAATAAATGGCTTTTAAATCCCACGTGATTTTTTGTACACAAAATATGTCTATTTTTAGGTGTGAAATGTCGAAGGAGACTTTAGAGTAGAAAATTTGAGTGCAATTATCGGAGGGTTTAGGGGTGAAAAAACTAGATGGAAGAGGTGTCTAAAATTTTGTTTGGGGTGCGTGCAATCGGGGAAGCTATGTACCTTCATAGTGAGAAGACAACACCGTGACTGGAGTACTGCGCCAGTTCGAGTTGCTGGCTGACAACCACTCTGATTCGCACCCCACGAATTACTGCTTAGGAACGGGAATGCGATTCTCTGATTGCGCTTGCGCCCTCGGAAAGCACGGATCAGGCCTTCGAAGCGGGGATGATGGACGGAGAGGACAACCCCGAAGAAGAAGGAAAACGAGACCAAGCACCCGTAATACCAAAGCACCAACGACTTTTTACAAGCTACCTCTTTCAGGCTCCTTGGAACGTTTCGATCGACAAGACACTACTGCGGAGAATACACCTCTTTTTAGACTAGTCCCGTATTTAAGAGTCTCTTCCAAATAAGTTTTCACTAGAAATAATCTGAAATTTTGAGTAAAATCAAGAAACCGATAAATACGGGTGGTGGCTAGAGTGGGCCGAAAAAAACACTTTTTTGAGTAGCGGATTCTATAATAGTGGGTATAAAAATTGCATGTATTTGCCCAGTAGTACGTAGTGCACTTAAACCAATCATAGGTATGATGAAAACGTTCTCAATTCTAACTACGATACTTCATTTTCATGCATTTTAGGCTTCGAAAAATGAAAACATGAAAATCGCAGCTGATCCTGTTTATGAAATGTTTGCAGATCAAATTTTCAGTTTTTTAATTATATTTAATACGGTGACCATGCACGTAAGATGATCATTATTTGATTCCAAATGAAGCATATGCATCTCAAACTCAGGAATAGCCCAAGCAATATCCACTGGTACCATTATTGGTAGCTGAAAACTAAGTATATCATAGTAAATATTAAAATAAGTTTAAAAACTGCCTTCTTTATGTTTTCAATGAACAACATTTATTATCAAGGAGATTCCGATAGTTTTTTGATGTCTTAACATGGAATCTCTTTTGTTGGTATAACCACAAATTTCGATAAATGAATCAACTTTTTTCCAAGCATTGCCAGTTTGTTTGAGTGCACTTGCAGTACATGTCACATTACCCTTCTCGAATAATCCAGGGTCAATAGCAATGCATGAAATCATTATATATGCCTAACGGGATGAATCAAGAGTCACATAAAAGTGGATACGCATAAATCACGAACGTCAAGCATCTATCCATATTGATGAATCTAATGGACTTCATGGTGCTTCAAAAACCATACAGCAGTCAAAAACTGAAAAAGTAATTGATGGTTCAAGAAAATCTATTTAGATCTGTAAAAAGTGTTTTCAAGAAATAGGCAAAGGTATTAATCATTATTGTGAGACACCAGCTAAGTCTCGAGAAAATGTGATACAATTTTTAGACAGAGTTTCAGAGAAACATCAAGAGCAAGTCATTACTTCAAAATTAAAATAAAAAATTGATACGCAGAGCGACAACAACGGTACTAGTAACAACTGAAGTATAGAATTTAGTTTGACTGCTTCAGGTTCTAAATCAAGAGTCGTTCTGAACACACAAAAGAGATGTAGTCTTCTCTGCCAAAAGATTGGATAATTTTCAAGTCAATACAGGTGCATCATCCAATCAGATAAAAAAAATATCAAATTTTCTTAGATATACATACTAGGGGTAAAAAGTCTGTAGCTGGATATTACACTCATCTCGCTTTAACTGTCCGACCTATCTGTGGCCGGCCTCACGGTTGTTCACACTTGAATGCTCCTGTCTCCCCCTGAGCGTCTCTTGACGCCCTATACTCAAGGTCTTCGCTCGCACAGTCAGCGCCGTGTCAGAAGTTATTTATATCGCGTCTCTCTGCGCATATACATTTGTACGTGTGCCGGTTTCAGAGACTATATATGCGGTCCTGAATTTTTACTCACTCGTCGCTCTAAATCCGGTTGGAACTATATTTTTAATAGCCTCCGCATACTGGCCGACCAGACTCGAGGCTGGCCAGGTTGCGCGAGATGAGTGTGTGTGGAACATGTTTCTGAAAAATTAAAAACTTTACAAGATGTTTAAAAAGATGGTATTTTTGAATCTGACACAGAAAAGGAGGCGATAAATAAAAAAAGACCTGCTGTTTGGGCAGATGCTGAGGAACTGTTGAAAGCTGTTTTGAAAGAGCGAAATGTAATCGGCAATTATGTCATTAAAGTAATGACTGATGTTGGTCAAGGTTTTTTCGAAATCTGCATGACTTAACGGTATGCAAACTGCAACATCAATGTATCCCTGTCCTCATTGTTTTGTAACTCTCAGAAATCTAAGAGATGGTTAGAGTAAAGTGGTACAAGTGTATGATATTAAGCAGAACAATGTTAATCAGTAGAAGTCATGGAGAAATTATAGAAACTGGAAGTGAGTGCATGACTTTAAAAACTTACGAAGATTTAAAAAAATTCTATGATATGTTTTGCTCTATGGGAAGGAATAAGAAATATGCCAAGCTATGATATAGCGTAGTGAATCCATCCATTTTTAATGAAGATGATGACATGTACGTAGAAGAAAAATGTGTCATTCCCAAGCTAGACATATTACTATATATTAGGTTTAAGCAAAAAGTTCATGAACTTCTATTCAGGAAATTCCCGAACTGCTACTGAAGTCCTGAGTTTGATATAATTTTTAAATTGCTGCATCGAGGTTCTGACTTCTGTGCAGCTTTCCGATAAAATTTATACCTATAATAAAACCGTGTACTTTTCATAAATATATGCGTACTAGAAAATATGTTTCAAGCTCTTCCGGTGTTATTAAGAAGTTTCAGAAATGTTCTTAAATATTGTGTTCATGTTATTTGACATACGAGCTTTCAAAAATATAAAAAATGTATGAACTTGTTTTTTTTTCTAGATTCCCAATCTCTATTAAGCTTGTTAGTTTGATATAACTTAAAATTTCCTGCGTATCAATTCAGACTTCTGTGCATGTTTCCAATAAAATTTTGAATAAATCAAAACTATATACCTCTATAATAAGCAAGTAATATATAATTTCATCACCTGATTGCCACAATAAGTAAGAAAACTTCTAGTTTTCCTTATTTATTTTGGTATATGATAAGAAAATATGGGTAAAAAATAATTGTTTAAACTTTGGCTATTTATTGTCTGTGCATACGCTCGGATTCTTTCGGACCTCGCACTTCGTGCTCGGCTTAGTTTACAGTGTAATTCATATATAGAAGCTTACTCACAAATATTACAAAACTGTCAGAACCTCTTTTTTCAAAGAGATTGTTTAATTTGTTTTGATTTTAGATTGGGGAAAATTAATTTACTTGAGGATCTATCGGCCTTAAGAAACACATTCTTATTATAATACTCGCGCTTCACGCTAAATTATATATATAATTAAAAAATTGATCAAACAACCACCGCAGGGTCCCTCTGGGAGCGACTGCCATCCATGAAAATGACACCGGCTCCCAGCAGAACCGCGGCAAATCACACCCATGGCCACGCTTCACAACCGTGAGATGGGCGGCCACAGGGTACGGTGAAATCACGATAAAGGGCCGGCGAAACTCTCGTGAGTCCTAAGGACACAGAGCGACCCAAGAATGACAGCTCTCTGCATCCATCTCGCAAGTACTTTGGCATTTTTCTGGCACGCGGGTATGGCTTCGAGGTTACGAACCAGTGATGGTTTAGCACCTCCGAGAGCACCG
>JAUMHM010000031.1:14526420-14540499 GCA_032362435.1 Melikaiella ostensackeni
GAAGCTCTCGGCGGCCCTGGTCGTTTTTCTTTTTAAATTCTCGATACGATTACCTGTTTCGTTAAGCACTGCTTCTTGGGCTCGAGAAGAACTCTGGTAGCAGAGCTGCCTTCAGTGAAAAGGTGCATCCT
The DNA here is from genome assembly GCA_032362435.1 of Melikaiella ostensackeni. Classification (NCBI taxonomy): domain Eukaryota; kingdom Metazoa; phylum Arthropoda; class Insecta; order Hymenoptera; family Cynipidae; genus Melikaiella; species Melikaiella ostensackeni. Next base: position 14,526,552 of record JAUMHM010000031.1, read on the forward strand.
AAGGCCACGAGTTCGAGTCTTGTCTCTGACGACTTCAGCCTTTTCCAGGTATAAGTTATTGTGATAACAAGCCTGAAAAGAAACTGGGGATTAAGTGACCATCCACATTTTCTTACGACTGAATCAGAAATCAGATGTTCAGGTAATAATTACAAGAGGCAACGGTGGTGGTGGTGTTTTCAAGTGCTCTTCACTTCCTGTGCCTCCTGCAGGCATATTTCCCATGTAAATGGCAGTCTTAGCGACTAAAGGAGACGTTCCATTTGGAAACTGCAAAGAGCCCAAACCGTGCGCATAGCCTGGCTGGAACTTTGAGTCCATTGGAAAGTAGAAGGATAAACCTCGGAAGTTCAGCATGAAGACCTGAAATCAAAGAGCACATTTTAATTAATTATATTATTTCACTACACATAAAATAATATACTATATTTAGAAATAAATTATAAGAGTTAAAAATATTTAAAAATAAATTTACCTGCTTATCACTGTCATAGACACCAGGATGAGTTGCTCCAAATGAATGTTCGATCTGTTCAATGGATGGCAATACTTCTGGAGAGTTGAAGGGCAAACAACAGTACTTAAGTTTAACTAATCTCATATTGTAGATTTCAATAATCTTGAGCCTCTGAACGACGGGATCGAAGATGAGCCGCACGCCATCGTGAGGCAAATTTATTACTAGGTCTACTTCTAGCGGATTCTGAAAAATTAATTTCAAATTGTTAAAAAAGTACTGTTTGATAATTATTATTAAGTATCAGGAAGGAAAAGGACAATAATGTTGCTCCAACTCTATCGGACCATTTACTACAAAAATCCCAACGTTTCGAGAATCCACTATTCTCCTCATCAGGGTTATATTGTTCTAATCAGATAACATCGTTAGAAGAGTATGTACAATTGTAATACGATGGTCATCCATCTTTTGGAGTAAATGTCCTCAGTATTAATCAGAATAATAAGTTAAATATGAAACTTGAAATTTCAATAAAAAGTAGACGGAAGTAAGATTAGAATTATAAAATGATGAATTTATCATTTATTTATTATCATTTATCATCATGTTGTCTTTTTCCTTCCTAATATTAGCTTCTCGAAAGTTAAACAACTTTAAGATTATTACTGAGTAATCGCAACATTAGAGCGTAAAATTAATGAATCAGTCGAGGGGTGATTCACCCAGAAATTACACAGGGTTTGTCTTTTTTACACTTTCGACTCTGTTTCCCTTCAAATTTGTCTCCTCGCTCGATCTTTTTTCTCACTTCCTCTTATTGGGAGTCAGCGTGAAATCAGCGTCGTCTGATTTCAGAGTGAATACCGACTCGGAATTAATAAGTTTGTTTTTATCCCAATTTTATTGATTGAATAAGGTTTGTGACTGCACTTTTTATTATTGAATTCTTTGCAATAAGCAAACATTAGTGAATTGTTTCTTATCTCTGTTTGCAAAATTTTGTTCTTTAGATGAGCTTTTTATGTCTACGATAGATCACTGACAAAGACAGATAGCCTCTCTGATATTTCATAATCACTATTATTACAACAGCGAATAGTGTAAGTCATCTGTTTCTTTACCCGTGTACCTTCACCAATTTGAACAAAGGGACATTTTCTAAAGTTAATTATGGAACATAAAGAGGATTTAAAATTAGGAATAAATTTATTCATAAAAAAATATTTTAAAAATGTTTTGGTGAAAATACCTTTGCATGCTTTTTGTGCAATTCTGTTACAAAAGATGAGACATTAAGCAAAGATTTGTTCCAATCTACATGGTTGCCTATGAATACCTAAGATTTCTTTTAATTGAAGTATTAATGATTAACTCAATTTACCAAAAGATATCTATTTTATTTAAATATAGTTTACAAATTTAAGGAATTTATTAATTTTTAGAAACGTGTTATGATTCTGGACTATTACCTTTTTCTATTTAAAAAAAAGAAATAGTCTGAATAGATTGGTTCTAAATTAACCTACAAAAAATGACTTCGTTTGAGTTTATGTTATTTAAAAGTTTTTTTCAAATTTACTAAATAGAGACATTAAGCCATAGACTTTGCTTCCGTTCCGGTAAGGTTCGATTCTTGGTCAACTCTACAATAATCTTTACACAAAATATTTATTGCTGAAAATTATTCCGATCAGTTTTCTTCATTATTAAATTATTTATTGAAAAACATATTGCACTTTCAATAAAAGTAGGGTCAAATGACCTTGAAAAGCACTGTAAAATATTTGATGTAAAATTCCACCACGAATAATTGGACATAAAATACCAGTCATTCCTACTGTAAAATTACAAAAATATAATGTAACATAACTCGGACAGGTATAATCACATGTAGATAGCCTGCTGTTTTCCACAAAAATTAACGACTTTTTACCCGATTGTTGTGATTTTATATTTTGTATTTTTTTAATTTGCAGTGTAATTTTACACTAAGAATCCCTAGTATTTTATATCCAATCATTGAGAGTGGGATTTTACATTCTTCTTGTAAAATTTCAAGATTTTTTAGAAATTCCTTTACAAATCAACAAAAATTCATATGAAATCTGTAAAATTCCAGTGTCTTTAACAGGAAAAAGTTTCTAAGACAGAACGGCAATTTGCCTTGGATTTTTTAATGTATTTTTATTGACGTCTTTTAAGAGCCTTAAAATTCACAGTAAGATAATTTCATCTGAATGCATAAACATTTAGGCAAACATAACAAAAATTAATTTCTCATGGATATTCGTCAATGTGAATTAAGGTAGGTATATTAAAATATTATGAATCATTAAATGATCTTGCGGATTATAATAATTTTGAGCAAATTTGCACGATATTATGATTTTATTAAGATTAATATATTCTTTATATATTTTTATATTTACATATTAAGACAATTATAAAACATTCATATAAGAAATAAATTAAACCACTTTAATTTGAATAACGTTTTAATTAGAACACTCATGTAAAACTTCATCTTATTCTATAAATAACTCCGAAACATGGCCACATTTGAATTGATTGCACTTTTGTAAAACTTAGAAATATCAGAACAGGAATTTTAAAAATCAGATTCACATTGTGTTTTAAGATTTTCTTAGATACAAGACAATAAGATCAGTAGATTTACATTCAAAATACAAAATAATAAATTAAAATATTATTTTATTTCTTTTGGCGTTTAAGAGTATTTCTAAATGCAAATACAATTTCAAAAATTTTAAAACATAATAAAAAGATTGTAAATATGGTAAAAGTAAGTTTTTCGTGTTATTCCTAATTTAGGGTAGGTCGAAAAAAAATCTGTAATTCATAAACAGCCTAGCACTAAAAAGTTCGATTTTACCGTCCCTCATAACTTGTGTAAAATTTGAAATAGATCGTTGAATATCCTAAGATTCGACGGGGCAAAAATAAGTTTAAAAAATTCGTGATTTTCAGATTTTTGCAAAAATCTCTAATATTATTTTTTTTGTCATCTATATAATATAACCAAATTTCAAAAATCTTGTAAGATTTCAATATTTTCAGTTTTTCTAGGACAAAATATCATTTTTATAAACCTCAAATAACCAAAATAATTTTTAAAAGCTTTGCAAACTATTATACAATTTTTTGAGCATGCAGAAACATTATCGCACTTAAAATTTACTCTGAAAAAAAATGTATATATTTTAACAATTCAAACTGTCAGACCCTAAATTCATTTCTGAATTTTTTATAGGTAAATTTTGAGTGCGATAAAATTTCCACAGGCTCAACAAATTTTTAGGATAGATTGCAAAGCTTTTAAAATTTATTTTAGTTTATGGAGGTTTATAAAAATTAGATTTTTTCCTAGAAAAACTGAATGTATGGAAAACTTACAAGATTTTTTAAAATTGGGCATAATTTAGAATGTAGATTACAAAAAAAAATAGTATTGGCAATTCATGCAAAACTCTGAGAAATAAGAATTTTTCAATCTTATTTTTAGCTGAGGTACCTCAGGATATTGATCGATCTATTTCAAATTTCATAAAGGTTATAAGGGACCCAAAATGAAACTTTTTGGTGCTGGGCCATTTTTGATTTCTAGTTTTATTCTTTTTTGATTCACTTTAAATCTCTAGAATACCAATATTGTACTTCCCTTAATAGTTTTCTTAATTATTGAGACAAATATCAGGACATACAAATTGGGAAAAGAAATTAAAAACCATTCTTAAAATACTGAAATCTTAAATATTTCTTTGTCATATTTGTCTTTTTTTAACTCAATTAAAGTGATTTAACTTTTGAATTTTGACTAATAAAGCGAAAAAACAATAGCAGTTTTTATTCATAGGTTTATTCTAGAAAAAAAAAGAGTCCAATTTCCTCTATTAAGCACACTTGTAGTTTTTAAATAGTTGAAAATTGGTCAATATGAGTGAATAATTTTTTTAAAAAAGATAAATATTATATGCCACGAGCATCAAACAATTTAGGCACATTGATTTAAATAACTTATGCTTAATAAATAATTTAAACACTCAACATTTTTTTTATATTTTGAAATGAAGAGATTTACTTTTAATTAGATTCTCCTATTAAGACAAATTGACTAAAAAAAATCAATTATAACTTGAAAATCATGTACGACGCAACGTCAATAAACTATATACTATGCTACACTACACACTACGTTAAAATTCTAAATTCGATGAAAAGTGACAACAACGTTAAATAGTACTTACGGTATCACTATACAGGACTTGAACTCCTCTAATAATGCCCACTTGAGACTGTATGATAGATACAGACTGGGAGAAATGCATTCCTGAAATTGGAAAGAAATAATGGACAATGGTCATTTCAGACATTTCAATTTTCCATTCACGACCGACATTCAATCTACGTGTCTCAGCTGACTAATTAACATAAAAAAGCAAAAATAGAGACATAATGAATCTGATAAAGTGAGAATGTTTGTCAACACCATTGGTGGATACGGTTTCATTATCAAGTCTGTGAGGTTGAATGAGCCCAAAGAAAACATTGGAACGCCTTATTCGAAATTTAAAAAAAAACGTTCAAAACAGTTAGCTCTGTTGATTAGAGACATTTAAGTTATTAGGGAAACCACTTTAATTATATAATGCGTATTACAGCAGAAATTTACACGCCGCCCCTGGCTGGGAGCTTTTGTTTACATGCAATTGTCAAAATAAACGCGTATCGAGAATGGAAGGAAAACGAAGGCATTCAACGAATTCAAGAGTGGCGTCATTTTCACAATTTGGCGACGTCACTCGATTGATTGTTAAAAAACGGTTGATATTACATTTAAAAAGAGATTTCTTGCTTTTTGGAACTTTAGGCGTAATACGATAGCAAAGAGTAGGTGATACACTTTGAAGATGAGGTTTCGTCACTTGCCTAAAATAAATTCCCACTGCTCGCAGCCGAGGGATCTTTCGGGCACCACCTCGAGCTCCAGCATTCTATGATCCGTTCGCTTTTCCTGCCCGGAAAAACTTGACAATCACTCGCGACGCGGCCTCGATTTTCACGAGAACTGCGTTGTTTCTTTGTCTTTCCTACGACGTACACGACCAACGATCAGCAAGCGGCCATATTGCTTTTTCCGCCAGTCACTACCAAAGCTACGGCTGGCGAACTGTCACCGAACAGCTGATGCTCTTGCACTCATCCCGTCCTCAGGGCCGTACGAACCATGTGAGATTTGAAACAGTAACGTACAATTAAAAAAATATTTGTTAAAGAATATGTTTTTTTTTTTTTAATTAAATTTTCTTCATTTCTGTATCAAATGGTATCACACGTGTACAGAAAGTTGCATGGTCTAGAAGTTTGGTAACAATAAAAAAAATTCACATTTTTTGCTAGTGAACATTAATAAAAAATGAAAAAAGTTTGTTTAATTTAGAATTTTTTGAAAATGTTCAAAAAACATGTTTCCTTGGACTGAGTTAAATGCATACTTTTTTGGAAAAAACAAATAGGTCAAACCTGAAATTTCTTCAGCTTGAATCATGACTGACTTAAATTACGCTGGACATCCAAAACTTAGAGCAGATGTCGCCACTTCTTTTGGCTCCTTAGGGCGCACACTTTCTAGCATTTTCTATTATTCATGGCGAACAACTATTCGCTGAAATTTCGGACATGTGCAACGGAGGTTATTTTTCGACGCATGTGCCAAGTTTATCCAATAGCTGATCGTCCTGATCGCCATGAACAATACAAAATTGTAGAAAACATGCACCCTAAGTAGCCAAAAGGAGTGGCGACATCTGCTCTGAGTCTTGGGTGTCCAGCCTAATCGATTTAAATTGAATTAATCACTTATAAGCATATAAAAATTAAATTAAAATTAAATTAAATTAAATTTTCCAAAAATTCAGAATTGAACAAATTTTTTTAAATTTTGTATTTTTATTACTTTTTTCTATTAAAACTGCACATATAAACAATTTTCGATCATTTTTGAACACAGGAAATTTTTTTGAATTTTCAAATCCAAAAAGGAAACAGAAGATATTGTCCGATCGAAAAAGGTTTTGCAGCTGAAAAGTTGGTATGGCTGGACAACTTTTGCGCTGTATTAGAATTCAATCAGAAATAAAAATTTGGAAGTCGAACCATTATAGAAAATTGTAACGATTCTGTAAAAGTTTTGGAAAAATATGTCATATGCGTTCTATAATAATTCGGGAAAATTGTTACAGGCGTTCTGTAACCAACCTATAACAGCTTTGTAACGACGGTTTTGTGAGAAATAACAGTTATGTAGGTGTTATTCAATTGTAATACATATGGAACAATGTTACATAATAGATGCGCAACATCGTTACATAATAATTATGAAACAGTGTTACATAAGTGGTATGGAAGAGTGTTTTGTACCGGATTTAAAATATTATACAGCGATAAAAAATGTTGACACTTCTATAAATATTTGCAATCAAAGGTTTTGATAATAATTCCTGCTATTAGGCCAGTCCTACAATTACATAAAATTGTATTCTGCATATTTTATGGGATACTTACATAACACTATCATGAAAACTATCCATAGAATACTAGTGTAACAAATTTTACAAATCGTAAGTTACCGAATGTCTGTGACACTATGGTTTTGTAAAAGTTACATAGCAGCTCTTACTCATCGTTTTAAATTGTGTTATATATGAGATACAGAATAGTACTTGATAGATATATTACAGTAGTTGTACATAACAAATGTGGAACCATATCCCAGTAAACATAGTTACAGAACAAATCTGTAACTATTCAGGAAAAGGAAAGAATATGTTTTATAACAGGTTAGTAACCAGCGAGAAACTTTGTCATCCCCCATACTCTGTAATAATTCTGTACCAGTTCTAGAACGCTGTGACACATGTTCTGTAACAATTCTAGAACAATGCTAGATCTATGTTTCGAACGTTCTATAACAACTCTAAAACAAATTTAGAACTCTGTTATGCATGTTCTGTAACAATTCTAGAACTTTGTTACCCATGTTCTATAATAATTCTGGAACAATTCGATAACAGTTCTAGATATGTTATGTAACAAATATAGAACAGTCTTATAATATAGGAAACAAAGACGAAAAGAGCCCCCTGATTATATGAATGTCCAAGGTACTTGTTTGGAAAGTTGTTCGCTAATTGTTTAAACAAGTTTTTCAAAACAAATACATTATTTACGAAAAAAATTATTCTGTAAAATATTTTTTTCACAAGGATTGAACCAAGACAAGACTTTCTTCTATTCACACTTTTTTTGGACAGTTAACCGCTTTCAAGTTGAAGCGTTATAAGCAATTAAATTTGCACCTACTAAAATTGACATATTTGCAGATAGATATCTCAGCACCTATCGGCCCGAAAAATTTCGAAAAAAATGTAAATGGCTTCGCAAGTCACGTACTCACAGAAAAAAAAGACATTTTCCGATCAAACAAAATGTTTTGTTTGTACAAAAGTATAAACAAATTGATCGGGAAATTTCCTCTGTGAAGCACGTGTTTTGAAAAGCTATTTGCGTTTTTTTTTAAATTTTCCGGTTCAATAGGTGCTGATATATTTACCTGCAAATATGTCAGTTTTAGTGCAAATTTAATTTTTCTTAACGCTATAACTTGAAAATGGTTAACTGTACAAACAAAATATAATAGAGAGAAGAAAGTCTTGCCTTGGTTCAAGCATTCTGGAAAATGTTTTACGCATTTTTGTCATAAAACACTGTATTGAAAAAAAAAACTTTCAAAACAATTAACGACCAACTTTTCGAAAGAGTACCTGGATATTCATAATCAGAGGGCCTTTCTAGACATGTTAAGCCAAAGTTACCCTATAGACCTCTCAGTGCGTGTTAAAGAATATTAATTTTCTTAACATAATTACAAAAATATAGCTGCGTTTTGCTTCTTTTCAAATAAATTGTGTTTATAAAAAACTTTACGGTAGTACAATTCTTTCTTACCGTCATAAGTTATGAAAATAAGATATTTAATAGTTAATCTGAATAATTCAATTGTAATAGTGTTCTATAGAACGTCGATGTAACACTTTGACATGACGGCACAGTTCCAGAATAAATTTGGAACCATTGTTACAGAACGCCTGTGATTGGTTGATTTTAAAACCTCGTTTAGAAGAGTTCACTAACAACTGTTCTGTGGTCCTAATTTTTGTTCTTAATTTATTCTAGAATGCATTATAGTAACAACGTTCGAGAACGTCGACATAGCACCGTTACGGCACAGCTCTAGAACAAACATGGAACAAATGTTATAGAACGTCCGTGATTGGTTGGTTCTAGAACAATGATATAACAACTGTTCTATAACAGCTATAAATTTTTGTTCCTAATTTGTTCTAGAGCATATTATATGGAGGGAAATGGATGTTCAGCCGTAACATCTAGATGTTAAGAGTTAACACATTTGATATTTAACTATAGGACACCCATCTAGGATGTTAGAGGTTATATTAATCTATAATGTTCAAAACCATGCACACGACCATGAAACAGAATGTTCGGCACTTCGAAGTTCTTCATGGAGAAAAAATTGCATTTTCTTTAACTATTTTATTCTTGATGTTTCACTTTAACATCTCAGACAGTAAAATCAAATATATATTTTTATTTACGCTTAACATCTCAGCAGGATACCCGTGGATATCTGTATATTAGGCAGTACTATCAAATCCTTTAACAACTACGTTTAAACATCAATTTTTCTCCGTGTCGTAGTAACAGCGTTTGAGAACGCCGACCTATCACCGTTACGGCACAGTTCTAGCCAAACTTGGAACAAACATTATCAAACGTTTGTGATCGGTTTGTTCTGGAATAGTTCCGTAGCAACTGTCACAGAACATTGCCGTCACATAGATCTAGAACAGTTCTGTCACAATAGTGTCACAGTGTTCTAGAACACTGTTACCTTTTTATTCTATAACAGTTCTGTCATCATCTTGTAACAATTGTTATGGAACACTATTCCTTTTTTGATCTAGAACAGTTACAGAACGTGTTTGCTGGGATGTACTTAAACTCCATGCGGTAATATTATTTGCTTTGTATAGTATTATGCAATGTTATTACTGGGATTACTGGGATCAATCTGGAAAACTAGTGTAACAAATGTTGCAGAACGTCTGCCTTATACTATGTACCTATATCAATTAAGAACAGTTCCCATTCACACAGTTCTTGAATTATTATATAACGTTTTATAACGCAGATATCACACCGTGATGATGTACACAGTTACATAACTCAAATGGAATCAGTGTTATAAAACATTCGTAACATTGTGACATTAAAAATACGTCATATTTGCAAAATTCAGTGGGGACGAATGTCACAGAACTTCTGACACTGTTGTTCTGTAGCAGTTAAATAACAACTGTTGCGGAACACTTCCGACGTACTCACAATTCTGGAACAAATATGTAACTTAGTTGTAACAATATTATATAACACTATTACCTTTTTTAGAATTGGGTTTAAAAATCGTACATTGGTTGTCACTACTATCATCAATTTATTATACTGTTACCTTTTGGTTGAGGAGCAATTACAAAACACGTTAGCTGGGACAGTGAATATCCCATATATGGGTCATTATTTTTCGAATTGCATTTCTCTTAGGGGCTGTACTTAAATTACGTAACGGATTATCGCCCTCTCCAGACCCCCACCCCTTTTTAAACCATTAAACATTAAACTGCAACAAATTTACACAGAGTGTCTGACCAACCCTCCTCACCCCCATGAGCTGTTACATAATTTAAGTACGGCCCCTTACGACTATGCCATTTGTACTAAATTTTTAGAATTACAAGAAAAAATTAATAGATGTTTTTGTAATTCTACAAAAATTTGTTAACATACCTCAAGACATTTTTTTAAAATGCTGTCATATTTATCAAGGATTCTGCCTCGTAATTTTCACTCTTTTAAAAAAATGGCTATGCGCACCTGAGATTTTGAGGTTCAAATCTTGCCAAATGTTTTTGGTTTGTGGTATTTTTCATATTTTATAAAATAATATTATCGACGAATAATTTGAAATATACTGTCTCATCTGATACATCTTATTGAAGAAATTACATTAATTTGAAAAAAATGTTTAGAAGGGCTTAATTGCGGCTCCGGGTCTAATAAGGGGACATAAATTTCTCCCTTGCAAAAACGAAGTCCCTTGAAGGTTTGAAGTCACTTGAAGTCAAAATAAAGGCTATATAAGGGGTAAAATTTGGCAAGTGTACCCGTCTCAAATTTTGTTGTTCCCAATCTTATCGAAAACAAAATTAATTTTTATACAACTTTATTCATATCTGTCGAGTAGCAGTTACACTTTTTATCGAATTGCATTTTTAAGAAAAAGAAAAAATAAATTTCTACCGAAGGAGATGAACTTTCAAACCAAAAAACAACTTTTCTATGAAACAATCGACTGTTTAATTCGCAAATATGAATTTTTGACAAAAAAGTTAATTTTGAACCAAATTGTTGAAATTTCCACTCAAAAAGACGAATTTTCCACAAAATAGTTGAATCCTCTACCAAAACAGATTAATTTTTAAGTAAATAGTTGCATTTTCGACCAAAAAATATGAATTTTCAATTCAAAGTGACGACTTTTCTACAAAACAATTGAATTTTCGATGCGCAAATATGAATTTTCGACAAAAAAGTTTATTTTCAACCAAATTATTGAAATTTCAAGCCAAAAAGACAAATTTTTAACAATACAGTTGAACTTTCGATCTAAAAGGACAAACTTTCAAAAAATAGTTAATTCCTCAACTGAAGCTAATTAATTTTCAACTAAGAAGATTAGTTTTCTACCAGAAAAGACGAAGTTTTGACTAAAAAAAAATTGTCAAATAAGAATGAAATAGTTAAATTTTCCTTTACAAAAATTAATTTTCAACCGAAAAATATAAATTCTCAACCAAAAATATAATAACAGACTTTTGAACAAAATATATGAATTTTCAACTAAATAGTTGGATTTTCAATAGAATAGTCAAATTTTCAATGAAAAAAAAAAACGAATTTCTTGGAGGTCATCTTTCAACCCAGAAATATGAATTTTCAACAAAAATGTGAGTTTTCAACCAAATAGTTGCATTTTTCAAAAAAAAAAAATGGTAGTTAATTTTCATCCAAGTATGTACTTGAATTTTCAATCCAAAAAGACTATAAGCGATAAGTTTTCAATCAAAATTGCAATACTCAAATTTTCGGATAAAAAATTAATTACTGACCATAAAAAGAGAATTTTCAACAAATTAGTTAAATTTTTAATGAAAAAAAATGAATTTTTTAAGAAGGAGTTCAACTTTCTACCCAGAAATAGGAATTTTCAACAAAAATGTTAGTTTTCAACCAAATAGTTGAATTTTTAATAAAAAAAGATGACATTTCTACCAATAGATATGAATGTTCAAACCAAAAAGACAAATTTTCTGCAAAATAGTTGAATTTTAAATCCGCAAATATAAAGTCTCGACTTAAAAGTTAATTTTCATCCAAACAGTTGAAATTTGAAGCCAAAAGGACAAATTTTCAACAAAACAGTTGAATTTTCGTCCTAAAAAGACAAACTTTCGAAAAATAGTTGATTCCTCAACTAAAACAAATTAATTTTCAACCAGGAAGACTAATTCTCTACCAGAATACCCGAATTTTCAACTAAAGAAAAAATAAAATGTCAACCAAACATGAAATAGTTAAATTTTCCTCTACAAAAATTAATTTTCAACTAGAAAATATAAATTCTCACCCAAAAATATAATAGCAGTTTTTTCAGCAAATTATATGAATTTTCATCCAAATAGTTGAATTTCTAATCCAAAAAAGACTGAAAACGATAAGTTTTTAACCAAAATTGCAATACACAATTTTTCGGATTGTCGAATTTCGAATTTCGGATTTTCGGCCTAAAAAAAGAGAAATTTCAACAAATTAGTTAATGTTCTAACCAAAGAGATTAGTCTTTAGCCAAATAGTTGAATTTTCGAAAAAAAATGAATTTTTAACAAAGGAGTTCAACTTTCAACCAAGCAGTTGAATTTTTAACCAAAAAAGATTAATTTTCCGACAAACAGTTGCATTTTTAATCAAAAAAGATGAAGTTTCTACCAAAAAGATGAATATTGAACTAAAAAGACGAATTTCCAAGAAAAGTGTTGAATTTGCAACCAAGAAAGATTTTACAGTCGAGAGTGAAACAAAAATTCAGAAAAATTGTTGAATTTTCAAGCCAAAACCGCGAATTCGCTACAGAACAATTGAATTTTTAACCCGCAAAGGTGAATTTTAAACAAAAAAGTTTATTTTCAACCAAATAGTTGATTTTTCAACACAAGGAGACGAGTTTTTAAGAAAACACTTAAATTTTTAAGCAGAAAGAATGACTTTCCAACATAATTGTTGAAACTTCAACAAAATAATTAAATTTTTAACCAAATAATAAAATGTTTAACCTTTTGAAGATGAATTCCCCACAAAAAGTATAATAGTAGTCTTTTAAACCAAAGAGATAAATTTTCAACTAAAATGATGAATACTAAACTGGAATGGTTAAATTTTCAGTTAAAAAAATTAATTTTCAACAACAAAAAACGAATATTCAATTCTGGAAACTATCATTTTTTTGCTTTTAAAAGTTTTTCTATATGTATACTAGTTCCTACTCCCACTTCTGGAAGATTTATAACTCTCTACGACCAACAAGGAATGTTTTAGATAATTTTGAATTTTGGGGTGGGAGAAAAATTGCAATTTTCCTGCTTTGGGCCATAAATATCTATGGCCCTGGAAATCATTTTTTTATCTTCAAAAAGTGTTCCTTCAGATTCATGTAGCTCAAGTATTCGTCGAAACTTAATGATTTGGCGTTTGAAAAAATGTAGGAAATTTATTCGAACGCTCAGGTTTCAATGTCCATGTAGAATAAATTGTAGACAGTCATGACTGTGTCGTGGCATAAGGGCCCTGGAAATCGTCGGAAAAACCCGTTTGTAAAACTGAGTCCAAGCGGAGAAGCGATTTTGTCTAGTTCTTTGCGTACATAATCTAAAGAATAACAAGATTTGCAGAAAAGGCTGCTTTTTCGGAAAAAATTCTAATTTTATGTAATAATCGAAATAAGAAATGCGCCTTGATTAGCGGCACCACGACGATATTGGTCGCGATGGTAGATAAGGTGTTCTACTATTTATCTAAGAAGGGACTAGGTAAGACAGTTTTCTCGGCTTCATAACATATCATATAGAGTTCTTAAGTGCCCAAGAATTTGTGTTGAGCAAATGCTCTCGAGCATATGCTCAGCATTCAGGCTCGAACAGTGTACTGAAAAAGAACATCCAAAAAGTTCACAATTCAAAAATAGACTTTGAGACTACCTATTTTTTCGGCTCATTA
>JAUMHM010000031.1:14575018-14589936 GCA_032362435.1 Melikaiella ostensackeni
TCTTTCTTTTTCTCCCTCCTTTTTCTTTTTGTTTTGTACATTTGTCTCTAATGAGCCGGAAAAGCGGGTAGTCTCGAAGTCTAATTTTGATTTGTAAACTTTTTGGATGTTCTCATTTCAGTACACAATTTTTTTTTTTTTTTGGAATTATCTGAATAGATTGGTTCTAAATCAATCCACAAAAATAAAAATAAAATATTTTGGCCGGTTTGGAAAGTTTCTTTCTCTCCAAAATCTTATTGTCTGAAGTGGTCAACTTTTTGGCAATTAGCCTAACAGAGCTGATGAATAAAATACTTAAAAAATAATTTTTACATAACACAGGCATGATTTCATCTCTTTCCAATGCCTATGAAGCGGGGTTAAAGTTCAACTTTTCAGTTCGCAGGAATTAAAAAGTTACGTCAGAGGTGAGTAATGAAAATTATCAAGCGATCAGTAGATCGCGTCAACAGATTGTTTGAGAGATTGGACCAACCCGATGCGATAAGTTACCACAAATTTCCGATAAATTACCATAAATTACTATAAATTATCGAAAATTTTGGAAATTTTCGGATATTCTGAATTTCGGTAAATTTCTCAAATTTTCAAGAATTTCAACAATTTTAAATAATTTTTAAAATTTCAAATTTTCATATTAAAATAAAAATAAAGTTTCCAAAATTCCTCTATATGAGCAGAAATCATGTCTGTGTTCCAATCATGTCTGAAATCATGCATTTGTTATAAAAAATATCGCAGGCATCAAGGGGTAGAGGACTTTTTACGACTCGTGTATGTATTCAATACTCGTCAAAAAAGTTCCCCTCTCCCCCTTGGTGTATAATATACTATTTTTTAAATAAAATTTTTTGTTAAATAGTAAAAAATTAATGATAGCAGAACGCACTGTTTTAATATATCTTCGATTTATGAAATTCGATTTTCCGGCATAGATGGTTCTTTATAGTAATGATGATCTTAGTAAAGAATAAATACGGTTTCTCAAGTATAGACCTTGCTCTCCTGTTGTTTCATTATAATTTTCCAGAACTAGACTGAGTGGAAGATAATAAGAGTGCAGAGTACATCCTGTCTCTTCCTATGTAAAAAATAAAATGAGATAACTGTTAATTAAGTTCGTAACCTTTGCCAATGATCTTCATGACACTTTTGTTCTTCAGAAATCAGAGTCAGTCGGAACTGCGCTTTGAAAAGTTTGAAGAGGATAAAATCAATAAAAAACACGTTCTCAAGGTACGAGGTTCATTTCCTTATTCTAAAACACAGGCCTGCGAGGTTCTTCCCACTGAGATTTAGGATTGATTTTTCACGTAATTTTGTTTTCTTAACACGAATTTGTGTCCAAAAAATTACCTATTACGTCTAGTTTTTGAAAAAATTGGGGTTAAAACTCTCAAAAATCGCGTTTTTGACCATTTTTGGAAAAAAATAGCGAACGAACTCGATGTGTTAGAGACTTCATAAAGGGCTTAAATTAATGCTTAAGCCCTGCTTTTTAAGTCTGGAATAACAGATATTATAAGAAAAACTTAGTTGAAGTGCTGTTTTTCATTTTTTGTAAATCCTGCTCGCATCCATACATCGAAGGTTATGAAAATGTATAAGTGCAAGCATGATTTCCGAAAAATTGAAACAGCACTTCGAATAAACTTTTCTGATAATATTTGTTTTTTCTGTCTTAAAGGACATGATTTGTGTACTAATTCAAGACTTTTACGAAGTCTCTAGCACAATGGGTTTGTTCGCTATGATTTTTCAAATATAGCCAAAAACGCGGGTTTTTGGAGGTTTCAACCATAATTTTCTCAAAAGTCCCATGTAATAGGTTTGAAAAAAGTACAAAAACTCAGGCCTGGATTATTGATCATAATGTACACAAGTAATATATACACTTACAAAAATACGTATCTATATACATATAGATATAGATAATAGACCAAAGTTCTCTTGATAGTGAAATTAAAAGGAAAGTTACCTGTTCTTTAATCTCTTTTTGTTATGATATTTCGCTTGTTTACGCAAATATTCAAAGGAAGATCCAAGAAAGTATTAATTAGGCTGGAAATTTCGGACATGCACAGTTAATGTTATTTTTCCATACATAGGCCAATTTTAGCCAATAGCTGATTATCCTGATCGCTATGAACAATGCAAAATTATAGAAAACAAGCACCTTAAGGGACCAAAAGGAGTGGCATCATCTGCTGTGAGTTTTGGGTTTCTAATCCAATTCAGAAATGTTTCAATTTCCCGGATAAAATGCAAGAACTTGCTAGACATAACTGCCTCGCAGAAGGCTTGACCCGATCGCAGCCAATAAGAATTAAGAATTTCATCCAACCTCCGTGTTATCATCAGCCAGCCGACGCTATTATCATTAGAATTCTTGATGTTGCGAAAACACTAGGCCGATTACACAATAAATAGACTGAAAAGGCTCATAAATAGAACTCGGCAATTGTACATAGTAGAATCGTAATAATGAATCGCATTTAAATTTTCACATTCCAGATTTTGAAAATCAAAATCATTACTTTACACAAACTCATATCATTATTCATCTACACAAAGTGTATGTACGGGAACAATTTTGGTACCAAAATTTAAAGAATTTTGTACTTAAACGTAATTAAATCAAATGCACGCTCATAAAATGATCAAAGTGTTATCTCTAGGGGCATAGAAAATATCAGGTCCAGACACTGAATGGACTACGGACCGAGGCGAGCATGGCAATGACCAGAGGCCTGTGAAACGAGTCACCAATTCTGGGGCTTCTCGAAATCTACTTGTGAAACTAAATTAATCGGCCACGAAAATTAAGGCCATGTAATGCTTACCTGATTCCTGCTTTACCGACATTCTTTCGCAAAAACATATGTCTACACGAATTGAGATATCGAGTGGAAAATTTGGGAAGTTAAGTGAAAAATATTGTGAAAAAATGTTGATAAGGTAGGAACTGGGTAAGCATTACATGGCCTTACAATCAGTCTCATATGAAAAATGCAATTAAGTCTTGTTACATTTCCGTCTTCATTAAATTGCAGTATGCTGAAAGATAGCAGTATTATATAAGCATATTGTTGCATAATTTTGTTCTAAAAAAATAATCCCTTAAATAATTTTTTTATCTTATATATTATTTAACAGATTGTGATTTTGACATTCCATGATAAGTATTTTCATTCTCATCTATCAGGAGAAATGGGTTTTGGTTTAATTTTTCTGATAGCATAGTTATTTTCTTAATCTATTTATACATCACAATGATTTACACTGAGCAATTGTGTGCAGAATATTGTTTGCTAAAGAACGTAATCGCATATCCGCAAGACATCAGAAAATTATGATGTACATTTTCTAAATATTATAGATATTTACTTTTTGGCATATGAGAAAGTAGATGACTTAATTGGGATAGAAAGTAGGAAAATCTTAATTAAGATACGATTTGTTTATTGTATGATGTGCTTTTTGATGATATTTACCGATTTCATAATCTTAATTGGTTCAATAATGATAAAAGCATAAACATGTTGATATTCTTTCAATTTTTTGAAAATATAATTGAGTATTTTTAAATCACGAGTTGTTATCAGCTGATACTTAAAGCTGTCAAGTATTTCGTCAGCAAATATACGACATGGAAATACGAAACAACATTTTAGAACATGAAAGGGCATTATTTATGACCTAAAAAAGAGGAAAAAACCTGGTTGAAGTAGATTTCCATTAAAAGAAAAGATTCCTTGAAATTATTTTGGTTAAATTATTCAACTTTAATAAATGTTTCATATAATATATCTTATGTTTCCATAATTCACCTTGTACTTTTTGCGCTTTGAATTTGAAAAACCAGAAATCGTAGGGAAATCCTATTGTCCTTTTTGATGCGCTTAAATTTGAACTTTGCCTTTTGTAAATGTTAAAGTTATTTTCATAATGGCGATAATAGTAATCGTGGCGAAATTCATATAATAAAGATAACAATATTCCCTTATGATAATGCACCGGATAATCGAAAAAAGATAGTGAATTTCATTTATTCTTAGTAAATAAACGTTTAAATGTTCTTGATAAGACGTGAAGTTATATCGGTGTGAACTAGAATGTTTTGAAATTTCTTTGATTGTTTTCTTTTCATTTAATGGAATGTTTATTTATTCAATGTTGTGCTAAAATTTCATAAGGTTATGTATTTATAGAAACTGTTGAGGCCTGGTATTAGTGGGAAACTCGGTTTTCCATTTTTCGAAGATTCAAACATTCATGAAGCGAGTTTCCCATTGGAAATAAGTGTTAAAAAATTTTATATTGGCATAATTTCATACAATTCTACCAAAGAATTGAATAAATGAACATTTCAATATAAAAAAAGAAAACACAAAAAGAGCACAAAAATTTTTTAAAAAGTGTTTAAAGTCATTTTTGTTGAAAATGTCCAAAAAGCGCATCTTGCTGCTTTGGAAAATTAATACACAGGTATTATATATTATTATTATTATTCCTTATGTTATAGGAATTATAAAAAAAAAACATTAAGATCAATTCAGATATGAAAGCCTGATGATAAAGTCGTTTAATTATTAAAGCCTCAAAATTGAAACTATTTTATATATTTATATTATTTATTATTTTAATTTTTTATTATTATTATATTATAATTATATATTATATGATTATATACTACTATAATAAAATAAAAACTTGAACAAATTTAGTGTTTATTTAGTCCTGATAGAATGTCACTTTTTCAAAAGATCACTGCCAGTCACTTTTTTGAAAGGTCAAGTTATAAACACTTTCAAATTATAAATTTAAGACTAAATGTTATTAATTTGAAGGCGTAAAATTGTGTGATTTCAAATTAAATCGTGAAAAATGAACACATTCAAATTCAAAACTGTCAAACATTTTTCATGTCTTTCATCACTTTCAAGGTGCAAATAAGAAGCAAATTACGGTTATAGTATAAATAATAATATTAATACGTAAAACTATTTTATTAAGGCTAGTAGTACGAAAATTTTTATAAGAGTAGTCCTAGCTACTTGATAAGTTAATCTTACGAAAAATTCCGAGGGAGTTCACTCGTTAGAAATGCCTGCGGAGTAATCCCTTCAAATAATCTAATTATAATTAGTATGAAAAACTACGAATCTTGCCGACGTCTCGTGAACTACAATGTTCACGAAACGTCGGCAAGATTCGTAGTTTTGCACACGATTGAAACCCGAAACACCTCCTTTCATGATAAGCATTAAATCTATTAATTAGTATGAAATTAATAAATATTAAATAAAATATATTTTATATTACAATTTGTATTATTTTTTTATTGGAAATTACGCAAATATTACACAAGTATTACGAGTACTACGAGATACATTTATTACGTTCCTAAATTATACGCATGAAGTGTACGGTCCAATACGCGAGAGAATGCCCTCTCGGAAAATTCCGCAACAATAAAAACTACCAGAGATATAACTGAAAAATTGAAAAATTGAAAAAACTTCCGATTCTCGTGTTCTTTATAAGCACATATATATATAAATAAAGAAAAGTTCAATAAATCGTTTCACTTCGAAAAGAATCATAAAGGCTTCATAGAGGTGATGTAAAATAATTGTACCAACAATTTGAAGGCTGAAAAATTCATTTTCTAGATAAATGCACCCCCCCAATTCGCTAAATGATGCTATAACTCACATTTTTTAAATATAAACACTTCTGTGTTTATTAATTAATTAATTTAGACGATAAAAATAACTCTTTACCATGATAATCTTAGATTTCTTAACCACACACTATTTATGCACTCAGGGAATTTTTTCCAATCATAACTGTAGGAACCACTGTAAATATTATTTTATATTATTGTTATTTTATATTCAATTAGCAGTTTTGCTTTTAAAATAATTTCTATTTTTATTATATACTAGCAAAAATAGAGCGCTACGTTCGCTTATAACATGCTTCTTATTGTAATTGTTTAATCAGATATCAAATTAAAATACATGCTTAAATTGAAAGTACTATAAAATACAATTAATAATAATCCTAAATCAAAATAAATATTAAAATAGCTACACGGGCTATCATACAATTTTAATTTTAATTTTGATCCGAAACTTGTTTAATTTTGAATGCTTACATGTACATAGTTTAAAATCATGAAATTTTGAACATCTTTTTGAAATTGATTATCTTGAAGATTTTCAATTGAAGATTCTTCAATTTGAAAGATATATAAATGAAAATTCTTAAAATTTGCTGATTTTGAAGATCAAAAGTCAAGAGTTTTCATCATGTAAATTATCGAAATTACAAGGTATGTAATTTCGAACGTTTTTTCTTTTTTGAATAGTTTAATTTTGAATATTTACAATTGAAAATTCTTCAGTTTTAACAATCACAATTTAAAATTCATAAATTTTTCTTTGATTTTCAATCGAAGATTTATTATTTGAAATGTTTACAGTTTAAAATGATGTAAATTTGAACATTTTTTTTTCAAGGATGTGTATTTCAATGTTTTGAAGATTAACAATGGTAAATTGTTCAATATGTAATGTGTAAAATAGTAAACAATGCAATTTTGAATACTTTTTTTGGAGTAGCTAAATTTTGAAGATTTTAAATTAAAAAATTATTCAATTTTTAAGATTCACAATTGAATATTCAATAATTTTGAATGTTTATAGCTTAAAATGATGAAATTTAGAATGATTTATTTTGAAGATTCAAAATTTAAAAAATTACTTAAATTTAAAGATGTAAAATTGAAATTTATTCAATTTTATAGGTTTGCAATGTGAAATTCATTAATTTTTATTATTTTCAATTGAAAATTCATTCATTTGGAATGTTTACAGTCTAAGATGATGTAATTTTGAACGTTTTTTTTTTTTTTTTTTTTTTGAATACGTAGTTCAATTTTGAAGATTTACAATGGAAAATTATTAATTTCTGAACATTTGAAATTGAAGATTCTCCAATATTTAACGTGTAAAATAGAAAAAGATGCAATTTTGGATGTTTTTTTTAATGGGAATAGTTCAATGTTCAAGATTTTAAATCGAAAATTATCCAATTTCATAGATTTGCAATTGTAAATTTTCAATTTTTGGGATTTAAAATTAAGAATTCATTAATTTGGAATGTTTAAATTTCAAATTCTTTTTCGGAATAGTTCAATTTTGAAGATTTAAAATCAAAATTTCTTCAGTTTCATACATTTGCAATTAAAAATTCTTGTATTTTTAAGATTTACAATTAATTTAATTAATTTGTCATGCTTAAAGTTTCAAATGATGTAATTTTGAATGTTTTTCTAGTATAGTTCAATTTTGAAGATTTAAACTAAAAAAATATTGAATTTTGTAGATGTAAAATGGAAATTTATTCCATTTTTAAAATGTACAATTGAGGATTCAGTAATTTCGAATGTTTATAGTTTGAAATGGTGTTATTTCGAATTCTTCTTTTGGAACAGTTCAATTTTGAATAATTAAAGTTGAAAATGATTCAATTTTATAGATTAGCAATTGTAAATTCTTTAATTTTTACGATTTGCAATTAAAAATTTACATTTTTCAAGATTCACAATCGAAAATTCAATAATTTGGAATGTTTATAATTTAAAATGATGTAATTTTGCATGTTTTTTTTTGGAATGGTTTCATTTTGAAGATTTAAAATTGAAAATTATACAATTTTGAAGATGTAAAACTGAAAGTTATTCAATTTTATAGATTTGCAATTTAAAAGTCATCAATTTTCATGATTTTCAATTAAAAATTCATTCATTTGGAATGTTTACAGTTAAAAATGATGTGATTTTGAACATTTTTTTGGAATATGTAATTCAATTTTGAAGATTTACAACAAAAAATTCTTCAATTTTGAATATTTGCAATTGAGTATTCTTATTCAATATCCAATACGTATTATAGAAAATGATGAAATTTTGAGTGCTTTTTTTAGGAATAGATCAATTTGGAAGATTTAACATCGAAAATTATCCAAATTTATAGATTTGCAATTGTAAATTCTTGATTTGTATACTAAACTGTCGCATTGACACATGAGAGAAAAAGTCGCGAGACAAAAAACACGCGGAAACATCGGAATTTCAATGTGACAAACTGAATGAATGAATTTCAAGATTATTATAGTTAATTTTAAGCACGATATTGAGTAAAATTTCCTTTAAGCTAAATCAAGTTTCTAATCTTTGGAGCTTCAAAATTTCCCATTCTCAAAGTTCTTAGATATAGGTAAACGTGCCTACGTGCATTTGAGGGCATAGTCAATGCGATTACCCTAAAGCGTGGGGTACAGTGGCGGGGGCTGAGGACCCAAGAGTGAAGAGGCTACACAGTAATTGTTTGGATGTTATTCCGCACACATCAGTTACGTGCGACTCTGTACGAATTGCCAATTTTTATAATTATTTAATAAATTAGTTGATATAATTTTTACACGCTTACTCAAAGTTTATAGTCACCTGACCAACAATAACATTTGAAACGTTCAACAACGTAGACGAATGACAACAACCTAATCTTCTTCTGTTTACATCACCTATTCTATCTACAATTCTATACCCACACTCAAAAGGTAAGCCATATCAAAAACGTCTCTAGTGACAACAAATTAATTTTATATAGAAACCTCGGGAGTGTCTAGCGTCATATGTAACTACGGAAGGTTTCGACTCGTCCCAAAACAAAACAAGACAGTGTCGCTCTGGCTGATAAGTACATCAACGGCACTTGGATCAGTCTATATCGAAAACGTCTCTAGTGACATCAAATTAATTCTATGTAGAAACCTCGCGAGTGTCTAGCGTCATAATTACGGGAAGTCTCGACTCGTTCCAAAACAAAACAAGACAGTGTCGCTCTGGCTGATAAGTTCATCAGCGACACTTGGATCAGTCTATCCGATACATCCGGGCGTAAATAACACTACAAATGCGCGTGCTAGATAGCGCGTAAAATCAGAGTCGAAAAATAGAAGACGAGGAGTCTCAGTCACTGTAACGGACTTATATAAAACGGGAGTGTGTGCGGTGAACTTGATTTACTACAAGAGACCGATTAAAACAGCCGTCGAAGTCAGGCCCCTTTTACTCGCGGAAGCTACTGCAGCCGCACTGACGCTTTCAATCCCAGCCAGTGGGTCCGGGAGCTCTACCAGCGACACTCCAATTTTCACCTGGAGTCAAGTATTACTCAGCAATCTTCAAATATAGATCAGCAATCATTATTTATCATCGACGATCTGTACCTTCCTTTGGTCCAGGTTCGACTAGCGTTATATACGTTAAGCGTTCTATCAACACTCCAGAGGTGACCGTCTTTTCGCCCCCACCACTTCCGGAAGTCCAAAGTGCAAAAGATCTAGCCAATCAGCTGGCGGATTTTCCGGGGGTTGTCATAATCCTTGAATAGTATAAAAGCTGCGACTACTTTTCCAGACAATATGCCAACGATCAGATGGATAGTAACGGGATTGCAATTAACGGGGAGTGCACGCTGTTCAAGTTTCACGAAGTACCCCATACCTAATATCGGGGCTAGGAAGTTTTCCGGAATCGTGAATTCAAATTTTTCTGGATTTGATAAATGTACAAGATACATTTGTGAACCTGGTTCCAAGGCTGTGAGGAATAACAAGACTTCGGGGTTTTCGATACTTGCTGGAAGAACTAGGATTCAGAAGATAGCCAGGATGCCGGCCTCCATTGACTCACTCTATCCACAGTAAGTTTATTTTTATTTTGGTACTCCTGGTGATTCTTTGTTTTTTTTTTCATTCATGGTAAAGTTGGACGAGACGAGGATAATTCAGTAAACAATTTTTGTAAAAAAATACAGTTTGACAATGTCTGAATGAGTAGGCTCAATTTTTTTCGCAGAATAGCCTAAAAATGTCTTTTCAATGATTTCTTGTCGTCATATTTTGTAATTTAAGAAAATGTTTCATTTATTTAAACAATTCTTATAACAAAATGTCCATGCTTAACATTCTTTCATTAATAGACTCAATTTTTATACAGAATCAACTAAAAATGCCTTGCCAGTGACTTCTTAATGTCATATTTTTCGAATTAACAATAACTGTAATTTAATTAAAACAATTTCTATAAACAAATGCATATTTCGATTTTTTTTCTATGAATGACCTCATTTCTTCAAAGGAATCAACTAAAAATGTCTTACAAATGACTTCTTGTTGTCATATTTTTGGAATTGACAGCAAATGTTAATTACTTAAATAATTCTTATAAACGAATACCTATTCTTACTTTTTTTCCATGAATAGGCTCAATTGTTTTTACAGCATCGACTAAAAATGTCTTGCCAGTGACGTTTTCTTGTGATATTTTTCTAATTAACAATATCTCTCAATTATTTAAACAATGTTTATAAATAAATGCACATTTCGATCTTTTTTCCATGAATGGTCTCATTTTTTTAAGGCATCAATTAAAAATGTCTTGTTAATTATAGGAGATATTTTTGGTTCATAGCACATATTGCTCAATTATCTATAAACAATGTAAATGATTATTGTGCTGCTTGATCATTTTCTCTTTTCGGATATTCAATTTATTATATGGATTTTTATTCTTATTCCCACCTCTGCTGCTCGCCCATTCATGGAAAAAAGGTAAAAATAGGTATTTTTTCATAAGTATTGCTTAAATAATTAGCATTTGCTATCCATTGGAAAAATATGACAACAAGAAGTCATTTGTAAGACATTATTAGTCGATTCCTTAAAAAAATGAGACTATTCATGGAAAAGAGATTTAAATGTGCATTTGTTTATAGGAATTGTTTAAATAATTGACAGTTATTATTAATTCGAAAAATATGACAGCAAGAAGTCACTGGCAAGACATTTTTAGTCGACTCCGTAAAAAAAATTGAGTGTTCATGGAAGAATGTTAAAAACGGGTATTTGTTTATAAGAATTGTTTAAATAAATGAAATATTTTGTCAACTTACAAAATATGACAACAAGGAGTCATTGGAAAGACATTTTCAGTTTATTCTCCGAAAAAATTGAGCCTACTCATTCAGACATTGTCAAACTGTGTATTTGTTTACAAAAATTGTTTGAAGAACAACAAAAGAGCAATTATTTTTAACTGATCCTAATCTTACATTAATTTCTCTTATTTTTTATGTGAAAACTATGAAGTTCGAAATTAATCATTGCAAATTACAAAAAAATGACTCTTGTTCATTAATTTACTTATAACATTATAAACAATTTTTTTTCTCACTCCAACACATTACAAATTATTTCCGTACAGTTTTTCTACGGATTTAAGGCCTGTTATGTTGAATTTGAGAATCTGTAGAGCAGTAGCACACAGGAAGAGTTATTTTTAAAAAATTCATTTGTTATTAAATAACAAATGTTTCCTTGAGAAAAGTCCAAAATTAGCAGTTGCACGTTATACCTGGAAGTCTCACGGTCATTAAAACAAAACCCAAATCAGTTGAAAATTGAACTGTCGGACGATTTTTTCCAAAAAGAGTGCTTTTTGGCACATTGTACGACGCGCATAACTTCGCACGGTGCCACAGTGGTTCAGGAATGGATTTTTGTGGACAAATTAAGCTGCAGGTGGCAATTCTCAACCCATTCACTTTTTCTTTTAATTACTCAGCATAAAATTCATAGCAAACGTAAGGTTGCCGATTTTTGATTCTGTTTTTTTGAAAAATATTGACAAAATATTTGTTTTCCTTATAAGACTGTATATTAATGGTTATCGTTAATGTATTTTGTTTTTAACAGTAAGAATAAATAACTGAAATTATAAACTAGTATTCCTGTAAAAAATTTTTATCGTAAATAATGTTTTGTTTTTTTAATGGTAAAGTTTTTGTGGGCAAAAATGAAGATCTCGAGGTTATTTACGAAATTTGTTTGTGAAAATTTAAAATATTAATTTATTACAAAGATTTAGGAATAAACATCATAAAGCTTTAAGCCCCGTTTAATTTTATCTCAATAACAATTTACCTTGACAAATAATTAAATCTGGGCGTTTGCTCATGGATATTGTTAATAATATTCATTTTATTTATTAAACAAATTATTTACATTGAGTCAGTATTTCTGAATTAATTATTAACAATTCTAAGTTTATTTGCGGTGTTTTCAATACACTAAGAAAATAATACTTTGATTTTACCTTTTTTTCCAAATTGTTCATTAATGTAATTTTTTTATATTCACAAAATGAAAAATCGACAACTTTGAATTTGTTAGAAATTTTATTCTGAGTAATTTAAACAAAACATAAAGTGAATCGGTTGAGAATTGCAACCTGTAGCTCAATTTGTCCTAAAATCCATTCCTGAACCACTGTGGGTGCGGCTAACTGATTTCCACCTAAAGTTTTTTTTGCAAATGGGATCGGGCCCTTTTTAGAAAAAAATCAATTTATGTGTTTCATTAATTTTTAACGAAAAAAAAATGGCAAAAGATGTTATTATAACTGTATTTTTAAATTACTTTTTTAATGTAATTTAAATTTTTACCCTCTAAAAGTTCAAATTGAGATTATTATTTGCCAACTAGTCGCATATAGAGTCGAAGTTGGCAATATTGGGCCTCAGTGTCCATATTCTTATTGTCATTTTCAAATTATGTTCGATAAGTTTCGAATTGCGTTCAAGTAAGAAATTATAAATTTAATAGTTCTTTAAACAGACCTTTGCACGATTTGTACTGTATGACCCCGCGGCTTCGGTCATGATTAGATATATATCTACAACTTTGAACAACTATATTAACAATTGAAATTCGTTGATGAAAATAAGGGTGTGTTACTTTATCAAGTGCAAATATAAAAATGTCAATAAAGCAGTATCTTATTTAATATTTCGAAAAAGTTTTGAATTATAGGTCCCAATATTTAGAAGTTCGACTTTATAAGTACTTAATTGGCAACTAATAATTTCAATTTGAAATTTCAGAGTTTCAAACATTTAAATAATACTAAAAAATAAGTTTGAAAATGCGGTTATAATAGTATTTTTGCGATGATTTCGTTAAAAATTAATTAAACACAAAAATCGTTTTTTTTTTTCAAAAAGGGTCCTATCGATTATTTTAAATTTGCTCCTAAATTGTTCATAGTGCGTCAAAAAGTTGCAATCAACAATAAGATCCAATTTGCAAAAAACTTTAGGTGAAAATCGGTTCAGCCGTATCGTGTTCGCTTAGCGCTTAAAATGAAACTTAAACTTTTTAGTTTAATTTAAAAGAATGACTATTTAATCATCTCACTTATTCACATTAGAGGGGTGGTTTGTTTAGAGATACTTATAGGGTGAAACGCATATAAGTGTAGAGCTCGGTATGAAGAGAATACATGCACATATTTCTTTTTTAGATTTATTCATCCTATTTTAGCAACGTTCGAGGATAAATTAAAGGTATTAAAAAACTAGCCCTAAACAGTTTAAAACTACCCCCTCATGTATAAAGAAACGTGTTGTATTTAAGGGACAGTTTTTTCATGTATTTAACTCTTTGCCTTTAGATGTAGTTTTTCTGAATAAGGTAGATGTCCCCATCATGGAGAACCTCACGCTGCCGTTGTAAGAAATGGAGAATAAAATGAGTTTAAACTATGAAAATCATAAAAATATTGATACCACTGTATAGTTTCATCATCCAAGACTCATATTTTATCTAAAAATGTCGCTTTATATTGCTCCAATCAAAAATAATCGTGAAAAACGGGCACTGTGCCGATGTACATAATACGGCCCTATGAGATTTGACGTGTCCATATTAAAATCCTACCTCCTGTCCCTATCAATGTTCGGGACATCGATGCAACTTGTCTATATTATTGCTTCAGTTTTTCTTGAATGTATCAGTATTGATGTTTAATCGTTTCTACAATATTTCACTGTTTTTGATTTTTTTTCCGTTTCATCATTTGTATTCCATTCTTCCAGTTTATTTTGAATTTCACTATTCGATTAAAATTATTCATAACTACATTTTACTACTCAATTCTAACCTCTTTGCAGTTTTTTTTATTAGAAAACAAATTTTATGACCCCATACAGATTGTCTGGAAATTCAAAATTTACATGTTTTTTTAGTCGACATTTTCTAAATTTCTTGACTACATTGTTAATTTATTTTCAGTATTTGGTTTAATATTGCTGTCCTCGAATTGAATTTAGTTACTGAATTGCTATATTTTTCAATTGAAATTTTTGTTTAGAATTTGAATTTTTTCGACAGTTTTTTTAAATTTCTCGATGATTATTATTATTTTATAAAATTGTATTGCACAACTAAATTAAAATCTCCATATCAGTTTTTTACGGATCTTTTGGTTGAATCTGAATTTAGTCGAGAAATTCGTTTTTGGTGGGAAATCAAAAGAAAAACTTGACAAAAAATTTAAATAAATTCGTAAAAATGTAAAAAAAAAGTTAATGTGACAAAAAATTAGTTTTGAGTCGTGAAATGTGGAAAAACTTGTGTTAAAAACGAAACAAGAAATTTGAATTGATGAAAACAGTGAATTCAGCTATAAAAAACAAGTTTCTAAGTTTTTACTAAAAAAAATTTTTCCCTGACCAATTAAAAAAAACTGGTTCCCACAAAAAATTTGACAGAAAAATATAAAAAAAAAAGAAGAAAGGTCAAATTCATTGGTGAAATTCGAATAAAGTCGATTTGCAATAAAACGTAAAAAATACCAACGCGCATTGATACGTACAAAAAAATCGTCATGTCCATATCAATAACCTAAATCTTCGACAAATGCATTCCGACACACATGTTTCATGTTTTACTGAAAGCCTTTTCAGAGTATTTTTAGAACAAATATTCGCGGACTAATA
>JAUMHM010000031.1:14590935-14620231 GCA_032362435.1 Melikaiella ostensackeni
TCATGTTTTACTGAAAGCCTTTTCAGAGTATTTTTAGAACAAATATTCGCGGACTAATATTATTTGCAATCGCAAGCCACAGAAGATTACAGTTCTTGTTAGTTTTTGTGAGAAAATTTTTTATTTTGAACATTCGAATCACTTTTGTCAAATAAGACCATAATTAAGGACATGCATAAATTTCGTGTAAACAACTATTCTTACTGCGTTTTTAATGGTATTGCTTACCTTTTTTTCCTTTTGGAAGCTGCAAACGAAACTATGAGTGTTCCAGGTTTGTTTCAAATGCAATATTTACAAAATGCCTCTTCGCGATTAACTCACACAACGCAAATATTATCAACTGTTTTGGATGCATCTGTCAGAGCGATAGTGGTGGAATTGCGCAAAACACCGAACGATAACGACATGGGCACGCATTTCGTTTTTAATTTTCAATCTTCGTTATTATTTTGATCTGCATGTAAGAAATTAAATACCTGAATTACTATAGAACGAACAGAAATAGCTTTTATTGATGATCACTTCGTAATTTTTTTTTATTTGCTTGCTTACACGAATATAGCGCCATAATGGGGACATCTACCTTACCTTTCATTTATCCTTGAATGTTACATACATTTTTTGTTGATAGGATGAATATTAAATAAACACAAAAAAATGTTTAAAAAAACATAAACTTTAACGAAGTCATCTTGTGCAACTGAAATTGCACAAAAAGTCTTCAAATGAGAAAAGTATATTTCCAGAAATTAGTGTGATAGGCTCATTAGAGATAGTTATATAACAAAGGAAAACACTAATTTTTTTAAACAAAATTTTCTCGTTTCAAGACTTTTTGTGGCATCTCAACAAGGTGACTTTGCTAGAGTTTATGTTAAATTTTTTTTTGAAATTTAACAGACAGATACATGAAGCCATACACTTTGCTTCCGTTCCGTTAAGGTTCAGTTCTTGGTGACTTTACAAATGGAAAATGTGCATGCATTCTCAATTTTTACATAATTTTTGAGCCATATGTCTCACTATCAAACCACCTGTCTAATATAAATAATGGAGGGGACTAAATGATAATTGTCCTTAGTTAAAAGTACAAAGTTTAAGCTTAATTTTGAGTCCTTAGAATGGTCGGATTCACTTTCTGTGAGCACCAGTCAAAGTTCAAGTTTCTCTGCAGCTGATTTTTTTTTAATTATTACCATTTTTGGTTCCATATATTCCATGTATATCAATTTTTGGTTACTCTTTCTACCTTGATTTTTTTTTAATTCTCTTAAGGCCATGCAACACTTATACGATTCCTACGTTACTGGCATTTTTTCGCAACAATTTGCGCAACAACGTTCATAATATCTTGCTTTTATTTGTGAAAAACTATTAAATAAATTTTAAACCTTATGTAAAAACTTTCTTTTGATTATTCACTGCTTTTTTAGGCTAACAGCAAATTTTTACGTTTTTCTTCAGATTCACCAATTTCTTGATGACCCATGCAGCTAAAAGTCCTAAAGCAAAGAATGAATTCTATGATCAGATAGGAAATACACCCGTCATCAGCCATCTGAACACCCCACTAGCACCGAAAGTTCGTTCTTATATTGAAGAATGTGTCAAATTATGTCAACCTGATGACGTTTATGTCTGTGATGGAAGTGAAGCTGAAAACAATCAACTGATCAAGCTTCTCGTAAAAAAGGGGACCATTGAGCCTTTACCAAAATACATCAACTGGTTAGTATTTTTCTCCTTTTAATTTGAAAATAACTGACAATTGAGTGGCCGGACTCTATAACCGCCTATAAATTTTTCTCGCTGAACGGAGTTGGCTTCTGGACACTTTTCAAACAAGTTTCGAATTTTCATTTCAAAAGAACGCAATCTTGTAGGAAATTTAATTGCGCATTTTTTATCTCGGGACAAAAAAGTTGTAGCTTTTTCAGTTTTCGAAGTAAACCAGAAAACCCCCTTTTTTTAAACAATTTTTTTGCTGTTTTTGAGTTTAACTCGCTGTTTTTCAACCAATTTTTGAAACTTTCCGATGAAATTTGCAGGAAGTATTCTTTATTGAGCTCTACGATTGGTAGAGTAAATAACTAATAAAAATTTTCGGTTAAACAAAAGTTATGAAGTTTTACCTGAGACATTGACTGAATCACGCATTCATATCTCCAAGCTCATGACAATTCGAGCGAATTTTAAGCAACAAAAAACTGCTATCCAGAAATTTGATCAGAAAGGTATAAAGATGTTTTCTGTGGAAACAACTGTGCAAAATGAATCATCATTAAGACATGTTTATCAACTCGACGCGTTCACGTTGAAATGCAACTCGCTCGAGACGAAGCATTATTTATTAGTCAGAATTAAATGTATTAAAATATAAAATGATTTTTATAAAATTAATTTCAATTGCTCTGAAATTTAACACTAACCTAAGATTCATCAATAAGTTTAGAAACAGCAAGGTCAAACAAAACAATACAGTGCACTACATAATAGTGTGTATAGTTTTTTTCTTCTACGTTTTCTTTTAACCCTGTGTGCTCAGCAGTCAAAAACGATTAAAAATATATAATTTACAATCAACAATTCAGTTCATTAAATTCTGTCTAATAAGTAATAACATCGTCTCGAGCGAAGTTGAATTTCCACGTGAACGCATCGAGTTGATACATACGTGCGAAAATTGGGCCATGCGGACGAAATAGAACTTTCATAATTTCTTAATGATGATTTAATTTGAATAAGTTTTTCAGTAGAAAACGTATTTATACATTTCTTTACAACTTTCCCGCTGAAAGTTTTTTGTTACTCAAAACTCGTTCGACTCCCCATGAGCTTGATGATATACATGCATGATTTATGCAATGTCTCAGGTAAAAATCATTAACTTTTTTTTCAAAAATATTCATATGTTCAGAGAAAAAAGATGCGATATTAAATTTTCCATAAGAATAAAAACTTCTCAAATAAAAATTCGAAACTGGTTTGAAGAGTGTCCAGGGTCCAACGCCGTTCAGCGAAAAAAATTTATAAGCAGTTATAGAATTCGGCCCCTCAATTCAGATGCACCATATTGAAAGTGTATCTGGATACTGGATAGTCCACATTACCTCAAGTTTCTCTCACTAGGTTGATATAACTTTCTTCTTTCGCCTAGATTCGTAATACTATATTCTAAAATCCATGATAAATTTGTATAATTACAAAAAGTTTAATTATAATATTATTGAATGCTACCTTTGATGAATTCAAAGAAGTAACAACATTAGGCCTGTATCAGTATGTATAGAATGATGACCGTCATTTTATATGAGCCGTTACAGTTATTATCACGAAAATATATGATACGCAGAAAGTATTTTGTTCATATCGACGCCAATCCACGTCACAACTCTGCTGTCCAAAATGAAAACATAGTAAGTCGCATTTGCCATAAGGTCGACAGTTCCAACGGATTACTCACACAAAATTAACCCTTTTTTGATCTTTTTTTTGGTCGAGCTGGTACTATCTTAAGAAATTTGGGCTATTTAATTGCAGGATTACGCCGCTTCATGATTCTCAGCCATTTGTTTTAACCATTTTTCTCGGGCCGATTTTCCATCCTATTTCGGCCCTGCCACTGAAACTTTTCGTACCATTTCCCCGCTTTCCCTATGCGGTCCCTGACCATTGATGAACGATGCAGGCGATATTTGTGCTTTTTGGGTCTCAGTAAAGGTCTAGGTGCCACATAGGAGAGTTGGTATGACGTAAAAGGTCTCCGAAAGTTTTTAAATGAATATTACGCAGGATTTTCTCCTGAATTCAACGGTATAAAGCGCTTTCGCGAATTCATGGTCATTCTCTAAATATTGTTAATTAAACTTCTCTTTTTAAATCATGCTGCATTTCCTAAAATTGTCAAAATTTAAAAAATTGTTTTTGAAACTATTAGGTGTTATTAGAATCAACAATTTTCGTCTAATGCAATTTTTCGTCTGCCTGACACTTACTACAAAAAACGCAAAAAAGCCTATTACTAGAAATAATGTTTTTACTATCAATTTAATTATAAAGTTACTAGAAAAAATAGCGCGCTTATAACACATTTTTGTTTTGATTGTCCAACTATCAAACTAAAATATATGCCTAAATTTGAATTTCTATAAAATATAATTAATAATAATCATAAGTTAAAATAAATATTAAAATAGTTCGATCGGCTTCCATATAATTTTAACCAGCAACCTGTTTCATTTTGAATGTTTATAGTTTGAAATCATGGAATTTTGAAGATTTTTTTCGAAATAGGTATAGCTTGAAGATTTGCAATTGAAGATTCTTCAATGTTGAATGTGTGTAATTTAAAATGATGTGATATGGATTTTTTTATTAGCTCAACTTTGAAGATTTACGATTGAACACTCTTGAATTTAAAAGATGTATAAATAAAAATTCTTAAATTTTGCTGATTTTGTGGATCAAAATTGAGGAGTTTTTAATTCTAAATCTTCCAAATTGAAGAAATTTCAAATGTAAATCATCGATATTATAGAATTTTTAATGATAAAACTTAAAAATTGCATAATTGTTAATGGTGAATTTTCAAAATTAAAAATTCTTCAATTTTAAAGATTTACAACTCAGTTTTACAATTTTGAAGAGTTACAGTTAAAAATTCTTGAATTTTGAAAATATAGAATTCCAAATTATTCAATTTTCAATATGTATATTTTAAAGGTATGTAATTTTGCACGTTTTTTTTATTAATTCGATTTTTAATATTTGCAATTGAAAATTCTTCAATCTTTAAGATTTACAGTTGAAGCTTCATTAATTTGAAATATTTACAATTTAAAATGATGTAATTTCGAACTTTTCTTTTGGAATATGTAGTTCAATTTTGAAGATTTACAGTGGAAAACACTTCAATTTTGAATATTTGCTATTGAAGGCTCTTCAATATTTCAAGAATTATATTTTAACGGTTTGTAATTTTGAACGTTTTTTTAGAATAGTTCAATTTTGAAGTTTTGCAGTTGAAATTTCTTCAATTTCAACGATTTTCAACAAAAAAAATTTCAATTTTTAAGATTTACAATTGAAGATGCATTCACTTGGAATGTTTGTCTTTCAAAATCAAGAAATTTTCAACATCTTTTTCGGATAAGTCTACCTTGAAGATTTGTAGTTGAAGATTCTTCAATTTTTAAGATTTACAATTGAAGAAGCATTAATTTATAATGTTTAACGTTTAAAATTAATTTTGAATGCATTTTTTGTAACAGTTAAATTTTAAAGATTTGAAATTGCAAATTATTCAATTTTGAAAATTTAAAATTGAAAATTATTTCATTTTTTAGATTTGAAACTGAAAATTGTTCAGTCATTAAGATTTACAATTGAAGATTCATTAGTTTTGGATGTTTATAGTTTAAAATGTAATTTTGAATTCTTTTTTTCGAATAGTTCAATTTCGAAGATTTAAGATGAAAAACTATTCAGTTTTGATTACTTAAAATTGAAATTTATTCAATTTTATAGATTTGCAATTTAAAATTCATCAATCCTTATGATTTCCAATCAGAGATTCATTAAATTGAAATGCTTACAGTTTAAAGTGATGTAATTTTGAACACTTTTTTGGAATATGTAGTTCAACTTTGAAGATTGACAATGGAAAATTTTTAAAAGTTGAATATTTTCAATTGAAGACTCTTCAATATTTATTATGTAAAATAGAAGATGATGTAATTCTGAATGCTTTTTTTGGAATAATTCAATTTTATAGATTTGCAATTGAAATTATTCGATTTTTAAGGTTTACAATTAAAGATTCATTAATTTTAAATGTTTATAATTGAAAATTTTGTAATTTTGAACGTTTTTTTTTTTTGGAATATGTAGTTCAATTTAAGATTTACAATGGAAAATTGTTGAACTATGAATATTTGCAATTGAAGACTTTTCAATATTCAACTGTATAATAGAAAATGATGCAATTTAGAATGTTTTTTTTCTGTAATAGATTAATTTTGAAGATTTAAAATTTCAATTATCCTAAAATCAGATAAATAGTATATTGTGCAGCGTGTTGAACATATAGGCGATTTCAAACGAGCGTGAAGTTTGCTGCGCGAGCACAGCCATCACACGAGTTATCGCTTATATCTCCAACAATTTTGAACTGCAATACTGCTGGATAACTCATATGATTGCTGTGCTCGCTGCGCTCGCGCAGCAAACTTCGCACTCGTTTGAAATCGCCTATATCTCCAACACGATACACACTATATTTTGTCTAATTACCGCAGCTGGAAAGTGGGGCTTTGGAGCGCGTTAACAAGTTATAGATTTGTCAACCAATTTGAGGATTATCAACTTTAATTTTGAGGTTTTGTGTCACTTTGTCAACGCGGTACCCGTAGCTCACGTCAGACGACTTCACTATCGAATTAATTTTTTTTCTACGCTAAATTCACTTCTCTTACTTACTTTTTCTACTAGGGGGAGAAATTAAGTTTCTGCCACGGACACATCATCGATCGAGAAATCGATAACTTCGTCGTCTGTCAGCGAACCTCCAAAATCGCATTTTCCGCCCGAGTATTGGACAAAATTATTTTTATGTCGATCTAACATAATGAGAATTTGATATTTCAATTCAAACTAAAGAATTTCCATTCAATCGCAACAACTTCAAGAGGAAACAGAATTTTATAAGATGTGAAACTGTCACATTGAGATAATAGAAAAAGTCAAGAGACGAAAAACACGCGAAAAGCGAGCTGAGACATAGTAGTTTGAATGTGGACAAACTGAATGAATGAATGAATTTGAAGATTATTATAATTAATATTTATTTATAATTTAGGTTAATATATATTTTTTTTAGTTTAAGAATTTGTGTTGAATTGTTCTTATAATCTATATGGACAAAGGATTTTCTTTTATATATCGAAAGATAAACATTATAGTTACTTTCTACCTTTTGAAACGAAGCCAATTGCAAGATAATTGCATCAATCTCACTGCGTTGAAGTCAATAACTGTATCACTAATAGAGTGACATTGTTTCATGACAAATGATTCATAGCACTGATATGACCTTGGCCGTGACTAGTCGAGAGTAAAACTATCTGTCCTTTTTATAGCTGGCTGGCAAAAACTAACCCAGCGGATGTTGCCCGAGTCGAAAGTCGTACCTTCATCTGCACAAATTCGAAAAATGAAACTATTCCCACACCTCGAAGTGGAGTCAAGGGGACTCTCGGAAACTGGATCTCGCCCGATGATATGGATCAGGCTGTAATGGATCGCTTTCCAGGATGCATGAAAGGTAAATAAATTCTAAAGCTGCTATTGTATATTCAGAACTTCAACAAATGTTGGTAAGAATTAAAACAGACTTCCACTAAAATCTTCATATGTATGAAGACCTAAGATGGTCCAAATTCATACCTGATGATAATTCTGAGCCAAATCGAATAATGGTATCACATGCTACTGGGACCATGAAATTCTTGTATAAGATCACAGGAAAACCGCACATGAAGAAAAATGAAATGACCACATGTGGCTGGCTCAAAGAAAGGGGTCTAGTGGCTAAAAATCCGATTTTTAGGCTTTGACGATTTCAGTATGCTGAAATCTTATATTTTTACATGCAATTTGTTCGAGAAACTACTGTTTTGCCAAATTATTATAGATATAGGGTAATTAAGTATCCACTAATTAGTTACATGCACTGAGAGGTCTAGAGGGTAACTTTAGCTTGTAAAGAAGATGTTTTTTTTAACGTATCGAGAAACGTACCCTGATTATAAATACCCATGGTAATTTTCAGTGATGGGTAAGTTACTTTTTAAAAGGAACTAGTTATCAATAACGTTACATCACGAAAAGAGTAACTAATTATCATTATCGTTACTGATTCAAAATGTTACTTTTTCTTAGTTGCATTTCAAAAAAAAGTGACTATCGTTACTTTTTTAGTTACTTTTGTATTTTAGAAATATATATAGAAAATTTAATTTTTACAAAACTTTATTCATAACTTTCGAGTGATAGTTGTTACACTTTTTGATGAAAGTCGTTGGTTAGTCATGACCCACATAATATTTCTAAAACAAGGAATGTTTTAGAAAATTTTGAATTTCAGTGTGAAAGAAAAATTTCAGCTTTCCTATTTCGGGCTATAAATATCTCTGGCGTTAAAAATTAATTATTCCTTTCTAACAATGTTTCTTTAGATTTATCGAGTTACGACTTCCACTTCTAGAATATTTACAATATTCTAAGACCAACAGAAAACATTTTAGGAGTTGAGTTTTCAACAGAAAAGGATAAATTTTCAACAAAAACAGACACTTATTCAACAAAATACATGAATTTTCAAATAAAAAAGAGAAATATCCAACCAAATAGTTGAATCTTTAACTAATCAATATAAATTTTCATTAAAAAAAAATGAATGTTTAACCAAGAAAATGTTAACAAAGTAGTTAATTTTCCAACGTAAGAGATGAATTTTCAATTTAAATAATGAATCTTCAACCAAAAAGACAAAAGAATTTTTAACAAAGTAGCTCAACTTTCAATAAAAAAAGGTGAATTCTCAATGAAAAAAGTAATAGTTGAAATTTCAACATAAAAAAATTTTCATATTAAATCAAATACAGTTAAGCTCAACCAACAGAGACGAATTTTCAACAAAATAGGTAAATCTGAAACCAAAGAGATGAATTTTCAACCAAGAAGATAATTTTTTACCAAAAAAGACGAATTTTCAACAAAATACATAAATTTTGTTTTCAATTGAAAAAAAATAATTTTGAACGAAAAAAGATGAATTCTCAACAAAAAATTTAATAGTTGATACTTCAACCTAAAAATATTTTTATTTTAAATCAAAGACAGTTACATTCAACCAAAAAACAATTTTTCAACAAAATAGTTGAATTTGCAGTCAAGACAGTAAAAAAATCAACCAGATTATTAAAGTTTCAAGCCAAAAAGGCGAATTTTCGACGTAAAAGTTGATTTTCAACCAAATAACAAACTTTCTATCCAAGAAAGTTCAATTCTCATTGAAAAATGTAATATTTTAAATTTCAACCAAAAAAGACGAATTTTCAACAAAATAGTTAAATTTGGAACCAAACAGATAATTTTTTAACCATGAACATAATTTTTTACCAAAAAACAGACGAATTTTAAACAAAATACATGAATTTTCAACTAAAAAATATCAGTTTTCAACCAAAAATAGGGTACTTAAATTTTCAATTGAAAAAATTAATTTTTAACGGAAAAAGATGAATCCTTAACGAAAAATGTACTAGTTGATATTTCCACCAAAAATACTTTAATTTTAAATAAAAAATTGTTATATTCAACAAAAAAAGAATTTTCATCAAAATAGTTGAATTTTCAGTCAAGACATAAATAAAATAAACCAGATTGTCAAGATTTCAAGCCAAAAAGACGAGTTTAACAAAAAAGTTGATTTTCAAACAAATAATAAAATTATTATCCAAAAATATGAATTCTGAATGAAAAATGTAATAGATTAAATTTAAACCAAAAAATACGAATTTTCAACGAGATTGTTTAGTTTGAAGCCAAAGAGATGAATTTTCAACCAAGAAGATTAATTTTTTTACCAAAGAAGTAGAATTTTAAACAAAATATATGAATTTTCAACTAAAAAAGATCAATATTCAACCAGAAATGTCATACTTAAATTCTCAATTGAAAAAATTAATTTTCATCGAAAAAAGATGAATCCTCAATTATGTGTAATAGTTCATATATTTCAACCAAAAAACTAATTTCCAACAAAATAGTTGAATTTTTAACCGAATGAAATGATTTTCTTTTAAAATCGTTCAATTTCGAACAAAATAATTAAATTTTGAACCAAATAATAAAATTTTTAACCAAAGAAAATGAATTTTCAACTAAAATAATTAATTTTCCTATATTGAGCTAAAAATCACCATGGCTATCTGTCGCTATAATTTGAATAATGAAAGTGAAAACATAGTTGGAAATGTAATAAAATTGATTGATTGTCACAAAAAAGACTTGTTAACTACATTTCGAAATTAACTAAAAAAGTAACGATTTTTTAATTACTGTTACTGAAAAAATGTAACTAGTTACCAATTCGTTACTTACTGACAAAAGTAATTTCGCTACCACTATTGTTATCAAAAAAAGTAACTATTTACAGAAACTAGTTGAAAGGAACTAGTTACTTCCATCACTGGTAATTCTTCGACAAGTTGATCATCTTTTCAAAAAAGTCCAAGCATTGTACATTTTTTGAATTTTGGGTCTACCATTTTAGGTCAGCCATTCTGAAATTGACCATTTTAACTTCGAATTCAGCTTAAGCGACCCAAGCAACCCGTAAATATATATTGTCAACTAAAAATTGCGCTAAACCAGCCTAGAACGACGAAAAAGTGTTGTCAAACTTTAAACGCGTTTTTCTCGTAAACTTGATTTTAGCCACTACCCCTTTCTTCGGAGCCGGTCACATATGATAACTATATATTTTGGGGACACAACTTTACTCTATGTATTTTCAAAATAATTTTCATCTAATTTTCCATTGTTTAAACAATTTCAATTTGTTAACATTTTTTTCCCTCCACTAAGTCATGAAAAGTTAATCTTTTCTGTGGTTGATGAGATTGTTACTTGGTGCTCAAAGTAATACTTTTGGTTTGAGAGATTTTTCAAATTGTTGAAACAATTAATTCAAATTTCTTGACAAAATTATAATTTCTGTAATTATTCTCAACAACATTCAACTTATCTCTAACACAACATATCTTATCTATATGACTTAACTGTCATGTTAATCCCAGAAAAAAAATGTATGCCTTAAGGCCGTGTGATATTTACCCTATTCCTACTTCACTGACGTTTTTTCGCAACACTTACGTCTACACGATTTGAAATATTGAGTTGAAAATTTGGGAAATTAAATAAAAATCACTAAGGGACCGAATCCATTTAAAATCATGCAGGTCGGCGGGTGACATGTTCAGGATTTGCTTGCCAATGAAATACGTTTTTGTACGTGGAAAATAAGGAGACGCGTATTTTTTTAAATTACTATAGCGACATTTTTACATTTTTCACGGATATTTTAAAATGTTAAGGGTAAAATGTTTTTTTCTGTTGTTGCAAATTTTACTTTAAAAACCGTGCCATTTTTGCAATTTTTGAGATATTACGGTTTCTCTTGTTTCAGTTTATCCAGTTTTTCGCACTCTTTCAAAACCCGCAAAAAAATAAAAAAATAATAAGGAATGGTGTAGTTATTTTGATTATTTTCAAAAAAAGCAATATTTTTTTTCTAAAAAATCCCACCTTTTTTTTGAAATTTTTAAGAATAATAGGTACTAATATAGTCTACTTAACATACATTTCCTATTTGGTAATTTTTTGTTTTTCGAGAGAAAAAAATTATTTTTGATTTTTTTTCAAGACCTTGCCTTTTTGCAATTTTTTGAGGTTTTAAGGGTTTTCCTGTTCCAGTTTGTCAAGTTTTTTTCACTACTTCGAAACCGATAAAAAAAGAATAAAAAATGGTAAAGCTATTTCGATTTTTTGAAAAATTAAAACACGAAATTTTCTAAAAAAAAAAAAAAAGGTAGCTGTTTTGAGAGTTTAAGGAATATTTGTATGGTCATTAATTTTTTGAATAAAAAAAAATATTTTTGTAAATTTTTGGATTTTTATTCTATTTTCAGAAATTTAGGACCATACAAACGTTCCTTAGTGACTACCATTTAATTTTCCAAATTCTCAACTTGATACCTAAATTCGTGCAGACGTGAGTTGTTGCGAAAAAAATGTCGGTAAGTTAGGAATTGGGTAAGTATTACATGACCTTAATGGAAAAAAATTGTTTAAAAAATAGGGGTTTAACTTCTGGAAGAAGTAAAAGCTCGAAAATAATTAACCGATATACTTTAAGAAATTCGCAAAAATTAGAATTTTCTCCGGTTTTCTCGTGAAAATCAACACAATTAATTATTTAAGCAATTCGAAAATGTTTTGAACAAAATTACCACTCTTAGCTCTGATTAAGCTGTCTCTTTAATCCTAGAAAAAATAGGTTTTATAGGAGAATGGAAGAAAAATTGTTTGAACAAATAATAATTGTTAAAAGTTAGGAAGTAATCTCTTAAAAAATTAGACACTTGATAATAATCAATGAAATTTAAGAAATTCGGAAAAATTAGATTTTTCTCCCCCTTGCCCATGAGAAACAAGTTAGTTATTATTAATCGTTTAAAGAATTAAAAAATGTCTAAAACAAAAAGCAATACTCATAGCACCGGTTAACTATTTGATTATTACAACAACAACAAACTTCATCAGTTACTGAAAAAAATTTAACGATAATAATTGTTTAAACAATTAGAGTTTAACTTTTGAAAGAAGTACCTGTATATACTCTATAATAACTGTAGTATGTAGTTTAAGAAATTCGAGAAAAAATAATTTTCTCCTTTTTGCATGAAAGTTACAAGTAAATTATTATAAAGTGTATAAACAATTAAAAACTGTCTTACATAATTAGTAAGCGTTTATTAATTACGAAAGAAAATAAAAGAATCAATGTCATATTGCCATCTTTCTCAGGCTTTCATTCATCATTTTTTATCTCCCTCATATTTATTCTTTTGTTTCTTACGTAATTAATGTACGCTTCTTAAATAATAGGATTGAACAAATGGAAATTGTTTAAATAATTTCAAGGGTCACAAAAATTATAAAAAACTTGTCACTTACCTTATAATGGTAATTTATTACAAAAAAAAGAATAAAAATACTCATGAGCGTCAATAAAATCAGATCTTTTATTAATTTAAATAAATATTCAGTGAAATAATAATTATTCATTTCAGTTCAATAGAGATGCTACGAAATCTATAGTATATTACACTTCATTTTTTATTGTATTTTTTATTGATTCAAAGGCATTTTTGCTGAGTGCACTTATAGGGTTATTTTTGAGGCACCATAAAAAAATCTTAGGGGGGGTTCAAACTTAAAAGCATACTGGGTAATACGTATTCTTTAAAGAGTTCTGAAGAGTTGAATATAATGTTCAGCATTCCTTAATTACACGTATTTAAAAATACAGACAAAAACTTCTCTGAAATTTGTAATAATTATTTCTGACGGAGCCTGGCTTCCTCAACTCTGTTTTGAAAAGAAATCTTTTGCATATTCATAATTACAACATTTTTCAAGATTTCGTCGTATTCATTTAAATCTTATAGATATCCCTACAGGAAAAATATACGTTCGGAGATAATTGGCTGACCCTCCTCTCGAGTAAACAAGACCATTGAGTTCAGCCGATAACAAATCATGTAGTTTTTTCTCCCTGTCAGAAGATTCCTCTTACTGAGAGATTTAATATTTAAATAGTCTTTGTTAAATAACCCAAAACGATAAGATCTACAAACCTATATAAATTATTGCATTGACAAATTCTAAAATAATTTTATACTGACACTTCTTCAAAGTATTGTAATCTTTATTAATTAATCATTTTCTTTAAATTAAGGTCGAACTATGTACGTGATACCATTTAGCATGGGACCTATGGGATCTCAGCTATCCA
This sequence comes from Melikaiella ostensackeni, assembly GCA_032362435.1. NCBI lineage: Eukaryota > Metazoa > Arthropoda > Insecta > Hymenoptera > Cynipidae > Melikaiella > Melikaiella ostensackeni. Next base: position 14,604,581 of record JAUMHM010000031.1, read on the forward strand.
AAATTGGTATCGAAATAACCGACTCTGCCTATGTCGTCTGCTCCATGAGGATTATGACTAGAATGGGTTCTCAGGTTTTGGATGTTCTGGGTAAAGATGATTTCGTCAAGTGTCTTCATTCCGTTGGAATGCCAAAATCAGATTCCAAGGTCAGTGTGAATCTCTCCTGGCCATGTGATCCTGAAAGAACTATCATTCTTCACAAACCAGCCAAAAACGAAATTGTATCTTACGGAAGTGGATATGGTGGAAATTCCCTTTTAGGAAAAAAATGCTTCGCTCTTAGGATAGGATCAACTATTGCTAGAGATGAAGGCTGGCTTGCTGAGCACATGTTGGTAGGTGTATTTTGCTATACAATTTAAAAATAATTAGTTATCTGATCAGAAAAAACATTGATGATTGATTTAATGATGAATACCTACAATTTTATATCGGTTTGTAGCATATTTGACAAATTCTCTTGCTTTGCTTTCAGATTCTTGGAATTACAAATCCAAAAGGCAAAAAACGCTACATCGCAGCTGCTTTTCCAAGTGCATGTGGTAAAACAAATCTGGCGATGATGCAGCCAACTCTCCCTGGTTATAAGATGGAATGTGTTGGTGATGATATTGCCTGGATGAAATTTGACAAAAATGGAGTCCTTCGAGCCATTAACCCAGAAAACGGATTCTTTGGTGTTGCTCCTGGCACCAGTATGGCAACAAATCCCAATGCTATGAAGACCATCTTCAAAAACACTGTCTTTACGAATGTAGCCAAAACTAGTGAAGGTGGAGTTTTCTGGGAAGGAATGGAGAAAGAAGTTCCCGAAGATGTTGAGGTATTAAGAAATATTGTTTAATCGTGAAAGACAATAACCAAAGAATAATAACAATAAATTTATGATCCAATACTTATGTGCAGGTCACAGATTGGCATGGTAACAACTGGGCTATTGGTTCCAAGACTCCAGCAGCTCATCCCAATTCACGTTTCTGCACTCCAGCTAATCAGTGTCCCATAATCGATCCTGAGTGGGAAAATCCAGAGGGTGTTCCAATTGATGCTATCCTATTCGGAGGACGAAGACCTGAAGGTGTTCCTTTGGTTTATCAGGCCAGAAACTGGGAACATGGTGTCTTCATAGGAGCAACTATGAGGTCGGAGGCAACAGCTGCTGCAGAGTTTAAGGTCAGTTTCAATATTGAGAATTGACACATTCCTTATTTCTGCTTCTAACAGCGTTCCCTTTTCTTATTGTTTTCCTCTAACTTATTTCCAGGGCAAGGTAATTATGAACGACCCATTCGCAATGAGGCCTTTCTTCGGTTACAACTTCGGTCACTACCTCAAGCACTGGCTGAGTATGCAGGAAATACAAAACGCGAAACTTCCAGCAATTTTCCACGTCAACTGGTTCAGGAAAGGAAAGGATGAAAAATTTCTATGGCCCGGATTTGGTGAAAACTCTCGCGTTCTGGATTGGGTTTTGCGTAGGATAGAAGGAGAAGACATCGCAAAGGACTCAGCCATCGGTTTAATTCCAAAACCCAACTCCCTCAATTTGGAAGGCATCAAAGAGAACGTCGACATGGAAGAGCTCTTCAGGTTACCCAAAGATTTCTGGCAAAAAGAAGCTGCAGATTTGAAAGAATATCTCGACTCCCAGGTCGGAGAAGATCTCCCAAAACCAATAATCTCACAGCTGGAAAATCTCTCAAAAAACGTTGCTAAAATCTAAAATTCTGGATTCTCGATGAGAATTGAGTGAAGCAAATTTTATTATCTTTACTTTGTCATTGTTATTTTTAACAACTTTATGAGTATTATTTTATTCTTTTATCAGATTATTGACAGAGGAGAAAAATTTGCTTCACTTTTCAGAATTTTTTACTCACTCTTATTTTTATTTTCAAATGTATAGAGCATTGTGATATAGATACCAGATTTTTCTTATATGGTGTCAAATGACGTCGTGCGAATTTGTACATAGTATTATAATATATAGCGTATTTGTAAATTTTAGAATCTACATTCCAGCCAAATTATTATGCATTCCTTGTTCGCGTCACACGTGTGCGGCGATTTCTCATTTTTTGTGCTGGAAGTGAATTAAAGAAAAAGATTTGTGTCAAGCGTGTGAATATCTTTTATGCTTTAGTAATTACGTTCGTACAAAGTAGACATTGTCACGCTTCCAGAAAAATGACAAATAAAAAGTTCTGTTTTTTATCGTGCTTACGAGATATATTATTTTCCTTATCTCAACAAAACAGTTTGTTTCCTCTTCCTGTGACGCTCTGAGTTTTTATTATATTATATCATTTACTGAGAGAATAGATCTGCATGGTGCAATAAATTTTATGGCAATGAAAAACGTAATATTAGCAAATAATTTACGAAATTAAATATTTATTTTAGTAATATTAATTTATTGTGAAAAATTTGTCTCATAAGTGTTATAAGAACTTTAAAATTGTACGGAATAAAACGAATTATGAATAATGTAGTAGAATGTGTGAAATTATGAATTTTTTAACTTTCGAAACATGCGCATTTATCCAAAAGTTGTAAAAACTGAATATAATAAATTGTATAATTTTTATTATTACTAAACAAACTCATAAACTTTATACCGTTATATTTTATTTCTAAAGATATAGTACGTCCGTTCATTCAGGGATTAATCTACTTACGGACATTAAGGTTCCACAGGCAACCACTCACATAAAGGCGTCGATAAAAGATCCGCCGATAACGTAGAAAACTGTAATATTTTAAAATCCAGGTGATACAAATTACAATAAATATTAATTATTTATGGTATTTTTCATTATTTTTAATATGTTTCTCATTAATAGTAAATAGCACAATCTACAATTTCTTATCTGCTGTTGATAGATTATCTTACAAGTGAGAAACAAACTTTAGTACAGAAACCAAACACAAGGTGCCACATAGTGCTTCCGTCTAAACATAAAAAATAAGTTGTTTTTTGAATATCATTGTAAAAATAAACAATAATTTGACGTTTCGCATTACATTTGTTTGAATTTATAACTTTTAGTACATTTTTAACATCTCAAAATTTCTGAAAAATTGTTCAATGCTTCAATTGTTTTATCATTTCATAGATATCGTTATCTTGTTTTTATTACAAAATTGTTGCACTTTTTAATTTTTAGTAAGCCATCAATTTTTTATACCTTGTATTTGTATATTGCCTGTCTATAGAAGGATTTATCCACTGAAGACTCTACCGATGTAAAAGTAGGAATTCAACTTCTTCTATATGCTGCATTGATAAAGTGTTTACGTTCAAATAATTACAATTGAAATAATGTAAAATGGAAAAATTTTCATTAGAAACTTTTAAAATTGAAAATTTTCAAACTGAGCTGTTTAAAATATTATACAACTTCAAATTGAAGTGTTCAGGACTCATGTTAAGTTATAAAATTAATTCGTTCATGTTCGAAAAATGAAAGGCTGAATTGTTTCAAAAGTGAATGATTCTGAAATGAAAACATTTTAAATATAAAATATTAAAATTGGCCGATAACAAATTTCATTTCATTCTTTTCAAAATTCAATCAATTCAATTTTTATTTTAGAACTGAAAGTACTGCAAACTGTATGGAACAATTCAGAGTACAGCATTTACAAGTTTACGAGAATTCAAAGTCTTTTAATTAAATAATTTTAGAAAGGGTGCAAATTTGAACATTTTTAAACTAAAACTGTTTAGACTAAAAGTATTTCTGGTTGAAAACTTCAAAAATTGGATCACAATTAAACAATTTTAGTTTTGAAAAAATTTAAAACTCAAACTCTAAATTAAAAACTTGTTATATTGAAACTGAATGTGTTTGCAAGTTTAAAAACGTTTAAAATTGCATTCCATTAAAATTAAATCATTTTGAATTGAAATAATTTTAAAGTTCATAATTCAACCATTTTAGTATTTATTCCATAATAATTAAAATGTATAAAAATAAATTTATTCAACATCCATAGTACAATTTTAAATCAGAAACCTTTTAAAGTGAGTTTAAAATGAAATTACAATTCAACATTGTAATTTCAGACAATTCAGACCATGCATACATACTGTAATTAAATCATTTTGAACCGTGAGAATTTAGAAATTATTAACTAAAATCGTTCAATCCGACACTTATAACTTGCAGAATTTCCGTTTGACGAAGGACAAGTGTATATCTAACAGAAAAATACTAAGTCTGTATCAATCACTTCGTGTACATTTTAAATTTAACTTTCACGAAAGTATTTGAATTTTGAAATCCCTCTCAGATATTTTGATGGGAATACTTCTCAGATGTCATATAAAGAAATCGACGATTGTTAATCTTGATTTTTAAGATATCTTACTCGATATATTTAATTTGACGAAAAATTGTTGATTAATTTTCCTTTGATGTGCTTCAACTGTTTCAAATTTATCATAAGAAAAAAAAGTCATGAAGCTTTTAAAACCAATATTTGGGATGCTTGTAAAAATCAATCATGAAAATGTGGAAGTTCTCAAATTGAAACATTTAAACTAGAACAATTTATAATTCCAAATGTTTAAATGAAACATTTTCAAGTAAGATTTATTCAAAATTTGCAGTGTTTGTTGCCTTGTAAGTGAGGAAACAACTGTAGTAGGAATACCAAACACAAGATGTCATATATTTCTTCTTTCTAATCATGCAAAAGGAGTTGTTTTTTCAGAATAAGAAATTATTTTCCATTTATCCTAATACTATTTTCAAAGACCCCGTACTAAACAAATTTATATAATCGGTCCAAGTTCTTTTGGTAAATTTCTTCTATTTTATGAACTACAAAGTAAATGATAAAGTAAAGCTATGATACATCTTTTTACTTAGAAGAATATGGAAGCTATTTGAAATTTTGGAAGACAAGATTTTTGTTACTTTCGACCCTCAGCTTGGATCAGTTGTAACACTTAGTGGGGTCGAATGTAAAGTTAAAAAATTCATTCATTCATATTTGAAAAATGTAAAGCTGAATTGTGGGTTGATTGAGAACCAATCCATTCAGATTATTCCACTTTTGAAAGAAGAAAAGGATAAGAATCCAAACCAATAACACATTTCTAAAAAATTGCCAAGTTCCTCAAATTGGTGAACTATATTTAAGTGAAATAGACATCTTTTGGGAAATTGAGTTAACCATTAACATTTCAGTTAAAAGAAATCTTAAATATTCATAGGCAACCCTGCAGATTGGAACAAATCATTTTAAAACTGAACGATTCTGAAATGAAAACATTTAAAATATTAAGTATTAAAATTGGCTGATATCAAATTGTATTTCTTCTTTTCAAAATTTAACCAATTTAATTTTTATATTATAACTGAAAGTACTACAAACTACATGGAACAACTCAAAGTACAGCTTTTATAAGTTTACGAGACTTCAAAGCCAAAACAGATACCTGAGTAGTAAATTCGTTTGAGAATGAAAAAGATGAAGGTATTTATTTTTAAGAGAATACGAAGAACATCAATAAATGAAAATTACTTAGTGAAATTGCGAATGAATGAAAATTATTTAAAATTCACAAAAAATTTAATTATAAAGTATAAAAAATTGGAAATAGGGTATGGGAGGGGTGGAACGGTGACGGTAGTGAAAGACGTTTGTGAAGTGTGATATAAAAAGAAATATTTATAAATAATAATACTAAATTTGTAGCCATGTCTCAAATTAACATAAAAATAAGACTTTTGTTACATTGGAACTCAACCACATTTTTGGAATTTAGTCTCAAATTCTACAAAAACAACAAAGGATATGATAAATCCGAATACGTGTAGTAAAAAATAGACCTGCGAAGTACATAAAAAATCGCTTTTTGATTTAATTGGTAACTTGAATATTTGACTATTTAATCACTAAAATAAAATAATTCAAAAAATTTACTTTAGGTGTTGAAATACTGAAATTCTAAATCCTAAGCATGCGTGTCGCGACATTGCCGGTGATTTAATGGTAAGGAAGGCGACTTGCAAACACGAACGGTGCTACCTTATCGATTTTTTGGAAAATATATAGGCGAGGAGAACAATAATAAATGAAGATTACTTAATAAAATTACGAATAAATGAAAATTATTCGGATTCACAAAAAATTTGATTATAAAATATAAAGTTATTACTTTCGACACGGTTTCTTTAGACGCCACTCTCCCCTCCTTACTTATCATAAATTTTATAAAAATTAAAAATTAATTTTTAACTTTATTTTGATACATTATTTTATTATAAAGCTTCATTTTTTAATTAAACAAAATTAAAACCGAAAGAAATTTACTCTTTGGATATTGTCGATAATAATAATTGTTCCACAATTCAATTATAAAAAAATATATCGTACGTTATAACTGCATAAACTTTATACAAATGAATCCAATGCCATTGTTGAACTGATTTTATTTACCATAAAACGCATTGTTGAGACAAATGTACCATTTCTTCTTCTTTAGCGTAAAAGAGAGAGAGTCTGGCGCATGAGAAGTAGGAATAGGATAATTTATATATCTTGGAAGGGTGATGAAACAAATCATCCCTATGGGTGAACACGTGCCCAGTGCTGCGTTTACATGTTCCTGAAACTTTTGCATGCATTTATTTTCCGGTGAAGCTTGCAATCGCACCGGGAAGTGTTTTAACATTCAAAGCAATGGCTACAGCGCAAACTCGACAGCAAAGCTGCGGACAGATCGGTATTTACGATTCAAGAGAAATCCTCCTCCGGACAAGGAATCCCTCGGTCCCTCCATATGTATACTCTACGTATTCGTACGTCCGTATGTCAATTCGTTATAATTTCTTCGCTAATAGAATCCAAGATTTCGTAGCGCATCGTGCATTGCATCTTAAAGCTATTCAATCCCCCTCGCTTGCCTCTTCTCACATTCTATCTTTCACATTTAAGTTCAAACTCAAGTGTTAGCAACCCCATCAAAAAACTTTCCACAAACATTTCAGGTCACTTCTCAAAATATAATATTTTCGAAAAAATGAGTAAAAGTAGGCGGCAGGCGCCTAAAAAAAAGGGTTTCGTAGCCTATTAAGTCGTTAATAATGTCAGTTAAATCCCCCCCTCCCCGCACTTCTCATCATTCCCGCCTCCCACATCTTCCCCTCCCCACTTCTCGTTTCCCCTCAACTCTGCGCCTCTCCCTTCTCCGCATCCCCCCTCATTTCTCCTTACTTCCCCGCCACCCACCCCTCGTTTCCCCCATTCCCTCCCCTCATTTCTCCTTACTGCCCTCATTCTACTTTACCCCCCTCATTACCCATCACCCTCCCCTCACTTCACCACATTTCTCCTTATTTCTCCTCATTTCCCATCACCCCTCTCTCCTCATTTCTCATCATCCCTCTCTCCTCATTTCTCATCACTTCCCGACTGAATTCATAAGGGTTTCTGCCCGGGGTTACGAAACCCTAAAAAAAAGATTAGATGTTAAAAAATTCCTATAGGTACGTTTTAAAATTTTCAAGATGAAACATATTCATTGACTGTAGATGATATAGGAAAAGAGAATTTCGAACTGCACACTTTTTTTCTACCTCCTCTTAACGTTTAAAATATTAATAATAATAAAATCACTTAAAAAAGATAGACAGGAAACTGTTTGATACAAATTCGATTAAACTTTCACTTGGGGTCAATTTTACTCTTCCTATCCAAGTATCGAAATTGACAGATTTGCAATTATTTTGTCTTCTTTCAAATCGGAAGATAATTAAAGTTTATTCGAAGCCTTAGTTAATAAATTCTAACGAAACCAACATTTTAATTTTAGAAAGGTTAAAAATACCCGCGTGGAAAAGTCGATTGAGGCCAGACTGACTGCCAGTCAGGTCGCCCAACTATCAAATAGGCACCAATTGGGAACACCAATTACTAACAGACTGGCCTTCGGTCTGGCTTATAATAATGAGTTGCACCTATGCCCAATTAGGAGATCCAGTTGGGCCTCAGTTGGGCAATATTAATTATGCCTAATTAACTTAAAAGGGATTGTTTCATTAATATTATATTAATAATGCATTTTATTTATCTACCGAACTTATGTATTTTATTTTAATGAAGTATACAAACTTTATTTTGTTTCATAAGGCGGAAAGTTAGTATTTTTAGATGAGATGGTGTAAGAATGAAATTGTCGGCACATTCTTCTTCTGCCATTCTCATTTCAAAATGCTTTTTCGAAAAACAGACTCAAAAACAGTACTCCTAAAGAATGAAAATAACACTGAGCAGCACGAACGACTAAAGGCGCTGGCATTGTTTCTCGCCACATTCTAATCGGTCAAAATAAGGTCATGAAAAAGCGCGGTTAATTTTAAAATGTATAAAAACCTAAACAGAGGAAATAGATATAATTCGCCGAGAAAAATGTTTTGTTCGGACAAAAAAATAATTTCGTTGGTATTTCTGCAACAAATGTTTGACTTTTCTTAGGTTAATAAAAAAATCGTAAATTTCAATTTTTTCACTCGGGAACACAATTTCTTTTCTGCATGACGTTTTTATCCATATTATATTAATAAAAAATTGCTTACCTCAACATTAGAAATAAATTTTTAGACATCTTCGCATCTACGTAGTAGCAGTTGGGTATTGTATGTAAAAATCAGCTGGGGTCTGATTGGCAGCGCCAACCCTAGGCAAAGGCAGTCGAAGCCCTAACAAATTGTCCGTATATATGCTGCTTTTATTATGAAGGTTTTAGTAGTTGAAAATTCAGAGCAGCGAAGCAAATTGCATGTTTATGGTCAGAGTGTTTCTAGCGTAATTTAAAAGCAATATATTTTTTAAATTAGTTACATTTTTCCAAGGTGGGCCGCCCATTTGGGGCCAAATTGGCGCCCAAGAACTATTTGGGCAAAATTGGACACATTTCCACACGGGACATTCTAATTACAAAATAAATTTTCTTGCAAGAAAACGTGGATAATTTCGACGGTCCCTGAGAATAAGTCACTAAAAAAATTGTTCTGAAAACAGAGCGTATCAACTATACTCGTATTATGCTTCGCTAGAGTGTCGTATCTTCATTTATAAACACATAGAGATAAGACAATAGCAAAGTAGGATATACTTGATAAGCTCTGTTTTCGGAAAACTTTATCACTGACTTATTCTTTGGGACAGTCGCTTTCTTAAAAACTGTGAATAAAATATTTTAAATTGATTTCGTATAGTCTGCATCGATCCAGATTTAGTACCTGATAAAGAAATGCATTCCTTTTCAAAACTGATTATATAGTAATCCATATTTTAAAATATGCAAGATTAAAAAGAAATTCTGATTTGGAATAAATTTGAAAAAATTGTATCTTACATATTTTATTTTTGATGCATCCAAATTAGGCAACATTGCACAATGTTAAATATCTAAATTAAAACCCCTCAAATCTGCAAGCATCAGTCAAAAAATATAGAAAGAATAAAAACTTTGAAGTATTAAAATATGAACGTAATTTTAAATTCAAATGATTAGCAACATAAAGCATAAATTATAGAAGACCGAATCTATTTCAGATCACAAAATTATTTGCCACTTAAATATATCACTTTTCAAAGGGAATGAGACTGCACGTATCTTACCGATTTGACGAAAATTTTTTTTGAGAACGTTATGAGTATTTGAATTTAAAAAATTGAAAACAAGGTTTATCAAAAAATAATCTAAATTTTGGTTGAAAGTGTGATATTTTGAAAGCTATTATAGGTATTCACTTTTTTGCTTCTAATTCTGATAGAATTGCTTGCCTTATTTCGAAAACTGTCGGAAAATTTAAAAGAAGTTCAAAATTGACAAAATGGCGTACGTTTTTTTGAAAATATTCAAAGTCATTTTACTCAAAAACCCCCGCCATTTTTGTCTCTTGATTTTTTTCCAGTTTCCTACTAATGTAAGGAGTATATTCTATGATAGTCTGCCCTGCGCCCGTGCCTTAGAGAGAAGAGAGAATTTTTTTGTCTGAAAAACGGAAATTCAGGTTCTTTGCTGAAACGACACAAGATGCGAAAAATTACAATGAAACAAAATTGTTTCTGTAAAAAAGTTCTAGAAAAATGTCTCTGGATATATTTTTTTATTTTGTGTTATTTTCGAGAGTTTTGGGGAAATATGTAAATAAATATTTAGATTTCGATGTTGACATCGGGAACAATAAATATTTGAGACTAATTTTCTTCTCAACAATACAATTTTATCGTATTATGAAAAAACAAAGAAGAACGTAATTTAAGAGTTTCAACAACTTTTATATCAAACTTTTTCCTCTGAAGTCGGTATTTTTGAAATAATCGACCTTGAAAATAACGCGAGATAGAAAAATGTACCAAGAGATATTTTTCTATAGAACTTCTTTAGAGAAACAATTTCATTTCTTTAACTTTTTTTTGAGGTCAAAAATAAATTTGACTTTCCTGAAAGAAAGAGCTTTGAGATTAAAAAGTGAAATTTTTATTGTTTATTTATGAAAATAAGCAATAAGTGGTTTTTGAAAATATACCATCTATTTTGGCGATTTTTAACTCTTTTTATAGGATTAAAAAGATGTTGTTTAGTACTGCACTCTCAATTGGTATTTTCACGCCATTTTAATTAATTGTAACCTTTATTTGAAAAAAAATATTTGACCTCCAAAAATGAAGTTTAAACCAAATTTGACTTTTTTCATAAGACACATTTTTGGGGTCATTCACAAAAAACGTGATACGTTTAGGGGAGGACGGTATGTGAAAGTACGAGTATCATTCTCCATGTTAAGAACAATGAAAAACATACCACGCAGGGGGGGGAGGGTCAAAATTCTTGAAATATTTATCACGTATTTTGTAAATGACCCCTTTAGAATTTGTTTTTTACCTGGAAAGAAAGCTTGGGTTTCTTCTTTCAAGTGTCTTGAGATTAAAAATGAAATTCAAGTTTCTTAATAACGAAAATAAGTTTTAAGTGTTCCGGTACACCCAATGACGCTTGCGCACGTTCACCGATGTTCTAAACGATTATTTTCACCAATAAAAAAGTAAAATCCACTATTTAGTCTCAAGCTCTTATAACAAAAAACTCAAGTTCTCCTTTTAGCCTAAGGAAAATTTCGAAAAAAGTGTCCTTCTATGAGAAAAAAAAGAATTATTCACGATCTACAATTTTGAAAGTCAAATACTTATTTTTTCAAAAAATGTTTGCGACTAATAAAAAGGGCAATAAGAACCCTTTTGAAATTGTAGTAGAAAAAATTTATTTTATTGCTATTAAGTGAGTTCTATATTTTAGACAAAATGAGATTTTCGAAATAACAAAACTTTTCAAACCGGTCAAAATATTTTTATATAATTAAGTCTAACCTTAGAGAGTATGAAAGTATAAAACTAAGAGATCAAGGAATGTATTTCTAATGGGTACGCATTTTAAACAGAAATAGTTCTCATACGTAGAGGCAGAATGACGTGAAATTCGGCTACATGAGAATAGGTAATAAAAATTTCAAAAATATTTTCAAAATATATGCAGAATAGGTAAAAATATTAAAAAATAGACGAAAAGTGAATATTTTAATGATTTTTTTATTTTTTTCGGCTTCAACATTACAAAATATCCCCTCATTTTACAACAAAAAAATGTTGCTAATACTATTTAGCAGTTTTTCGTTTCAAATTTTTAATTAGGGACACGTGAATGACAGAAGATTTTGTGTACTTTTTTATTTATAATTTCTAAACGAAGACTTATAAAATTTTGAAACTTTGCCAATCTGTGTTTTAATATAAGTACTTTACTGAGATATTTTGAGAAAGAATATGTTAATCGAAGGAAATGTGGAAAATAACTGGGACTTAAAGCCGTCAACATTTTGGCAATCACTTAAGAATAAGTGAAAATATCTTCTCATCGATTTCACGTTGCAAGAGGAGAACATTTGTGGCATGTGGAAATCGAGTTCGCTCAGTCTCAGCGGGTTTCAATTACGCCGAATCGACTTGAAATCATCATTCTGATTTCTGCGAGGTCGCCTCGTTTGGAGGCAATCCGCGTACATCTTTACCACAATCGTGGTGCAAGAAGCGATTTGACGAATGTGTAATCATGCACTCTTCTTCACACATAATGCAGTCAATTAGCTTCTTAAGTGTACTTTTACGTAAGAAGAGGAATTTAGGCAATGTTTTCTTTTCGATTTTGGAAACAATTATATAATATTATAGGTATTATTTCATTATTATTATTTATTTATTTTCTCCATTTTCTCCATTATCTCCATAATATACTTTTGTAGAGTTTTTTACATAATATCTAAATCCCCCTTTTCCACAGCAGATCGACAGACATTAACCCTTCGACAAATCCCACTTTCCCCAATTACCCCACTCTCAATGAGCCTTCAGGTAATGCCTGACGTACTCAATCCAGTACATTTTTCAATCTCGAAAATCCCCTACCGTCTGCAGCCAGCTTTTTATTAGAAGCGCTCTCATTCGTCTGAACATTTGGCCAGGGGAGTGGAAAACTGCAGAAAACCAAAACTTCCGAGCGCAACCTATTACCGGCAGACGAATTTGGATGTAGACATTCGATAAGCATCGAGTACCCACATCCATTTTCGGCGACCAATCTCCCGCTCGACAGTAGTTAAAGGCAGCGAAAACGCGACTGAGCGAGAATAATGAACGGTCACCCCTTCCGAGCGCTAAGCGCTCCCGTCACTGCTTAACGTTCGAGATCTCGACGAGTCACGAGATCACGAGAATCACCACCCACCCTCTACCGTCGGTATAGGTATCATCTTATTCATTTAAGATATATTTGCAGCATGCTGAGAAAAGAGTGTTGTTCGTATTTAGGCCACTTAACAATTATCATAACGAAATTTTGGTTATTTTAATAATAGTCCCAACAGTATTTGATTGGACGAATGTGAACAAAAACGTTTTTTTTTATTCAAAGGAACAGTGTCCTTAGTGAAATAACACAATCCTTATTGATGATTGGACATAAAGGAATAACAATAATTTAAAAATAATTTTATTTATACATATTATGTTAATTGACTAATTTTTCATAAGGGATTGTGTGATGTCACGCAGTTTAAACAAAATAATTCAATATGCATGTCTTTTTTTATATCTATTATCGCTATATTCCCTCCGATAATTACGAGTACAAGACACTTTCCTCGAGGACAGTTACGGAAGAGCTTACGACAGTTCTCGAAAGGAAGTTTCGAAGAGTGAGCAGCAAGCAGATTAAATTATACCTCCACACACGAATTTCTTACCACATTACAAATCAGTCATTCCGATTTCTTCTTCTTTTGAAAGTAGCTGTTTTGTTGAGTGACTTTTTACTCTCTTAATTTGAATCAGTAAAATTTCACTGATCCTTCAATTATCTTTTTTATTATATCATTCAATTGTTTATAATAATGAGATAAATTTGTTATCTCTCTATACTTATTTTTAGGGGTTTGTAGCCCGAGACATAAGCCCTTATGGTTTCGGTCAGGTGTCCGTCCGTCGTATAAAAAAAGGGTGAGAGGGAGAATGAGTTGATTTGAGGGGAATTAAGTGGATGGGATGAGGGTAGTATCAAGGGGAAGTGAGGGGGAATGGGGGAAATGGGAGATAGTGAGGGAAAGTAAAGAGTAGTGAGGGAAAGTGTCAGGGAATAATAACAGTAGGGGGTGAGGAAGGACTAAAAGGAAGTAAGTAGAAACGAGGGGAAGTGTGGGTAACTGTTGGGGGGGTATGAGGGGAAATAAGGGGGAAGTGAGGGGAGGGCGATGAGGGGAAATGGTGAGAAGTGAGGGAAATTGAGGGGAGTGAGGGGAGAGGGTTGATAAGAAAAAGTATGGGGAGGGGGACATGTGAACGACTTTATTGACGACTTCATAGATTACGAAACCCTTTTTTGTAGGGGCCTGCTGCCTACTCTTACTAATTTTCATAGTATTAGCTCAAGACCACAGTGGATAGTGATCATCCTGTTTGTGCGATCTGAGATCCAAACTTGGTCAGCTCTTTATGCGAAATATTTTCGAGTTATGGTTCGACGGCTTTCTTCATATGGAGAGTTCATACCTTCTTATTGTGCTTGGGATGCGTATTGGTGATTATCAACAAATCCGTTCTCCTTATTGGTGGTGAATCCATAAGTCACGTCCTTATTGGCCAACTCACTTGCTTGTGCTCATCTTCAAAAGGCTTCCATATTTGGTATCACCACCCACGGGCGATGCCAGTCGCATTCAAAACAATGCTCATCTGCGTACTTGAGATTTGAATTCAATCACTTGAATGCAGGAGAGGATCCTCGCCAGCCATTTGACCGAATATATCACTTCTCAGTATTCTCAGAATTCTCATTATGATACGCATTCTTGCATAATTTCCTTTCTATGAATCAATGAAGAAAAAATGTGTTTTATGGCACTATGCGTTGGTCTTTATTTAGACATGACCAAATCTCATTGTTTTGAGAAGGGTTATTTGCGAAAGTGCTATCCATTTCAGACTTTTTTTCTCACTATTTATCGTATTCAGGTCTATTTTTCTTTTTTCTTTCTAAGAAATCAATCCCTAGCTTTTTTGAAACAGTATATTGTGCTACAAGTGCGGAAAGTAGGCAGATGTAAACGAGTGTGAAGTTTGCTGTACGAGCCAGAGGTAACCCGAAGATAAGCCGATAGCAAGTACTGTAAACTTCACAAGAGTTACAACTACCTACTTTCTGCACCTGTTGCACACGATATTTTTCGTAACAAATGCAGGGAATTTTCGATTTGAGAAACAATAAAAACAAACTTTCTGGAAATTTTTGAATGTCATAAATTACGAGAAACTTCGGGAATTTTGAAAATTTCCGGTAAACTTATAATTTACCGAAAATTTGCAGAAATTTAAAATACCTATCCAAAGGTTTTCAGAAGAAATGCAAATAATTGCTGTAATTTATGGTAATATGTCGGTAATTTATAGTAATTTATCAGTAATAGCTTATCACATCGAGTTGGCCCAATCTCTGTTTATTACTCACAATCAGTCTGTCAAGTGTCAACTCATAATGCCAGAAGTGAGGTTATGATTCCAGCAGTTCTGGAAAGTAATTTGAATCGAAATGCGCAAGCGTAACAGCTAGAAAAATTAATCTTGTTCAAAGTGCACAAGCGCAGCGGCTAGAAAAAGTAATCTTGCTCAAAGAGCGCATGCGCATCAGCTAGTAATAGTATATTGTGCTCTCAGGAGGCGAAGTAGTCTCTTTACGGCCGAGCGTGAGTTTGCAAGAACGAAGCGAAACCGAAATATTGCAGACTCACGCTTGGCCGCAAAAAGACTATTTCGCTTCCTCGGAACATATGGTATTGTATGACTTTATATAATAAGAGTATGGTTTTCGAGTTTCCTCATGAAAGGACGTCGATTACGTCTCACGTATGAGGTTAATTCAAAGAGACAAGTAGTGCGCAGAAAAGTCGAGAGAACAGTGCGCTTGGGGCAAAGTAACGAATGCGCATGCGCATCGGCCGCCAAAGCGCACTTTTCTTGTCGAGACCGGTAAAGTACCGCCCCCCCCCCCCCAACAA
Source organism: Melikaiella ostensackeni (assembly GCA_032362435.1). Lineage (NCBI taxonomy): Eukaryota > Metazoa > Arthropoda > Insecta > Hymenoptera > Cynipidae > Melikaiella > Melikaiella ostensackeni. Next base: position 14,620,207 of record JAUMHM010000031.1, read on the forward strand.
CGACCTACTTTGCTACTCGAAACCA
>JAUMHM010000031.1:14624438-14637130 GCA_032362435.1 Melikaiella ostensackeni
TTAAAAGAGAGACATTAAGCAAAGATTGGTTCCAATCTGCAGGGTTGCCTATGAATACTTAAGATTTCTTTTAATTGTGTTCCGCGAAATTTGCCATGGAAATCTCCGCGGAAGTTCCCGCGGGAATCATCCTCGACAGCTTTCGAGGCATCTATCAAATACTTGGTGAACTTGATGAAACTTGGTGAACAAAGATACGTAATAATTTAATGACTCATGAAATTGCAATATAGCTTCCTGATTCAAGATTGTATTATAAAGGCTTCTTCTTTGACAACTTCAAATTCCTATTTTTATGCATTTGAATTATACTTTTCCTGATTTTTCTCCATTGAACCAGAATAATATACATATATTCTTACAATTGTTATTATACTGCTTCGTTAGATTGAATTTTTCCACCTAAAAATTAAAATTAAATACAAAACAATATTTCTTATCCAAGAAAAATAAGATTGTATTCTAATGCTTTAGTTATTTCAATAGTAATAATTTTAATCAGAAGGCTCTTTTCGACATTTTAAACCAAAATTACCCTCTTGACCTCTCAATGCATACAGAAGTATATGTGACGGCTAGATTAGTATAATTTTGGTGCTCATTTTATGAGCTATATATATTCTCATTAAGCAAATATACGTGATTTATCTCCTTACAGAGAAAGTATTTATATATTAATATAATAGACTAACATCGAACAATGCAAATATTTATAATTATTTATTTATTTATTATTATTTATATAGAATTATTATTATTATAAGGTAAGTTTCACGTTTCCTATTTTGATAATAACGGTCATTCAACAAGAGTTGACATTCACCAAAACCTCCAATCAGACTATCCTCAATTCTTGTATTTAGTTGAATGAATCTATCTATTGTATGTTTCTGACTTTTTCCTCATCCTTCAGCTAAAAGCCTTCCGATCTTTAAATGAAACAAGAACCTCTTAGAATAAAAGGGGATATAGAACAATTGGACGTAATAAGACTTGGAAAAAATAGCAATTAGGATAGAATGCGGATTACGTGGGACCAATTGTTATTTGCGGAAAGCTCAAAAATGTTTTTAAATCATAGATGTATTATATTATTATATTCACCAATAGAGTTAAGGATAACTGCCAAGGATAAGGCCAGAGTATAGACGATCCTAATGATTATTCTTCTGCTTCATTAAAGTATTTAATATATACTATAGCACAGCTCCACAAAAAAAAGTCGTCAGCCCCAGAAACCAGAATAGGCTTACCCTACGTTTTTGAGGTCGCTGAATCCGAATCCGGAGCCGGTTTGACTTCATCACGTCACGTTTTGTCCCTAAGCTCACAAAACATGGAAAATCGCTGATTTCAGGTGAAACATGATTCCAGTCTATGAAAAGTGATCATATTCTATGTTTTCGAGGTCGATGAGTACAAATCCTGAGTCGGTTCGGTACCAAGATCCCAGCATTTAATCTTGATACGTAACTTCGGAAAAACTTTGAATCCAACGAAAATCAGTTGACGCCGTCGACAGCATTATGCAGATAACAACCGTGCGAACCAGCATTTCGCACATTCTCGCACTGCATAATTATATGTTTGATCCCACCGTGATATCAGCTGATCCATGCATCTTTGTTATTTTGATAATGCTGAACGAGATTTTCTCTCAGTATGATCTTGTTGCTTGAACGAGTAATGAAATCCTGCTACTCCGGCAGATTCTGTGAACGATGAGAACTGCCCTAAAAGGGGACATGTAGAATGATTCGTGTCACTATCTGTTGGAGTAACGAAGCCAGTAGGAGCGTACTGCCTTGCTGGAAGGCATTAGGGTGTGAGGATGAAGCCGTAGTGTGTCCGGCGATGAGTTGACTTTGTCCTCGCCAAAGTCGGAAAGCCCTCATTTTTAGTTTTTTTTTTTGCACCAATCGTTAGTTTTTTATTTGCTCTTCCATAATAAAAAGAAATTCTTTTATCTGCAAAATCTAAATTGTTATCAAACTGCAAAGTGCGGCCATCTTACGGAGTTCCTGTGCTGGACCGCCTCTTCTATCGCTTCTCCTGTGAAATGCATCTCCCGTATGTTAGGTCCCTTTCTTCGCGGACAGTCACATATATTCCAGCAAGAATATTACTACTCTCCAATATTGCGAAGACATCAAGATCGAATGTTGATAATACAATTCGTTCTTGGATTGACATGGGCACAAAGGTATTAGGTCCTACGTTCAATTTAATTGGTTTATCGGTAGGAGAGTTGTATCTTCAAATTTCGAATATCTGGTGCGGATTCCTGAGGGAAATAAGCCGAATAAATCGAAGATTTTCAAGTCCACATCCTAATCCGTCAGTGGAAGGAAGCCTGGCAGGAGAAGTCATGCACCAGACAGGAGGAAACCTGGACCTGACACGAAGAGAAGGCTCTGTTTGAGAAAAAGACCTGTCAGGAGAATGTTTTCTGTCAGAAGAAGAAGAAAAAGGTGCTCCATGAGGAACACCAAGAATAGGATCAGCATTAGGTAAACACTTAAACTACGAACTTAACCCTGTAACAAGAAACAAAGGATGAATTGTATATTTTATGACGAGGGAGGTAAGTTGGTATTTACTAACGAGTGTGAAGTTTGCTGCGTGAACGCAGCAATGACACAAGTTATCGGATATACCTCCAATACGATGCACACGATATTTTTTCCAATTACCGCATACGGGAAATGGGCTTTGGAGCAAGTTGAGAGTCAACGAAGTTATAGATTCGTCAATCGATTGACGAATGATCAACTTTAATTTGGAGGTTATCTTTCACTTTGTCAACAGGGTACCCATAGCTCACGTTAGATGGCGTTAATATCGAATTACTCTTTTTCGACGCTAACTTCATTTTTCTCGCTCACATTTCCCACCAGTGAAAAAAATTAAGTTTTCTCCTCAGACACATCATCGATCGAGGAATCGATAAATTTGTTATCTGTCAACGAGCCTCTTAAGTTGCATTTACCGCGCGAGTGTTAGACAAAATACATTAATTTAAGAAGACGACTTATGCATAATATTCAAGAAATATTATTTCGGAAAGGTTCCTCACAGAAAAAAAAACAAAAGATAAAGTTTACCTCGATCCCAGGTGAAAAATTCGTTGCCCTCGTGAAAATAAATACCAACTGAATACCATTTCCTGATTAGATTTGAAATGGACTCCTGTCCAAAATTTAAAAAAAATCCAAGTTGGCGGCCAGTCGGATTGTCAGATCTGTTTCACTTTTATTCTGTTCAGCAAAATCGTTCCAAGCTTTGCCAGAAAATCAAAGATAAAAAATCAGGATATGTTTTTCCGAGAATTTCGTTCCGTGACCAGGGGACGAAAGGGTACAGAGGGCACCACTCTAAAGCTAGCAAACTCGTCCAGTACCGCACTAACAAAGCGGCCGGTGCCACGCAAGCGCATAGTTTCGTCAGTTTACACGGTCCGCACTTCGCTCCATTCGCTTTCAGTGCTTACGCTATGTGTTACAAAAATATCGCAGGAAAACAAGAGGCAGCATTTATCCTTAAAAACAAAACAAAAAAACATTTAAAGAAATTTAATAAATATTTTTTACTGCGAACGAAAATCAAATAGAAATGGTTCATACGGCCCTGATTGTTGACATTCGAATCCAACGGATGTGTGTACAAGGCCATTTTAGGCAAGAAACAAAATCGGACTTATATTGGAATTTCAGTGTATCTAACTGGCCGCCATCTAAGATTTTTTCAAAATATTGTTCTTCTGGAATCATAGAATGATTTCTGAAGTCAAACTTATTTTTCCAGCAAATTATGAAAATATTTAATTGTCAGCTGAAGAAGCGAGGAAGGTGCCGAATGTCCATCCAGAGATAGGATTGCTTTTTCCACGTTTTTCAAGCATTCACAGTATTTTTTAAATATTTTAAGTGAGAAAAATAATAACTTTCTTTCAAATCGTATTTTCCTGGAATTCATATATTTTCTTGTGTAAGGAGCTTTTTTTTTTGGTTTTTTGAAATTCTATTCTTCCTAACCACTGAAAATGGAATATCACAGAACAAAGAAATTTAGAATGAATTCAGCGGAAGTAATTCTGAAGGTCTAATATCAACACAAAATGCTTTAAGATAAACTTGATTTTTTGGCGAAGTTTAGGACGATTTCCTTGAAATATATAACAGTAAAACAATTTAGAAAATTCGTTTGGCGGCCATATTTGACTTTTTCTAAATTCTGGACTTCTGGGATCATCGAATGATTTCTGAAGTCACAGTTCTTTTTCCAGCAAAGTTTCAAAATGTTTGATTGAATACTGCAGAAAGTAGCTATTTTTTGATTATTTAATTGACCGCCATCTTAGATTATTTGGAAGAATTTTAAATTTCCTGTCCACCATTCATTGTACAATAATTTATTAGAATTTTTTGCAATATTAATCGTTCTTCGTTAATAACTATAGAGAATGCAATTTCTGACCCAAATTATTGGGAAAAAGTTATGTAAATTAAACGTTTTAGCACAATTTCCTCATGTTGAACTTATGCGAAAATTCAAGTACCTGGGCGATGGGTAAGTATTAACCGCGATTCGGATACAATTTGGAAGATATTTTAATTTTGGACATTTTCATCATGATCGCGAGTGGGAGCAAATGGTTCAAAAAAAAAGTAAAGAAGGACCAGAATGCTTACAATTCGGACATAATGTGGATTCCAGAAAATTTGGCCGAATTCCGTAATCAATCTCAAATCCTCTATTTTGGCATCCGACATGTCACTTGATTTTTATCTGTTGAAGTCCGGAATGTGTGCGAAAAAATCGAGCAGTTTCGATAAAATCCGCAATTGATGCAGTCGGACAAAGATAGAATTTGAATCAGATTCGGCCAAGACCGGTTAAAAGCCTTACTTATGATTATTATGCTGCTTTACTAAAAAAATATAATGTATGCTATAGTCGTTTCTCGTCTAATGGATTATTATATATAATCCATAAGGTAACGACTATAGCATACATTATTACATACCTTTAATAAAGCAAGAAAATATACAAGCTCAATGTATATCTTCAGCTTGTCCTCATGAGATAATCATATTTTATAAATCAGTTCAAGAAATACCTGAACCAGATTTAGTTAAGGAAAAATGAAGCGATTTTTTCAAATCGAGCTTCGACAAAAATTTGAATCTTAACCGGAAAATTCTTAAACCACTTAAAGATCTTGTGAAGTAGAATCGGTCTATATCTTCCTAAGAGAATGAAAAGACAATTTTTTTATTTTTTTCCGAAAAATACTGGCTGGATCATTGGCGAAAGATTAGCCTTGAGAAAGTTAACCTTGAGAACGATAATATATTGACTTTATTTCTTCTAATAGCTTATAAATTGGTCTCGCTGTATGGCGTTGGCCCCTAGACACTTTTCGAACAAGTTTCGAAATTTTATTTCAAAAGTACAAATTCTTATATGAAATTTAATTGCACATATTTTTTTCTCTCTCTCTCTTCAACTCACCGTAATTTAGCCCATTCTTGAAACCGTGTAATGAAATTTATAGAAAATATTCTTTATGAAGTTCTACGACTGGTAGAGTAAAATAGTTAATACTTGTTATACTACCTCCTATCAAAAACGAGACGTATAGTTTTTGAATCACTGCAGTTTGTAAATTGTTCACTTGAATCAGATCAACAAATTTGTTTAACGAAAAGGAATTCATAATCACCAAATTACAGTTGTCAATAGTTTAACCATTATTTTCAAAAAGTCTGTGCACAAATGGGGAGGAAGTAAAAAAACTGAGCGCGTAGCGCGAGGTAAATATATTATCGGGATTTTTAAATTAAAAATTGTATGAACTTAATTTAGACAGTGATAAGTATCATAAGCAAGCTCCCTAATTTGGATTCTTCTAATTGTTTAGGTACAATTTTGATTTGGAAAGTTCGAAATTCAGTTATTTAAGAAATTCAAATACTCTTAAAGTTAAACGCATCTAATGAATTATTACAAAAAACTAATTGAAAGGATGAAAGATCTCTGAAAGTGTTTCATTTTCTGAAACCGTCCAATCATTATTTCCGATCAAATTTAAAAAGATATCGAATTGACAAAAAAATTTTAAAACTTTTGAAAAACTTTAAAGAAAAATGTTTCTTTTTTTCTGTGTAGTATTTTTAAGTATATAATTTGAAATTTCGTAGAGTTAGAAAGTCTATTACTTGATCGGATCATGATAAAACTCGCCTGAGCAAATAATTTTCGTAATAAGAGGAAGATCTAGAACCTCTCATTAATTTGGCAGAACGACAGTCATGGAAATGGAAAGGTTTCGTTCAACTAGAACAGTTCGTCTGTTAGGGGCGTGAAGTGAAAGTCAGGACCGTCTGGCCAAAACGTCTATAATCAGAGAAAAAGAAAGCTTTTTGAAATTTTAGGTTCGATGTCTTCATCTCAGCATAAATCACGTAAATTCACTATGTAAACCATTGTTTCTCAATTTTCATTAATTTCTACATTTGAACGGCCTTACATTCTATCTCTGGATTTTGAAATGCATTAAAGTAGGTATATGCATCAATAGCTATAAAAAAAAAATACTTCAAGAAAAATTTAAAAAAAATTCATTTTGCATGATTGTACGTTTTTTTCGCAATTTGGCTATTAATTTGGATTACGTAGAAGTTTCTGGAGTTTTATACTTCATATACTATTAGTTCAATACACATACCAAAAGATTTGGTTTTAGGAGAATCAGAAAATTTGGTTGGGTCAACCAAATAGTTTGTTGTGTGTATAATAAGCATTTTCTACTGTTGAGCCAACAGAAATTTGTTTATACAAACAAATAATTTTGTGAGTGCATAAATTTTTAATTTTTAGATTTTTCATTATAAAATAATTATTTGTATAAAACTGCTTTTAGATATCACTTATATTTAATATTTATACAATAGCACGTGCTAAACAATCCATTTCATTTAAGCCATTTTGGAAGGTAATGAAGGAATTCTTACGTCTTCAAGCACGAAAAATTGATAATTTTCATTTTGATATTTTCTTATTTCTTGAGAAGTTGTTAATTGAAAAGCATCAGTAGATATTCCATTCGTTATCATTAATGGATACTTCCAAAACAAATAAGGCGTTAAATTAATCCATACTAGAAATCGATTGGTCACTATGAAGGGTTTCCAACATTTCATAGTAAAAAAAAACAGAATTTTCCCAGTTTTCTTTGCTTTTCATCATTGATCACTAAAAACCAACATTACAACCTATATTTTATTTTTAGTGTACGACTATAATACAGTGTTCCTTTAGGATTATATGCTGCAATTTAGCATGCATGTTACAACCATAAATAAAAAGGTCAATTTACTAATTCTTGCTTGAAAGGAACATACCTGAAGTTTATTTTAATCGACAATATAATGAAAAATGAGTTAATTGCCTGCTTATCAACCAAATAAATTAATTTGCTAGATCATTTCGTATTTTACCAACACCAGTTACATAGATCATTGATGTTAAAAAGGTGCTCTTTTATTACAAATAATACAGACTCAGAAGCAGCTGGACCGTGACTTTTTGATTTTTTTTTCTCCGCATCGTGTGTGCATGTTGAGCCATGCTATGTATAGGTTGAGGCTGCATATGTTCTTCCTCCACGTATTAAAAACACTCAATTGTGTAAGAGGCGCGTGCTATCTTTCCGATTTTATCGAATCATCGACGACCTTCTTAAGAAGCATCTTGTCGGCAACTGGCAAGCTGTCGATGTTAATGAAATCCTTACTCAAGCATCACCTGTCAAGTCACTGCTTTTTTCAAACCTTCTTTACTGAATCAATATTAAGATTTGATTTTTCTTACTTACATGTTACTTATAATAAATACCCCTTACTTGTAATAAATTCAGTAAATGAATTTTGTTTTGTCTTTTTATTCTGATTTGTTATTCTCCTCTCGATTTGTATTTCTTTTGACTACACAGCAATTGGAGTATTTTATTGACCTGGAGGCGAGTAATGCTTTGAATTAGGATTAGACATTTGAACTCATGTCAGACGATGCTGATTCCATGGAGAAAATTTTCTCCAATAGCTTTCAGATTCGGCTACTTGTCAAACAGTCGAAAATACCTCAAGACGTGCAAGGAATTTCAGTCTGTGAGAGTGACTTGATTACATCGACGACTAACGGCTAATAAAAAGAACTGGGGCTGAATTAAGAAATATCCGTGAAGCAAATCGTAGAAGATGAAAGTATAAGATCTATCTTTTTGAGGAAAATAAAATTAGATTAATGCCCAAATGTTTACAGCAGACGATTCCCGATCTAATTCCCCTCCTCCCTTTTACGCCCCTTCTCCGCGTTTTTATCAATTTCAACAAATAACTTTCGTCTTGAAATGTGTCTGATTTAGGAATACAAATTGAACTTGTGAGATAATTTTATAAAAAACACAAGCCCGTGTGCAAATCGGTCCAACTTAGCCCAATTTATAATCGGATGCCAATTTTGGCTCAAGTGGGCAGCCGAGTTATGAAAAAGTGAAGTTAATTAACAAATGATTTTAATTATATGAGAGACTGAATGCAATCCCACCAAAATACTGAATTTTTTCAATCATTCAGTGTGTTTAATTATTAAAGCTTCTGTTAATAAAGCCAATCAGAGTTTTATTTTGTGCTTGGGCTTATATTCGGGCTGACCGATAGAGCGCCCATAGTGGGCATACAAGTCTGGCTCCATCAAGTAACTCCAGTTATACGTAGAGAAAAAAAGTCTGCTTTGGTCTGCTCATATTTACATCGGTAAATTGATTGTAAACTACATCATATCAGAAATCAATATAGATCGGGACAACTTTGATAAAAAAAGCCGTTGCGAATGATAAATTACGTCAACGGGTTGAAAAATATCGAGCGATTAAAGCAGAAGTTAAAGAAACATTTGAAGGAAACTCGAGTGCTAATGACGATAGTGAGTTATTCTTAATAAAAAAGAAATAATAAAAATAATAATTAGCAAAAGTTAAGTATGGAAAATTAATCATTATTATATGTACTGCGACTAGGGCAAAATTTAATTAAGAAAAGTATTTAATTATAGTGATGAAAGCGAACATTTCTTTTTTCAATAAAGCTGTTAAAAGATCTTATTATAATATATGAAAATATAATATTACATTCTCATCTTAGTGACAAGGTCTTGGTTTTATGTGAAAATTGACTTTCGCGGATTTCATCAAATCTCAACGTTTTCGAACTAAAGTGAGTTCGTCAACCAGCCATGTTTGACCAACGGTTCTGGTTTTATTTACCAAAACTGCTTTTTAAAAAGTAAAAACTTCCATTTTACAACAAAACTATACGAGATACGAAAAAAAATCTTAAGAAACAAAAATGTTCATATCAAAAATATCTACAAATTTACTTGAAACCATTTTTTTAAAGACACATTATTGTCCTTTAAATGTGAAAAATGTTATTAAAAATAAAAACTTCCATTTTTCAGACAAACTATGCAAGATACGATAAAATATTCAAGAATGAAATTGTTTACCTCAAAAAGACCTACAAATTTTTGTTAAAATAGTTTTTTTATAAGACGCACAGTTTTTGTTTAAATCGTGAAAAGTGTTGTTAATGATAACAAAATTCCATTTTCCAGCAAAACTATGCAAGATACGAAAAAATATTCAATAGTGAAATTGTTCCTCTCAAAAAGATCTACAAATTGTCTAGAAATTCTTTTTTAATAAGACGCATACTTATTCTTTTAACTGTGAAAAATAAAAAGCAGTAAAAAATAAAAAGTAGAATTCAGATCTTTCAAATGTTCCAAATTTAGAAGCATGTGATATATAATTACACATTAAGATCAATAACCTCAAACATGAATGGAAATGTAAAGAAGGCACTTTGAAGTACTAAAATGCAAACATCATATTTTAGTCAGCACCGACAAAAAAAAATTAATATTTCAGTGTTTCAAAGTTCCCGCCAAACTTCTATTGGCTGCTCCATCCAAACGCGCTGCGCAAACTCTGATGCGCAAACCTATGTTCCTCCAACGGTCAGGCTGAGTCAACTCCCATGGGCGCGTTTGACCACTTATACTGACAGTAGCGCATCTACAAGGGAGTCGTGAACTAAAATGTGGTTATGATATGTGTGTATATTATTTGAATGTATTGTACGAATTTAAAATTACAGAAAATGAACGAATTAATTCAAAATTATACCAATTTAACACGAAAATTGTAAAATTTAACATTTACCGGGATAACTTCGTACAATTTTTCATTAATTCTCCAATTAATGAACAAATACATAACACATGCATTATGCACTTGACGTTACTCTGTGGCTGGCGATGGGTAATATGTACAAAATTTGCCAAATTAATGCTAAATTATACAAATTTAATACGAAAAATGTGGAAATAATGTTGCCTGCAGCATTTTTTGGGATAATTTTGTACAATTATGCATCAAATCTTCAATAGATGAAGAAATGCAGAACGCATAAACTTGACGATGACATGCAGCTACATGTGCGATATAACCTCACAACGCATTAAAATGGTGGGTGCGAAAATATTTTCTTCTTACTTCTGATTCTAAAGTAGAGCCATCTAACAGAAGGTGGATAACTATAAAAGTATAAGTGGTCAAACGCACCCATGAGAGTCGACCCAGCCTGTCTACGGTTCTTTAGTCAGTCAGCAGTCGCACGTACCATTTTATGCTTGGCTTGTGTAATTTTGTTTCAATCGGATATTCTGAGAAATAAAAATATGCAGGTACAATTTAGTATTTAATAATATGTGTATCATTTCAGCAATCATTTTCACGTATGTTAATCTTGAAATTTGTTTCTTCAAGGTGGACGTGAATGTGGATTATGAAGACGAAGACATGGTTGACCAAATTCCTTTAGGGCCTAAAGTGAATTACAGACAGGAGGAAGATTTAAATTTTTACTAGAATTCACTATATGACTGTACCATTGAAGAACTTGAGGGCGATGGAACTGAGCACGAAAAATTCACAGGACTTGTGATGAAACCTCATTTTGACCTCATCATTTCAGATTTAGCTCATTTGTGGAAAAGAACGCAAAGATACGAGTTTTCTCGGAGCCTAAAAGTATACACTGCGCAATACGCATATATACAGGAATATTATATTTAAATTAAGAACAGCTTCTTAAAATTTGTAAATAACACCCTATTTCTTAATTAAAATTAACATTTTTATTTAGATTTAAATTTTTTTTCCTTAATTGGGCAGGAGGGAAATTGCCCAACTTGAACCCAACTAGTTTCCCCAATCTGGGCATTGGTTGGTCTGAGCCTTACAACCCAGATAGTAGCCCAATTCGGCAGTGATTAAGGTTCCCAACTGGGGCCCAAATCAGTAAATGGGCAATCTGGTCGGAACCCAGTCAGGCCCCAGTTGACTTCCACACGGGAAAGATTCCACAAGTAAAGATTATTTATCGAGATGAGGTCATGAGGTGTGAGATGGAGGACAAAAAAGCATTCTCTCACGTCATAGGCGTTTATTTTTTCTTGGCACGAATCTTTAAGAACATTACAGCTTTCCTTCGAGGCCTCGAAGAGTTTCGATTCGCGATCGGATATTCCAGCCGTGATGACGATTCGATGTCCGAGTGTCAGTGATCACTGTGTAAGACCTAAGTCTTGATTCACGGGAGCCAATTGGTAGTCTTGTCAGGTGCACGCTGAATTCTTATGCTAATGCGAGAAAGGAGCCGAGAAGACAATACGTCCACATTCACCATCCAATGACTATGTAAACTCCTTCGTACCGTATTCTGTATTCTGTCTAGAGAATTAATACTGCCAAGAGGACCGTCGCGTCGAGTGATTTTAGATGCGGAGAGATCGTGATCTGTGCATTGGATTGGATCGTTCATGAAAACTTACTCTGCTACCAATTCTCTCAAAATCTTGAAAAGTAACTTAAAACAGATAGGAACTTTTCAAATATAAAATGCTGTCATGCTGCTAAAAGAAATTTTTGACCCAAAAGGATTTCAAATAAAAAGTAAGTGGTCTCCCCAGTTCAGGGACTGATCAACTTTCCGTAATATAAAAATTTCTATAGTTGTCAACCAGTCGAATTTGAATTTGATCACTAGAGAATAAATCTAATCAAATTTTCAGTTCCAATAATTTTATTAATTCAGGTATAATATTTATTTCATCTAGAATGCATTCTTAAACATTTACAAAGACTTGTTAAGTTCTGTGACCACTTGCTATAGGTTCGTATTGATCATTGTTAGGGGTTACTCTGTTGACCGTTGTTAGGAGTTGATTTAACCATTGCTAGGAGTTTTTATTGACCTTTGCCACAGATCGTTCTTGTCCATTGTTAGGGGTTATTATTGAACATTGCTAAGGGTTGTTATCAACCTTTTCTAAGGCTTATTATTGACCATTATTAGATTTTCTTTATCATTGCTAAGAGTTACGCTATTTGCCTTTGATAGAGGTTATTATTGCCCCTTGATATGGGTGTTTTCTACAATTACTAGTAGAGCTTGTTTTCCACCATTGCTATAAGGGTTACTCTATTGAACATTAGCTAGGAGTGAAAGGAGGTGTTTCGGGTTTCAATCGTGTGCAAAACTACGAAACGTCGGCAAGATTCG
>JAUMHM010000031.1:14637230-14654094 GCA_032362435.1 Melikaiella ostensackeni
TCGGTTTTCAATCGTGTGCAAAACTACGAAACGTCGGCAATATTCGTAGTTTTGCACGCGATTGAAACCCGAAACACCCCTTTCATCATAATGAATCATCGTGAAAGCATTAAATCTATTATTAGCTAGGAGTTTTTGTTGACCGTTGGTAGTGGCTGTTTTTGACCGTTGCTAAGGGGTGTTACTGTTCCTAACTATGGAACGCTATTTAGTTTTGTTGAGGGTTGTTTTTTGACATTGTTAAGAGTTACTTTGTTTGAGTGTTCACTCTTAAAAATGTTTGTAAAATTAATATACTTTCAAGATACGAATGTATATGAATTTTAATATACGTTGTATTTTAATTTAAAATCATTTATAAAGTATATTAAATATAGTACTCATTTATATTAATATTGATGAATTTATATTACATTCATTATACACGTGCATATTATATTTAATTCACATGTGTGTAAAGTCATTTGCATATATTGTATAAGACATCAGCGACCATTTTTTTCTGACAGTGTTGCTAGGGTTCTTCTTTACCGTTGCTAAGAGTTGATCTATTTCGGAATTTCTCAGGGTTGTTTTTAACCTTTGCAAAAGATTATTATTGACCGTTGCTAGAAGTTGTTTTTAACATTGCTAACGGATGAAACAGACAAAAGAATCTTTCTCATCAAAAAACATTGATTACCTCTTAAATAACTGATAATGAGCTAAAGCGATCAAGAAAACTTGAAATAACTATTCCTTACAGAGAGTAGTTTATATAAGAAAATAACTACTTTTCTATGGGTCATAAAATATTGAAAATTTTTTGTAAACTCTATTTTCTAGGCGTAAAATAAATCTCTAATATACAATAATTAACCAAATTTCAATTTTCTTATAGCCGTTTATATGAATCGTTTTTCTTTTTAATTGAAAAATTATTTTCTCCTTCAAATATCAATGTAAACAATAGCTTGGTGGCTGATGAAATTTCAATATTTTAATATTTTGAAAAAATTCGACAGTAAGAAAAGAAAAATAATTTTCTAAATACTTAATATAATTAATCAAATTTCAAAATTTGAAATTCAAATCATATTCAACCCACTATTTAATCCTATATACATGGGAAAAAATGCCAAGAAAACCGATCGCAAAGACACATCTGTGTAGATGTGCCATTGACTCTCGCTGAAGGCACCGAAAACGTCCGCCGTCCAAATAGAGAAAGTTACTTTATTTATTTATTTAATTATTAATTTTATAATTATTAAATAAAAACAATTATAATTTGTCATTGTTATACAATGGTGAATAATTAATACATTTAAATATTAGAATTAAATAAAGAAAATAATTATCATACAGAGTTAAAAAGGATTTTTCTTACCTTTATTATTATTATTTTTTTTGTTTAATTACCTTTATCAGATAAACCTTAAGAAAATCTAAGTTATTTATACGAAGTTCCATACAATAATTTGTTTGAAATGGTCTATAAAAAAATGAAAAGTCTCCATTGTATAATAATTGAAAATTATTCTAGTTATAAGGGCTGTAGTAATTATAAATGTTTCTCTAACAGGCGAATATTTTTCTGCATACGAAAACAAATGGTAAGACTTGAATTATCAAATGAGCAGTATTACTTAAAGCAGGGGAAGCTCAGAGGTGCTAAGTCCGCTTTTTGACGCAATTGAGTCTTATTCAAAAAACATACCTTCTCCCTTTTGACACCTATTTCAGTGAAAAATTTAGGTTTTGCCATTTTTCACACTAAAATTTAGTATTCCAATGTATTGAAATATTATTAAAATTTTGAAGAAGTCATACTAAATGAATGGAATATATTAAAATATTCCTCTTTTCTTAACAATTCGATGGTTATTATAGGATTTTAACACGTATTTAACAATTGGAGATGTCATTATGAGAATTAAAAAGTGTTGTACTAGTACTATAAATGTTCTTTTCTGTTAAATAGTGTTATTTGTTTATAAATAAATAAAAATATGTATTTCGTATGATTTTTTTACGATTTATGTATTATTTTCATTTATAATACCAGGGAAAGCTAAATGGTGCTAAGTTATCGCAATTTCTATTAACGTGTTACATGCACATGTAGCGCTACCTATTTCTTCACTCAATGGTTATTAAACTGATCCATATACCTACACAAGAAAAATTAGTTTCTCAATCGGTTATAAATTGTCCCTCTAGAAAGGTTTTTTGTCTCACCTGTAAAATTCCGTTGATTGGACTTAGCACCGTTTAGCATTCCCCACTTCATTCATTAAAATTTCTATTTATATTCTTTGCAATTACCACTTAATGCTTGAAATATCAGAATTATTTAAGAGTTTAATTTCGAACAGTATCAAATATTCATATACAACTATTTAAAAATTTACGTGTTAAATTAAAATTTTACATGAAATTTTTAAAATATAGATATGCCTCTTTTCGAGGAAGGTTGGGCCGAGTTACGCTCGAATCCCAATGGAGAAAGTCGCTATGCAGTATGTTTGTGTATTTTTCGACATTAGACTTACAGCCCGCAAAAATGCCGAGATCCTCATGACCAAAAACATATCTGTGTAGTTGTGCCTCTTATATCACGTTCTCAAGATTAAGTCCACCCAAAATCCTCGAATTCCTGTAGATATGCCACACTCTTCTGGAGATAGTGTCTTTCTTGATTAGGTTTTCTCAAAAATCGCTGTAGATATGCTAATGAAGGCCTAATTATCCCAAAATTTAATTACAATTTTTAATTCTGATTAACGTGAATAAATTTGATTTTTCATTATGAATCCAACGATATAAAGAACCCATTTTTCATAAAAAAAAGCAGATAGTGATATTCTTCATCAAGACGGCAGAATACCAGGATGGTTTCTTATTGATTGCCGCTACATCTTTTAATTATCTATTATGAGGGAATATTATTTAAGGTTGCCAAAGTTTGTTCCTAAACGTTGATAAGAAGTGGTATTGATCATGTTTAAGGGTTTCTTTTGACCTTTGCTATAAATTGTTATTAGGAGTTTTTTTTACCATTCCTAAGTGCTACTCTATTTGACTTTGCTAGGGGTTTCCTGTTCTTGACTGGAGCTAAGGGTTCTTCTTTCCATAGCTGAGGGTTGATCAAGGTGTTATACGTGTAGATGGTTTTTAGGGGTTATTTTTTACCATTGCTATACGTGTTGCTCTATATTAACCTTTGCTAGGGGCTGTCATTTTTGACTGGTGCTAGAGGATGTTTTTCTCCTAGCTAAGGGTTGCTCCGGGATATTATAGAAGGATGTTAAGAGTTCTCATTCAACATTAATAAAAGTTGCATTTGACCATCTCTAATAATTACTCTATTTACTTTTTCTAGGGGTTGTAGCTATTGACTGATGATAGAGGATGTTCTTTCCCACTGCTGGGGGATGTTATGGTCTGTTTCTAAGACTTGTTCTTGACCGGTTTTGGAAGTGGTTCTTGATCATTCATAAGAGTTACTCTACTTACCTTTACTGTGGTTTTTTCATTCTTGACCGCTAGGGGTTGTTTTTTCCTAGCTATAAGGGTGGCTCGAGGAAGTTATAGGTCGTGTTTAGGGGTGGTTTTTTATTATTTCTAAGTGCAACTCTATATTAACCTTTGCTAGGGGTTGCTTCTCTCCTATCTAAAGTTGCTCGGGGATATTATAAGCACGTGCTAAGATTTCTTATTGACCGTTGTTAGAGGTTGTTTTAACCATTGATAAGAGTTGCTCAATTTACCTTTTCTAGGGGTTGTTATTGACTGATGCTAGAGATTGTTCTTCTTTTGGCTAAGGGTTACTTGGTAATCATATAGATCATTTTTAGGGAGTGTTTTTGATCATTGTTAAGAGTTCATCTATTCACCTTTGCTAGGGGTTGTCTTTGCTCGCTTCAAGAGGTCTTTATTGGCCAATTCTAGGTGTTGTTCTTTTTCGTTGCACGGAGATCTTATTGGCCGTTATTACGGGTTTTTACTATCTCATGCTAGGATTTTTTATTGATCATTGCAAAGAGTTGTGATTAACGTTTCATAAGGGATGTTACTAACTGTTGCTAGAGGTTTTCAATTATCCCCCTTATAATTTCAAATTCGAACTACTTTTAATTATTTTTGTTCGAACTAAATGTGGAGAATCATATCATAAGAGTACGTAAAAAATAGATAACAATATGTCTCTATGGAATATTTTTTATGAATGAATAAATAACATGCAACACGAATTTTGTAACATCTATTGTGATTCGTACAATTTTGTTGTTTCGAATGAAAAAGTTAATCCAATTAAAAAAGTAAATCAGTAGGAGAAAATGTGACAGTAGGCATCATTTTTCTTGACACATCTGGCCTTGTTAATGTGCGACGGTCTTTGAATCCCGGTAGCCATTTTGCAGCGCTCTCTCCGATGCCGTGCGGACTTCGGACCTCAAAAGTATCGAAGTGTCTTTATGAATTCTAATCGATAAGTAATGTAATGCTCGCTCAGCTCATCGTCCGATCAGTGGCCATTCGCTTCCAGGAGGCTTGAACTTTCGAGGTATGTGCAGCTGCGTGAATGTACATTTACTCATAATATATGTACATCACGGAAAAAAATGGAAGTGAAAAATTGGGTCTTTAGTGCTAGTAGTCGAGGTATTCATTACAGAACTAGCGTTGTGAAAAAATTCGAAATTGAAGTTACTTTATTAATTCGAATGTAATCGCGATATGAATTTCTTTAGGCAACTAGTCATTGCAGTTCTCCAATGGCTTGACTCCTCTAGTGCACCGAACTGAGTCCAGTCCAGAACAAGAATCAGTTTTATACTCGCAACAGTAAAGAATGATCAGCCAAAAGGAATTTACAAGGACAAAGAGCGGCGGGAATAAACGGGTCGATATAGTCATTTTCCATTTTATATACTTAAATTTATGTGTATATATACACTAAGTTTTAGACATTCAATTACGAACATTCATTTGCTGAAACAGAAAAACTCGAGTTAGATGAAAAAACGTAGTAGCCGAGAATTGAACTCGGATTTCCAATGCAGCAATCCACTCCTCTCTGTAATCTGTTATTCTGGATGCTAATGTTTGAGGCACTAAACGTGATCATACTCCTCATGGCATCATGCAAGGCAAGCCGAGAGGCAAGCTTCGGTTCGATGCTGGCCGAGCTTTATTGAATGCGGCACATCCAGGAATAGTCACTGATTGCTGCAAACTCAGCCAAGTTCCCAATAGAGCACTATAACCTGCGCTTCGATTGAGACGTCGTCTTTCCAAAAGTGTATACATTTACTTTAAAGTACTAAAAGTTAAGGTTTTATGGATGAGGGGTCACATTTTTTGATGATTAGCGTGTACTTTCACACTCCTTTCCGTGTCTTCTGCATCTATTTCTAAAATTTTGTAATGATTGCACGATTCTGGCACTGAATATCCAACTCTTCAATCTCAATTTTCTCCATGTATGTGTGTATCGTTTAATACTTTTAATTCTGTATTGTCCAAGACACACAGTAAATTGGATACTAATGCAATATTGAAAATGCTGTATTGTTTGCAGTCGCACAATAAATCTGCAGATATCGTATGATTATGCATTTATTGTTCAAACTGAGTGATTCGATGACATGTGAAATCCTAAATCGGAGTTTGATTACTGCAATACGATCATCAGTTTTGTAATAAATACGGAGACAATGCGTTGCTTAGAGTTCAGACATTTCTTTGCGTCAAATTCTTTTATTGTTTTTATATTGTATTGAAATTCAAATGATGAAATATATAATTGAATGGAAAGAAAAATATGCATAGAGTAGACCAAATTTAACATCGTTTTATATTTCATAATAAAAATTTTAATTTTTAACATATTGTACGAGTCCTGATCCTCTATCATCGCATAAATCTAGCTGTAATTGAGAAAAAATAGAAAATAAACTGATAGGAAAATAAACTACAGTGTAACATCACAGGAATGTGAGAATGAGTTTTTAGTCTTTCAGATAAATTATTGGCGATCCCACATTGTCGTCTGTAGTGACCGGAAGTGATCGATACCACTGCGTTCGGGTCCCAGCTAACCGGAAGTGAGTTCCACGTGTATCGTATGTAACAGAGAGCTGAATCAGGGAAGGGGCGGGGAAAATACTTCTTACTTTCTCAGTGAGCAGCACCAAACGTTGATTGCGTATAAAGGAGACGAAACGTAGGCTTTAGTAATAGAGAACTGATTGCTCTTCAATTTAGAGTTTCATAGAAAATCCTGGGGTTTTACTTTCATCTTGAAGTTGGATTAAAATGATTTGAAGCAGTCTAAAAGGGTGAGATGCCTAAGAAGGGCCCCCCTGCATATTTTTGTATGAATATATTATACGAGTATTCATTAACTGCGTACGTGTATTTGTGCTCAGCACCCTTCTAGTTAGTTACCAAATGTTTTTTCAACAATCAAAGCAAGTTTTATGTCCATTTTCAAAA
This sequence comes from Melikaiella ostensackeni, assembly GCA_032362435.1. Classification (NCBI taxonomy): domain Eukaryota; kingdom Metazoa; phylum Arthropoda; class Insecta; order Hymenoptera; family Cynipidae; genus Melikaiella; species Melikaiella ostensackeni. Next base: position 14,643,714 of record JAUMHM010000031.1, read on the forward strand.
CATAAAATTTTCACAGTGGTTTTACATCGTTATAATCATGGATCATAGATCATCATGTCTCGTCACATCGTTATCATCAACGCGTAACATCATCTTTAAAGAATATCATCTTCAATCATAGATCATCATCATTATCAACAAATGACGTCATCTTCAGGTAGAATTATCATCAGTAATGAGTCAGCAGCATCATTATCAACACATAGCATCGTCTTGACATATAATATCCTCATCAAATACATATTGTCATCATATCATCATTAACTTATAACACCATATACATAATATCATCTTCTGCCAATATCATTATCAATCATAGAGCACCATCATCATATCCTTCCATCATCAACACATGACATCACCCTCAGCTAATATCATCAATCATAGATCTTCAACTTATAACATCATTCAAACATCTTCAGATAGTATCATCATCAATAATAGGTTACCAGTATCATCATTAATCATAGACTATCATCATCGGATTTGATCAGCTTTTTTGTTTGTTGCATGAGTTCCTCTAATATTTCATGGTGGAGCTGAATCAATTTTAATTGCAAAGTCTTTGACAGAAGTTAAGATCGCTATAGTGTTATAAAATAACATGCTTGTTTATTTTTTGCAGCTTGATTTAACACCGAATTCTGTGTATGTAGACTTTTTGCAGTATAGGATGCAGAAAAAAATTTACATTCATGTAACAAATAAGAAGAGATCTGGAATTTGAAAACAAGACCGACTAACTGAACTTACTGTGAAAAAGACCATTGGTGTAAAGGATAGGACATCGAAGAACACTGGCTATCTAACGGTCGTTCTGCCTGGTCAGAATAGATGAGTGCTATATTTCTCGTAAGTTCTCTTTCCAAACTTTTTGACTGGACACTCAATCTTTTTTATTTATATATCCTGTTGCATAAAATTTGTTTCACCATTCTTTTTCTCCCACCCATGGAGTACATCCAAATGACCCAAAAAATTATCCACTCCAAATTTCAGCCAAATCGGTTACAATTAACGCCCCCCCCCTCCCCACCCAGTGCACACCGCTTGATGTTTTTGACTGGATTTTTTTCGCAAAATCAAACAAGTAGAGCAAAGTGAAAATTATAATTTCAGAAATGTTTACATTAGTGGTCTATAGAAAAGACCATTTTATATCATCCCTATGGGTCCCCCATGTGAAAATTTCTAAAAATTTTATTTTTTCTTAGCACTACTTTTTTGATTTTGAAAGAAGGTTGCGGTTTTTGGTGTACAATGTCATCGAGAACTATGAAGTGTATTCTTCATCTGTATTTGTGCTCATTTTTCAAATGGTGTGTGGGGGGGGGGCAAGATGTCCCTTATCATTCGAACTCAAAATTCTTTTGCTGCCAGGGGCGCGTTTCGTTTCAATGACCAAAAAAATTATGTGTTCCAAATTTTAGCTAAATCTATTAATATTTACCCCTAGCACACACCCCATTAAATTTTCCATATGATTAACATGAAGAAAAGTGTGAAAAAAATGAAAAATCCACATAACATTTTCAGTTTTCGTCGAATTCTTCTATGAACCGAGGATGATCACAAATGATATTTTCCATAGTTTTCAACGAAAGGTACTCAAATTTCGTGAAAAGCCTGTCAAACTTGAAAAAATATTTAACTCATCCATTTTTTAAGAGAAGCCTCTCAAGCTTAGCACTATAAGCAAGTTTGTTTTCAGACACTGCGAAGTAGTGATAGTAGTAATCCAAGATGACGGTTCACAATCACAAAAAATTCATCCTTGATTTGAAAAAGTGTACAATTTCCAAGCAAATTCACCTTGATTGATAACATTTGGCATCACTATTTATTATTATTTATTAACCACTATGAATACAATATACATTTTTTGGAAAAATGAGTACATATATCGCTGGCCTGTAGCCATATTGAATTTTTTCAAAATTTCGGCTTTCACTGACTTGCATAGTTTCAACAAATAAACTTGCTCATCTTGTCAAGTTTAAGAGGCCTCCGTTTAAAAAATAGCGAAATTAATCATTTTTTGTGAATTCGAACCAGCCGCCATCTTGTAATTTATCCAATTTCTGAGTGTTACGGCCTACTGCCCAGTTTCTGAAAATAAATTTGCTTATCTTGCCAAGTTTGAGAGGCTTTCCTTGAAAAATGGATAAATTAAATATTTTTTCAAATATGACCAGCCGCCATCTTTGATTTTTCTCAAAATTTCGCCCGTCGCTGACTATTGCATAGTTTCTGCAAATGAACTTACTCTTCTTGTCAAGTTCTAGAGGCTTTTATTGAAAAATGGGGAAATTAATATTGTTTTGTAAACATTTTGGATTTTTTCAAAATGTTTACTTTTAAATGTCAGCGCTTGCTTTGTAGCTATCAACAAGATCTTTTCACTGAATTTGGGTCCCTTTCGTTGAAAACTATAGAAAATACAATTTTTGTTTATTTTGTATGGTTCCGCCATTTTGAAAATTATGAACATTTTTTTTACTTCACACTACTTTTTTCGAGTATAACAGAAGGTTGCGGTTCTCGATTTTTAGAAAAATTCGACGAAAACTGAAAAAGTTATGTGGATTTTTAATTTTTTCACATTTTTCAGCATGTTAATCATATGAAAAACTTCAGGGGTGTGTGCTAGGGGTAAATATTAACTGATTTGACTAAAATTTGAAACGCATCATTTTTATAGTCATTGGAACAAAATTCGTGGGTGTTTGAAACAATCTCATTCTAAATACGAAGGTATTAGTTTTGTGTAAAATTTGACTTCGTCGTTTTTTATCAAATCTCCATGTTTTCAAACCCCCGCAGACAAAAAAAAGATTTTTACGAAGGTGTCTGTTTGTAATATTGCTTAGGCACGATAACTTTTGAAAGACTGATCAGATTGAATTTAGCTTTGCCACACTTTTTGAAGACTCAAAAAGAAGGGACGAGTTCATTAACCAGCCACTTTTGACCAACGATGCTGGTTTTATCCATCGAAAATGCTATTTAAAAAAATGATATATGCGTCCTAAACTACGAACAAAGACAGATTTATGTGTAAACATCTTCGATAAACATCAAATGAACTAACAAGTTACATAAATCAAAGAATTCACAAAAATGTCAAAGATTTCAGAAAGATTTCAAAGATTTCGAGTCTTATTTCATCATGACGATCGAAGTGCAGCTGGAACGATGAGAGAGAGATGAGTGAATATACATCGAGAGAAGCGTAGCTGAGTTGGAGCGATGAGAGGGAGAGAGACGTGGAAATAAGCAAGCGCCCGGTCTCTCTCCCTCTCATCGTACACAGTGTCTCCATTTACGCAGTTTAATCCTTATGTAGTGCAAGAGGTCCAATAGAAGATAAGGTGAAAAAATTAGTAAGCTTGGTATTATAAGTAAGACTCTCGTCTTAGCGTCCGGTGTAAAGACTAAAGAACTCAATGCGTTACACTTTTTCGTCACCCACCCAACATCGAACGCTCTGGCACAGCCTAACTCTCAATATCCAGGTCCAAGATGTTTACGCATCAAAAATTGAGAATTCAATTTTACGGCTGCTACTTTTTTTGTGTCATGGATTATTGAAGGTGATTGTAGCGGTCCTAAGGTTAGGAAGATAGAATATATATTAATTGAATATAAAATCAGTTATCTAGATAAGATAAATCATAGAATGTTGATAAAGATGAGAACCTCTGCACTAACCTGAGAGACAGTCCAGTAATGATGAGACGTCACAAAGACGGCAACGTATGAGCGAACAAGAACTTGTGGGCGTATTGTCCCTCTCTCATGGACGAACCGAACCCGAGCATACGATACGAAATTATACATTTCACATTGGGGTTCGCCTCGGGGCTCGCGTATGGAGAAAATTATGAATTGCGTCCACTATAAGGAACGTAGTGGAGCGTGGCCCAGATAACGTATACGGAACAATAGAATTTACGTTACGATCACCGATCCTCCGCTCCATCATACTTTATGTGTCACGGTCATAGCGGTTTTCTGACTATTGTCATCATCTGTTTCTCCTCACTCAAGAAAATTCCTTTTTACCAAATTCTAAATACACGGATATAAATGGAAGTGTAGAACTGGGTCTTTAGTGCTGATAGTCGAGATATTCGTTACTGAACTGGCGTTGTGAAAAAAATTTGAGATTGAAATTACCTTATTAATTCACGTGTAATCGCGGTATTTAAGGGCGTCCCAACCGGGACATTGATAATGATATATTGATAATATCGACCATTCTCAGTATCAACGTTATATTTCGGTCCCTGTGAACAGCTTGCTCGAGCTCTTCAAAATCCTAGAATCACAGCCACAAGTGCAAAACAGGCAGCAAGACTTTTGGTCCAAACGACTGAAAGACTTCATTCTGATACTGAATTCGAACGAATTTTCAAAGAGGCAGAGAATGAAGCTATCAAGTTCGAACTTGCACATCCCTCTGAGCCCGGAATAAGAAAAATTCTTCGACGTTTAGAACAAAGTAATTGCCCAAGTTCTGGAGTAAAATTATCATTGAAAGATCAGTTTCGAAAAGAATACTTCGAAGTGCTAGATCTTCTTTCAAACGAATTGGAAAGAAGATTTGATCAAAAAGGTACTTGTCTTTATATCACTATGCTATTCAAAGTTTATTTGTTTTGTCAATTGATATCCAAAAGGACAGAACCATTACCTTGAAACGACATCGAATCAACGTCAAAAATTAACGTTGTAGAGAGGATGTCGATTCGAGACGAAATTGACACAGAATAGACTGCTATTTCCGAAGGGAAAGCATCGATACGGCATCGCATTGGTCGACGTCGAAGCGATCTGTACGAGTAATAATATGAAGTATAAATATTTCTTCAATACTTTTCATTCAAAAAAATCCTGTTTTCCTGATAATGATGAAAATTGGTTTCTCGATTTCTTTTGGAGATCTTGATGCTTTGGAGTCGTTAAAAAATATACTTCTTGATGCATACAAAGGAAATGTACCCACTGAAGAAATTTTGAAATCAAGAATGAGACTTTCTGTAGATGATTTCGAATTGACCGACCTCCGTCCTCAACTCCAAATATTGAAGAGCATGCCTGGCAACAAACCTACGTACTGCGCTGAAATCGACGACCAAGTTCGAAAATCATCTGGCACCACGGAAGACCTTTTAGATCAAGTTCATCAACTTGTCAATTTGATAATGACAGTGCCAGCTTCAACAGCTTCTTGTGAAAGGTCATTTAGCGCTTTACGACATTTGAAAACGTATCTTCGTTCACAAATGACCCGAAAACGTCTCCCCCATACAACGCTCTTTCATGTTCACAAGGAAAAAACTGGATCCTTAGATTTGCGAAAAATTATGGAAGAATTCGTTTCGCGAAGAAATCGAAAAGCAACTTTTGGAAACATTCAAATAACATTATTTGAATCTTCAATGTTTTCACATTAAAACGAATATAAAAGTTCATATCTGTAAAGAGAGCACTTTTTTTGTCCCGTACCAAAGTATGTAACAATTCCCCTTTCTTTTAGAAAACTTGTCAACATTTTTTTCATTTGAGTTTGCCCCCCATGAAAAATTTCGTTGCGACGTCCCTGGCGGTATTAATTTCTTAAGGCAACTAAAGACAACAGAGTTTTTCGACGGCCTGACTCCTCTGGCGCACTGCACAGATTTCAGTCCAAAACAGAAATCAGTCCTATACTCGCAACAGTAAAGAATGATGGACCAAAAAAAATTACGAGGACACAGAGCGGCAGGTGTTGACGGGTCGACATAGACACTTTTCTATTCATAAATTGAAATCTACCTATAAATATATATTTAATTCTAAACATTAAATTATGAGCATTTAGTTGCTGAAACAGAAAAGGTCGATTTGAAGAAAAAACGTAATCTAGGAATGGTTACTGGACTGCTGCAATCTCAACCGAATCCCCAATATAAAGAGTGCTTCGATTAAGACGTCGTCCTTTCAACAACTGAGACGCGATATATATAGCTTTCCATTATCGACGCTAGAAAATTTATTAATTCATGCTTTCTATTATTTTTTGAGAAAACAAACTTTTGATGAGAGACTTTAGTTTCATTTTGGCAAAGGTTTACGTACTTAAATTGTAGGTGATAACGTATGATTTGCATACATTCACTTTAAAGTGTTAAAAGTTAAGGTTTTTTGCGAGAAAGGTCAAATTCTTCAATGATTAGTGTGCAGTTTCACATTCCTTACCGTGTCTTCCGTATCGTTTCCTAAAATTTTGTAATCATTACACAATTCTGACACTGATTATCCAAACTCTTCAATCTTATTTTTCTCCGTGTAATATACATATAGAAACAATTTTTAAAGAGAGATCTTTTCATCTTCGTTAAGCGAGTGAAGAAAATCACTGAAGGAGAACAACTTTTACACCTTGTCTTATACATTATATAGTGCAAGGGGTCTAAAAGAAGAAAAGGTGCAAAAATTAGTGAGCTTGGTATTGTACGTAAGACCCTCGTTTTCTATCCTCAAGGATCTCATTATTGAAATCTAAATTAGAATCTTTATTATCTTTCGGAAACTATTGCTTCTCACATATAAATATGTCTTCTTTTTTATTAATTATCCCATTGATATAAGGAAAAACCAAACTTCTGGTTTTCCTGCTATGGAAATATAAATCAAGAGACATACAAAGCATGAGAAAAGCGAAAATCCGTAGGGTGAAAGTAAAAGAGAAAATGCGTAGGATCATTGCGAATTATATCGCAATATGATTGGAAAGTATAGCAATAGGACTGTATTGTGTGTCTCTCGATTTTATAAAGCGTATGATAACTGCATTATTTTGAGTCCTATTTGTTCCTGCACCAAGTATACATAACAACAATTGAAAAGTTAAACTACGATATTTATAATATTTTTAAAGAAAACAGGAAAAAATTATATTTTAAGAAATAGTGTTGGTTCTAAGACAAACAAGAGTCTAAACTCATAGCTGTGAGCCAGAAAATTAGCATAATTTGAAATATAACAAAATTGTAAGATGTAATAAAAGACTTTTTCCGTGAACTTTAAATTTGTTATTTACTGTTGAATATGTTGAAAAAACGAAGTTTGTGTGATAAAGAATAGTCTACATCTACTGAAATACTTTAGACTTTTAATAAGTTTCAAATTGCGCCTTATTTTCAAAAATTCGACCATTTCAGTTTTAATCAGGGATCGGAACTCCAACATTCTAAAAGGTTCGAGGCCGGAACTGTACCGCTAAAAATTTAAAAGGTCCTGGTTCGGATCGAAACCCTCAAAAATTTTAAAGGTCCGGGTTCGGACCCGAATCCTGCTGAATTTAAAAGGTCCTGGTTAGGACCCGGACCCTTATGAAATTGAAAGGTCCAGTCCACAACCAGACCGTTAAGGAAGCCTTTCACCTCGAGTCCAACCTAGAAGGTTCCCTAAATTATATTTGAGAAATTTACAAATTGGTTGGTGACCAAAGGAGAGCTAAGAGTTTCCTAAGATCCAGAAAAAAATTTTGGCGGATCTGTTTGCTCAATTTTTTTTATTTTGCTGATGAAAGTCTGGACCTGAATCCCTAAGATTTCAAAGGGTCTAAGTCCGGTACACCTTAGAGAATTTAAAAGGTCCCGGGTTTGGGCCCGTTCCCTTAAAAATTTAAAGGAACCGATTCAGACTCGAACCCTGAAGGAACCCTTTCAACTGGGCTCCAAGCTAAAAGTTACAAAATTAAAAGTTACGGAATGAAACAATCCAAATTATATATGTAGCATTCAAGATTGAAAATTCAGCATTCTGTTTGAAATTGTATCAAGTCACAATTTGAAAAATGCTTTAAATATTAGGACTTCTAATTTGAAATAGTTATTCTAATTCATTTAGAATTGTTCATTTGTGAAGACTTTCGAATGTTGTTCAATGTCAAATGTTTCAATGTTTTAAATCTGTAATTAAAACTGGTAGTTTTTTAAATTTACATTTAATGAATCAAAAATTTGTCATTTATGAACATTTAAATTAAAACTCGTCTAATTATAAAGTTTAAAATCTTTAATTATTTGAAATTTAGACAAACTTTTAAGCGTCATTGATTAAAAATTGTCCAATTCATGAAATGTCTGGCTGACCTTTTTCAATTTGTAAAGTTTCATTTATAATTTTTTTTTACATATTAAGGCTGTCAATTTTTAATAAAGCGATTTAGAACGATTCGAATTCTAATCCATACAATTTTCAACGTTTAGTTATAAACAGTTTAATTATTTAACATTTCATTGAGAATCGCTTATTCTTGAAGTCTTTAGCGCTCGAATTTTCGTGCACTTGTAAGTAGTTAAATTATTCAATTCTTTTCAATAAGAAATTTTTCAAGTTTGAAAAATTTATCATCATTTGAAATTAATAAATTAGAAATTTTTCTGTTTCAAAACGTTACAATTGAAATTGTCTAATTGGAACGTTTTTTTTAATTATTCAATTTGAATCGTTTTAAGTCCAAATTATTCAATTTTAAATGTCCTTGTATTAAAAACAAATAAATTAAAAAATTTAATTTATAATTGAACAATTAAAATAGAGAGACATAAGAGGAGAATTCACTGCGTTTTTCAAGTAAATCAAATATCAGTGCAAAAACAGTTCCTAATTTTTATGAAGCTTTCCAATTAATGAAAAATTCATTCAAAATTTTGTGCGTATAATATACCTGATTTAATGCATTATTAATAAAATTCAAAATATCAAAACAATTATTCTCAAAATAAAGATAATGAATCGTGAGTTTTTTACTTCATTATATCTGGAAAGGATTCTCCAATGTAGCGTTAGATTTTTTTCCTAAATTTAAATTTTTGATGAAAACATAATTTAAAGAAGAAATCAATTATCCCGCGTAGAAGAGCCCTGCTTAGCCCTCTTTGGAATGTTGGCCCCCATCAGGGGCCCATGTGGACAATCCATAGAAGAAACCCCACGAGGGCCCCCGCAGGTGGCCCTGCTTGTTTGCCCTCACGGTCAATCGGTTAAAATTTCTAAGTCTAAACTCTAAAGGGTTAATATTTTTTGACACTACAAATGTCGATATTTGGTTAGTTTAGACTTACAAAAAATGCATTTCTTTAAAAAATTTGATATTTTTTTTGCTCCCATGCCTCAGTTTACAAAATCAAACGATTTTGTTCTTGTAATAAATTGTCCTTTGTGTCATATAGTAACAATATCTGATTTAAGTGTGCAGTGATTTTAAATAAGGATGATTCCAACAAACTTTAATGCGCGTGTGGAGTGTCTGCCTGAAAAAAGTTGTAAACAATGTGGTAAGTTGGTCAATAAGAAGAACGGAAGTCTGATAAGATGCTGGTCATGAGTTCAAGTCCCAGGCGAGGCGCTAATATTTTTATGTTTTTAATTTTTTAATTTTTTATACATTTTAGCAACACATATTTATTTATTAAAATATGCTAAAAAATGATTAATTACTAATTGTATTTTTAAAAATTAAAAATTTATCGTCGGGGCAACTGCGAGAGGCCCACGAGGGAAGCCCATGTTGGGTCGTTATGGATTAGCATGTCACTTTCATGAGGATCCACGCCTGGATTGCCCTCATGGGCACTCATGGCCTGAGGGTAATCTATGAGGGCACCCTACAGGGGCCCACTCCATTTTTATACAAGGGATGATAAAAAATTAAAATGTTTATATCAAGAAGCGTTTTCCATAGAAAATATGTTTCCAAAGTTGTAAACTTAAGAGCTTTAATATTATTTGACTTAAGGCATCGCAAACTGAATGATTTCATATATTTAAAAATGTTGCAAATTTAATATTTTTATTCTACAGACTCAAAGTTTTCAAAATTGGAAAATTACAAATTCAAGTGTTTGAAACTGTTCATTTTCACATCGGTCCCGCCTGATATTGAATAATATATATTATGTTATGTATAGTGGCATTTGAAATGATGATATATAGGTTTTAATACCGAAAAAATGGAAAATTCTCTAAGAAAATAAATTTACAATGATTTACTGGTTACTTTACTGGTCCAGTGACCATTAGGGTGGTCCAAAAAAAAAAAAAGATTGAATTTCATTTGGGACAATGGCCCATTTTGGGAGGTTCCCAAAAAAGTAAATCTGTTTTTTTTCGATTAGACAACATTTAGGGGTTGCGCCTGCTCTCTCAACTTTTCCATTGAAAAAATATGAGGAAACCCCTATTTTTACGAATATGAGACTGGAAGGCGTATATTTCAATGAAACGAGAGCAAATCACATGGAGTTCTTCAAATCACTTCCTAGAATATGAAGTATGCCTTGAGTTTTGTGTTTTGGGGGGGGGGGGGGGGGGGGGGGGGGGGGGG
>JAUMHM010000031.1:14710323-14725515 GCA_032362435.1 Melikaiella ostensackeni
ATCCCTTTTCTGAAGATTTCTAGTGAGAAAGTTATAGCAATAATTTGTATTACTGATCAGAATTTTGCGAAGATTGTTAGATGCAAAAGAGTGAAAAATAAATCTGAATTCTTTCCACAAATTATATCCTATTCTGTCCCACTTTATCAGTTTTAATTCTAATCCCGTTTTCAATAGTGAAATCTTCTCCTATTTCGTTTATCCATTCATCCTATTCCTCTTTAGAAAAACTCTATACTTTTCAATTTCTTGTCCATTCTCCAACAATTTTTTTTAAATCCTTTTTTACAATTTGTATTCTATTTCTCATTACAAAAATTTTACGGATTAATTCATATTCTATTATATTTCATAAATGTGGGCCTATTTTCTCTACAACAATTATATCCACTTCTAATCTGTTTTATAAACTTTGCTCATTATTTTTTCCAACAATTCTATTGTAGATAATTTGATGAAATTTGGAGGGCTTGTTTTCAGCACTCATTTCTAAAAGCTAATGCAAGGATTTCTAGAAATATTAATTAAATTTTTTTAGCATTTCATGATATTTCAAAAATGTCTTTACAGTAAATTTTTTTCATTAACATAATTCAAAGTTGACGTAACAAGATAAAAAATTTATTGTCTCAAGACGAATCGATTGACTTATAATATTACTACAGTTTATTCAAGAGTAAGGAAGTTGTGGTCATTTATAATATTTTAAAAATTGGTTTTATAGTAAGAACTTTTTCATTAGCATAATTCAAAGTAGATGTAAGAATAAAAAAATCTTCTTGATTCGAGACGAATCGATTGACCTATAATATTGTTACATAGCAATTTGTTGAATTAAAATTGAAATTGAAATTAAATTGAAATAGAAATTGTAATTGAAATTGAAATCAATATTTAAAAATCAAATTGAATTTGGAGAATGGATAGAATCAGATAGAATTACCATAGAACTGGAAAAATTGGAAAGAACCTAAATATTCTGTCTAAACGCACGAAAGTGACAATTACACTTGACAGGAGATATACTCTGTTATCAAGTTTCGTGATTTTCTAACTTTTTAAGTACACTGCACGATCAGAAGTTATAAAAAGTTCGCATGTGAGCTTAATAAGGGGTCACCGCCAATTGTGAATTTCAGTTTCGGTTCATAATTTTTTTAATCAAAGCTCATTACCTGAATATCCGGAAGGTTACGTGTTCGATTCTCACTGCCTGCACTTTTTCTTACTTTTTATTTGATCACATGTTTATAAATATATTTTCCTTTGATAATCTTCAAAAATTATGCAAATAATTATTTTTAATTCCTTTTTTTCACGGAAAAATTGACTTTGTTTAACTTTATCATGTTTTTAACGAATAAATTTACTTTCTATAAATGTTATTAATTTGAATCAGAATTTTCAAACAGCACAGTGACTCATCAAAGAAACATTTGCTTCCTGGAATAGAATATATATTTTTCAAGTATCTTCATAAGAATAACTACAAATAAAAATAATATCGAAAATAAAATTCAATTGTGCACAAATATTTTTTTGTTGAGTCACTGTTTTGTTCGAAACTTTTGATTAAAAATACAATTTTTTGTTTGAAAATCCTCGTTCATACTTCTAATTTCAAATATAGTTAGTAAAATTTATGAACAAAATTAATAGCATTTATAGAAAATAAATGTTTTCGTGAAAAACATGATATAGTTAAACAAAGTCAGTTTTTCTGTGAAAAAATGGAATTAAAAAAATTATTTTTTGCATAAGTTTTGAAGATTATCGAAGACAATTACACTTATAAGCATTTCAATAAATAAAAATGTCAAAAAAGTGCTGGGAGCGAGAATTAAATATAAACACAATATGCAACATAACCTTCAATACGAACACGCAACCTTCCGGCTATGAAGCCGAAGCGCTACTTATGCCTGAGCTACCGGCCAATCGGAAGTGTTTTTGGCCAAACTCTATTTCGCCTGTGGCGAATATTTCAAAGTCGATTTTCCCAACAACGTCGAAAAAATAAATATTAGGTGTCGTCCATAAACTACGTTACCAATTTGAGGGAGGGAGGGGGTCTCGCCAAAAACTACGATTCGTAACAAGGGGGTGGAGTCAGTGGAAGAAGCGTTACGAGTTTAGGTAACATTTAATACGTTCTTCAATGATGAATTTGAACAAAGTTTTCGTTTTGCGAAAGATTATTCAATAATTCTTCTTTCTTCCTCTGTTTTCAAGAAACTTCCCCCTTTTCCCCTTTTTTTGGTTTTTTCGCTTAAATGCGAACTGAACTAATAGAACCCAATAGAAAAAATCCAACTTTGTTTGGTTGAAAGTTAATTTTTTTCGGTTGAAATATCTACTACTATATTTTTGGTTTGGAATTCATCTCGTATGGTTAAAAATTCTACTGTTTAATTGAAAATTTAATCATTTTGTAGAAGATGCAGCTTTTTTTTTAAGTCATATTTTTTGGTAAAAAAGTCAACTACTTAGTTGAAAGTTGAACTATTTTCTTAAAAATTCATTTTTTTGAATTCAAAAATCATCTCTTTGTTTGAAAATTCATGTATGTTATTGATAACTCGTCTTTTTGGTAGAAAATTATTCTTTTTTGTTGGGGATTTAAATATGTATTTTGTTGAAAAATCGCCTTTTTTGATTGAGTTCAACTGCTTTCGATTTAAAATTAAAATCTTTTTCGTTTGGAATATCAACTATTATTACTAATTAGTAATTCATCTTTTTTGTTTGAAATATCAATTACTTGGTTTAAAGCTAAACCACTTTGTGAAAAATTTACTTTTTTTTTTTGGTTGAAGGTTCATATTTTCGGGTTGAAAATTCAACCATTTGGTTGAAAATTCATCTGTTTTGGTTGATAATTCAACTATTTTGTTGAAAATTCTTCTTCTTTGGTTGAATTCAACTGCATTTGATCTTATATTGAAATATTTTTTAGTTGGAATAGCAACTATTACATGTTTCGTTGAGAATTCACCTCAATTACTTGGTTTAAAGCTAAACTACTTTGTAAGCAATTCATTGTTTTGGTTGGTCGAAAATTAATTTTTTTAAATGAAAATTTAACTATTTGGTTAAAGGCTACTTTTTGACTGAAAATTCAAATGTTTTGTTGAATTTTCGTCCTTTTGGATTAGAGATTCATCTTTTACGGTAGAAAAATCATCTTTTTTGTTTGAAAATTCATCTCTCTTGGTTGCAAATGACTTTTTTTGTTGAAAATTCAACTGTCATCGAAAAAATGGTCTTTTTGGTTTGAAAATTTAACTATTTTGTTCAAAGTTCAACGGTTTTGTTGAAAATTCGTCTTCTTTGGTTGAATTCAACTGTTTTTGATTTTATATTAAAATATTTTTTAGTTGAAATATCAACTATTACATGTTCCGTTGAGGATTCATCTCAACTACTTGGTTTAAAGCTAAACTACTTTGTAAGCAATTCATTGCTTTGGTTGGTAGAAAATTAATTTTTTTTTGTTGAAAATTTGTCCTTTTGGATTAAAGATTCATCCTTTACGATAGAAAAATCATCTTTTTTGTTTGAAAATTCATCTCTCTTGGTTGCAAATGAACTTTTTTGTTCAAAATTCAACTGTCACCGAAAAAAATGGTCTTTTTTGTTTGAAAATTCAACTATTTTGTTAAAAGTTCAACAGTTTTGCAGAAATTTCGTTTCTTTTGCTTGAAAGTTCAACTATTTGGTTGTCAATGCAACTGCCTAGCTAAAAATTAATTTTTCATTGTTCAAAATTCGTCTTTTTGGATTGAAAATGTATCTCGTTTGGTTGAAAATAAATTTTATTATTTAAAATTCAACTATTTTCTTAAAAATGCAATATATTTAGACTGGAAATCTACGACTACGTTATACTTTCGGTCGGGGGAAGGGTTAAAGACTACACTACGGTTGTCAACGAGGGGGGAAGGGGGGCAAAAATAGCCCAAAACTGGTAAAGTAGTTTATGGACGGCCCCTTACTACTTTTGCAAATTAATACTCAGGTAATGAGCTTTCATTTAAAAAATCATAAATCCAAACTAATATTCACAATTAGCGGTCTCCTCTTGTAAGTACTCCAAGAACGTCGACCGTCTTCGCTAGACTTGATACATGACTCCGAATCAGATAATTATGATCTCAAAAATCGATCATTCATTCCAGCCGATCAAAATGCTCTTTGGATAGAAATATTGAATCACTTATTAGACAAATGAAAATTATTTTACTTGTGATACAGAACTTACCTATCTTTTTTCCAATATGAATATCAGGCAGAAGAGGTTAATGAGGGCTAGGAAAAAATTGTACTTTAAGTCATGCGATATCATTCTCATTCAATCCCAAAAATACATAGACACGCTTTTGTCGGGAAAGTGATAACTTTCTTTTGGTTACATATCTTTTTTCGCGTGAGATTTTCAATTGTTTCCAATCTTGGCTTTTGTGTGACATAAGTCCATATTTAACATACATCTCGAAGCCTTGCAAATAGTCTTGCATCATATACATTCCTCAATTTCTGCATAAAATTAAAAACTCCTCTCAACATTTCTCTTAATAAAACCATTAATTTCTCTCCCCTCGCCCCTCATACCCTAGATACTGTCGTATTTCACCTGGCCGAAGCTTTTTATCTGGCTTCGTGGAAATGCTCTCATATGACACTCGGCGACAGTCCGGGATTGGTACCGCGACATAAACGTGGATCGAGTGTCAGAATAGACGATTATTTAGTGAAGGTAAGCGCATATATATGAGCGCTGATGGGCATGGTGGCGAAGATGAAGAAATGTGCGTGCGTCGCGGCATACAACCGTAACTTTACCAACATGAGCTTATCCTTATATTATATGTATATCTATATTAGAGTGGTCCAACAATGCATTCGAAATTTTATTTTTAATTTTCATACTCTCACCCCACAAACTTGTTCGAATCCACAAAAAAAGAAATGCGTATTTTTTTTTTTTTTAATTATCTTTAGAGGTTCCGCAAGCCCCATAAAGTTTGACACGTACTTCTCATAAAAAGAATAGACGTTTTTGTAAATTTTATTCAGAATCGTCAATATTAGGTGTATCGAGTTGATCCTCAACATTTCTTTTCACAATTAGCCATAGAATACTAGTTAAGAATTACTTTTTGAATTCTACCTCCAAAAGTCTGATTTATAGGCTCCCAAAAAATTCCATAACTGAAAAATTTGTTCTTACGAGTTTTTAGCGCTAATTATTATTCTCATGCGGTTTCTTTTGGTGTGAATTGTTTCTAATACATAAAATATTACTTTCTACTGATGAATAGATGCTGAAATAAATTGTTTAAACAATTTATTATTGCTTAGAACTATTTTCTCCTATAGTAATGCTAAATAGTTGCAGTTTCTTCTGAAATTCTCAGCTTTTTTTTTAATTTTTAGTTAGGAACAAGTAATGAATGAATATCAAGAGGAAACATTTTTTTAACAGTATTCCATTTTTTTCGAAACCAAGTATTCTTGCTCTTTTGCTAATGTTTTGAAAATATAAATTTTAAAAAAAGGCTACCTTACAGTAGAAATAAAATAAAAGATGGAATAATTGGAAGAATAATTAGAAAAATATTTCCACAAAAAAAAGAGATTGTTAAAAATAGGATTCTTGTTGATGTTCATTTATTATTTGTTCATAATACAAAATCAAAGAAAAGCTGAAAATTTCAGAAGAAACTGCAACTTTCTAGCATTACTCTAAGCAAAGATAGTTATAAACAATAATATACTGAATCTCGATTTAACTCGAATCTCGGGTATTGCCTCGATGGCCACGACCAAGTTCCAAGAATTTCGACTATGAAGTGATTTAATTATTTTTAATTGTGGTGTAATGGATGATCCTGTGAGTTAAAAAACCATTATTTATAATGAACAAAAAAAAATATATTTTAGCGTTATAAACAGCGTGCAAAAAGCAACCCGCTTTGAGAACCCTGGGATGTGTAGGAGAAAAGATAGGCTTTAGATCAATCTAGAAGTCGCGTGTTGTTCATCCCCTCCGACACAGATCACTGATCAATTTCTCTAGCAATCACCCCAGGTGAAGAGCTTCGCAAAGACATCATAATAACGGGAATAATTATAACAATCCACTAAGAAAATCTCTTCACGTGGGGCCATTAGTATACAAAATCTTTTGTTTTAGACATCACGCTTCTTCTTATAAACAATTGCTCTCCATACATCCTTACATACCTCTTTTGCTTCCGTTACA
The DNA here is from genome assembly GCA_032362435.1 of Melikaiella ostensackeni. Taxonomy (NCBI): domain Eukaryota; kingdom Metazoa; phylum Arthropoda; class Insecta; order Hymenoptera; family Cynipidae; genus Melikaiella; species Melikaiella ostensackeni. The sequence goes on from JAUMHM010000031.1 coordinate 14,716,589, forward strand.
TCCGTGCATCGTTTCATGCACGTTCTTGTATTTCTACGACTTCGAATATCCTTTCTCTTCAGGGTCTCATTCACACATTCCGACCATTCTTTCTTCAGTCTACCTCTGGGTACGCTATCTCTCACTCTGCCTAAATAGACTTGACTCGTTAAACGTTCTTCACTCATTCTCTTAACATGACCAAACCATCTCAGCAAATTTCTCTCACACTTGTCAAACAATGTTTCTTTTACACCACATTCTTAGAGAACCCACTCATTACCTTATCCATTAGCGTTTTACCGCACATATTCCACAGGAACTACATTCCAACCGCGTTCACTTTGCTCCTATCATTTTCTTAATATGTCCAGGTCTCGCTACCATACAGCACTGTGGGCACAAGCACAGAGTTATATATTGCAGTTCTTGCTCTATTCGTTACATTTTTACTTCTATTAATAGCTTGTACACTGCCGATTATCTTTCTACCCTCGTTTATACATCCCGATAAGTTTGCATCAATCTTTCCGTCAGCAGTAAACAAGCTTCCAACATACGCGAACTCATCAACTTGTTCTATCCTCTTTTCGTTTAAGGCAATGTTGCATACTGTTTTCTCACCCCTTGTTTCAGAAACGATACATTTTGTATTATTTGCGTTAATCTTAAGATACATACTCTTCATGCTGGTATCCAGTCTGCTCATCATTCTCTGCGAATCGTCGGCTGATTCAGCTGTAACAATCTTATCATCTGCAAACGCCAGCCGACGAGATCAACACCTTCGTTTACAAGGGCCATTCTTAGACATTTGTCCATGTATATATTGAACACCCAGGAGGACATAACGCAGCCTTGCCTGACACCCTGTTTTATATCAAACCAATCGCTCAAGTGTGGATTCACTCTTACACTCACTTAACTACCATTGTATATTGCTTTTATTGTTCTTAGAAGCCAACCATCCACTCCATATTCTTTCAAGACTTCCCAAAGTTTAGATCTGTTTACCTTATCGAAAGCTTGTTCAAGATCAACAAATGCACAGAAAACTTTAAGAACTGAAGCCCTTGGGAAATATAGGTTTGCCAGAAAATGAAATAGTACAAATATATATTCTCTGAAATAGTATATTTAATAACTCTGAAAATGTAAACGATTGAAACGATATATTCCTATGAGATTTTAAATTTTTGTGTTTAAGGTGAGGTGTTTAAGGGAGACCTCTAAAAACCAACTTTTTATGAAAAAGTCGATTCTTAATCCAACTCGTAACTACGAAAGTCGAGAGCTTCAGCTAGGACTGTTTATATTCTCTGCAATAGTATAGTCGACGACTCTGAAAACGTAAATGATTTCAGATTTAGGTCCATATATTTCTTCGATATACTGATGTTAAAGGGAATTTTTAATCGAACTCTTATCCTTTAAATTCGAGGGCTTTAGCTATGACTGTTTATATTCTCTGCAATAGTATGTTTGAGGACTCTGAGAACGTAAATGATTTCAGATTGAGGTCCATATATTCCTTCGATATTCTGATGTTTAAGGGAAACTTCTAGAAATCACTTTTTTATGAAAAAAGTCGCTTTTTAATCCAACTCTTCAAAGTCGAGGGCTTTAGCTAGGACTGTTCATATTCTTGAAATAGTATATTAAACGACTCTGACAACTGAAATGATTTCAAACTTGAGGAGATATATTCCTTTGAGGTATTAATGTTTAAGGGAGGCCTCTAGAAATCACTTTTTCATGAAAAAAGTTGCTTTTTAATCCAACTATTATTCCTCAAAGTCGAGGGCTTTAGATAGGACTGTTTATATTCTCTGCAATAGTATATTCGAGGACTCTGAAATCGTAAATGATTTCAGATCAAGGTCCATATATTCCTTCGATATTCTGATGTTTTAGGGAAGCTCCTAGAAATCATTTTTTTATGGAAAAGTAGATTTTTAATTGAATTATCATCTCCCGAAGTCGAGTTTTTTTAGTTCTGTCTGTCCATATTCTCTGAAAGAGTATATTCGACGACTCTGAAAACGTAAACGATTTCGGATTCAAGACAATACATTCCTTTGAGATTTTAGTGTTTAAGTGAGGCCTCTAGAAATAAACTTTTCATGAAAAAAGTGAATTTTTAATCAATCTCTTATCTCCCAAAGTCGAGGGTTTTAGCTAGGACTGTTTACCTTTTATGAAATAGTATATTTGTCTGATTTTCATTATAAACGTGAAGAATAATATTGAGATAGATTTTTAATACATAAATAAACGATACAAGACACCGTAAATTGTTTAACAGAAAATTTTTCCGCCTAAAACAGATCTTAGGGAGGCTAGTCGAGCCTCTTTAAAATTGAAAGTTGTTGAAGTCTTATAGTTTTTATGTTAGAAACTGCAAAATTGAATAGAATTTTACCCCGAAAGGCATTTGAATTAGTGCTATGATAATAACAGAAAAATTTCAAATTGCGAGTTTTTAGAACAAATGTACTTATTCAAAATGAAAACTTGAGAAATTAAACAATTATGCGTTTTAGGCAATCAAAATTTAACCAATTAAAGAAGAAGAACTAAAATTTGTCACCTATGAACAACTCAAATTTACATGTTTACTAAATTAAGCGATTGAAATTGGAAACTGTCACTGTTAAGGCTTTCAATAAAATTGAAAATTGTACCAATTTAAATTCAAAATCGAAAAACTTATTATTAATTTTTTATATTTCCACCACATGAAAAGGGATCAGTTTCGTGTAAAATTTGACCTTCCCCGTTTTCAGCAAATCTTCAGCTTTTGAGACCACTCTGAACAAAAAAAAAACAGGTTTTTATAATTCTGCCTGTCTGTAGTCTGCAGTCTGTAAGCAAGATAACTTTTGAAACTATTAATGGATTGGATTGGCCTCTTGTGCACTTTTTGAGCGTCGAAAAATGAATGTCAAGTTCCTTAGCCAAATTCCAAATAAAAGTATTAAAAGTTAGAGCATTTTCAAAATTTCAAAAATCTTTTTTTAGGACTTAAAACTTATTTTACACGGGTACATTGGCTCTTATTTCATCATTTTAAAAACAGTTTTTCACCTTAAGTTTTTTACAAACTTGGTGAGTAGATCCTTCTTACAGCTATACAGTAGCAATTTCAATGAAATTATTTCTACTAATTGAAAGTCATTCTCAGTCATATCGCCTTCTCTTTATTCATTATCGTTATTTTGAAATTGTTGTTTATTATCGTTGAAAAAAGTAAAAATTTAAAAATGACGAAACTAAAAAAACAATCACCAAATTTTAAAGAAAACTCAAAAAAGTGTAATAAAGGGAGAAAGAAACGATGCGAATTTTCAAGAAACTTGAAAAGTTACAACGAATGTAGAAAAAAAGAAGAAGGAAAGATGAAGAATTCAAATAAGAAGAAGGAACGTGTCAAGCTCAGAAAAGAGAAGACCATTATTTAAGGAAAAAGAAAGTCTATATCAAGCGAACGAAGGATTTATTAAAATTAAGTTCAATTTTCGATCCAAAAAGACGAATCATGAGCAAAATACAACAATTTTAAACCAAATAGTAGAATTTTCAACTAAAAAAAAAAATTAATTTTCAACCAAAAATGCAACAGTCAAATTTTCAAACAAAAATATTAATTTTCAACTAAATAGTTAAATTCTCAACCGAAAAGAAATTTCAAACAAAAATGGAATAGTTTCCCAATTAAAAAATTATTTTTGTAACTGAAAAGATTAATTTTCTACAAAATAGTTAAATCTTTAACCAAAAAGAAGAATATTCAACCTAAATAATAAATCTTTAACCAAAAAAAAGATTTTTCACAAAGTAGTTTCACTTTCAACCAAGAAGTTGTTTCTTCAACTAAAAAGGTTGAATTCTCAACGAAAAACGTAATAGTTGCTATCGCAAGTACAAAATATTTTAATTTCAACATTAAAACAGTTGAATTCATCCAAGAAGATGAATTTTTAGAAAACCAGTTAAATTCATAACTGAAACAGATTGATTTTTAACCAAACAGTTGTATTAAAAAAAAGATGAATTCCCAACAAAAAATGAAATAGTCGAAATTTCAACAAAAAATATTTCAATTTCAAATCTGAAGCAGTTGAATTTATCTCTAAGAGACGAATAAATATGATATCTACATTATTTGTAATGTGAGATATGGAGAAACGTAGCAGTTGACGTTTCCAAATTTAATTTCTGTTCAGTCACCTCAACTCCTTTTGAATGTGAAAGAAGACAAACAATTTATTTCGTAACTTATTATTTAAATTTTTCCATATTCACGCTTCAATTGTATTCGATGAGAATTTTGATATCGATTAATCATACTTCATCAATAATAAATTTATTCTGAAAAGCTGGAAAACTAGTCACGATCTTTTTTGAAATTATCAAAATAGAGTTTTTTTAACAATAAAAAATTTGATTCTCTGACCCATTTGGACAACCGTAAGAAACATTTCCCATAGTCTGAAATTCGTTATCTTCTTCTTTATATTATTATTTGTGAATATTGTAGATTTAATTTTAAAGACATGCATTTAGAATCACTGGCCAAATTAATTTACACATTCTTCCCAAATGAGAGTCCAAAAATATATTACGTAGATACAAAGACTGAAAATCCTAACCAACGAATAGCTAAAGGGAAACTTGTTGACACCTACAGGAACAAAGTACGCAAATTACGAGATACATAAAACAAATCAAAAACTCCATTGATGATAACGGTGATGATTCTGATTACTCACCTCAGGGTACGCTTTAAATTGATTCAAATTGAAAATTCTTTCTTTTCACAATATATTAAGGAGTTATGCATTATCAAAAATTTTACATTAATTAATTTCTATATGGGATATAGACAATATATAAAGTACACTCAACTCTCGATTCCGTTTCAGTTTAGGGCATTGCCTCGATGACCGTGAGTCCGTTCCAAGATTTTCTACAATGTAAACAAGTCAGGGCCGTGTGAACCAGTACTCCCAGCGCGGACTCCACGCGGTACTGCGCATGCATCGCGCGTGGCGTCTGATTGGATGCTCTTCGCCGCTGTTTAAAGCCCTAAAAAATATTTTTTTTTTTGTTCATTCTAAATAATGTCTTCTAAACTTACAGATTTATCCATTAAACCAAAATTATTTATTTCTGAGTAAAATTAAAAATAATAAAATCACTATTCTGTAAATTAAAAATATACTTTACCAGAATGATAAATTAAAAATATTATTATATTATAAGTATGTAATTGATTATATTATTATACTATCTATATTATCATTACATATTATAAATATTATAATAATTCATAAATTATAAATATCATAAATCAATAAAGTATAATTACTTTTTCTACAAAATATGTATATAATTTAATTCAATAAAAATTTTAGCATGGGTCTTCCCTTGCGAAAAAGTATTATAGAAAAACCATTATAGGCCTATAATGAATTTTCTATAATATTATTGTGATTATAGAAATAATTATTAGTAAAATTATAGGAAAATAATTATCAAAATCAGGGCCTTAAATCTTTCAAACTTCGGACTGCACACCCTTAGTATGTCGACCTCCCCCTCTCCCCACTCCCACACTGGAAGAAGAAGCCAAATAGTTGAACTTTCAACCAAAAACATTAATTTCCAACAAACGAAAAACCGAATTTTTTATAAAATAATTAAATTTTAAACTAAATAATAATATTTCAACCAAAAAAGATGAATTTTCAACCAAAAAAGATAAGAGAGATAAAGAAAGATGAAGATGAGATAAAAAAGATAAAAAACTAAGAAAGATGAATTTTCAACCAAGAAAGATTGATCAGTCAATGAGGGAGAAAAATTTCAATCAAACTCTTCAATTTTCAAGCCAAAATACGAATTTTCTATAAAACAGTTGAATCTTCAATCCGAGAATTTGAATTCTAAACAAAAAATATAATTTTCAACAAAGCAGTTGCAGTTTCTCCCATAATGGTTGCATTTTCAATCTAAAAAGACGATTTTCCTACAAAACAATTGAATTTTCAATAGCCTAATTGAATTTTCGAACAATAAATAAAAATTTTATATGAAAGACACGAATTTTCAATTGAAGAGTTGAATTTTCAACTAAGGAAGGTTCTTCAGTCAAGAAGAGGAAAAAATTTCGACAAAATTGTTGAACTTTCAAGCCAAAAAGATTAATTTTCTACAAAATTTATGAATATTATACAATATAATATATATTATGAATTCTCAAGCCAAAAAGCTGAATACTTAGTAACAATATAATATTAAATTTTTCAACCAAATATATTTATCTTTTAACACTTGAATGTTCTAACCGAAAATATGGATTTTCAACAAAAAAGTTCAGTCTTAGCCAAATAAATGAATTTTTAAGCAAATAATTGAATATGCAACCGTTTTTAAACATAGAAAAAAATCGGTTTCTATAATTTTTCCTATAATCACGAATGAATTATAGGAAATTCATTATAAGAAAATCATTATAAGAAAATCATTATAGACCTATAATGATTTTCCTATAATACTTTTTCGTAAGGGTTAATAAACGTTATCTTTGAAAAATGTTTAAAAAGCCCAAACATAACCTCAAAAAGAAACCCGTTCTAATTGATGAATGGTGTGAATTTCATTAGTCTGAGACAAGGGTAAACTAAATATTTAGCTGAAATGAGGTACAAGTTTTGCTGTTACACGTTGAAATATTTGTTGGTCTGCTTACTTACTTTTATCGTTTGAGGTCCGTTTAGTTTGTCGTTCAAAATGAGAGCTTTCTATCTAATGATCGGCCCGTATATTGAATAACCTCTGCCTCTAATTTGTTTAAACCATTCTAACACAGCAGCCTCCAAAACGATATTATCACTTGATTTCGACGATTTTTTCTTCAAATATTCATGACTTTTAATCTTATTCCTTAACTCAGATTCGCGAGCTATCACATTCTTGTGCGTTTCCTCACAGGTACCATATTTCTGTAAAACAGACTGTCTTGAGCCACCTGATTTAACTTTGTCCAGAAGCTCGTATTGCTCTTCTAATGTTATACGCGGTCTTTTTGACATTTTTGTAACGCATAACCAAAACAAACGGAAACACTGAAAGTGAACTGAAGCGAACTGATGAAATTATCCGCTTAAGGCACTGCCCGCTTTGTGTTTACGGCACTGCATAATTGCGTCGCATTCGCCGCGCCCCTTTCCCTGCCCCCGATTCCCCTCAACCGTGAAATGGAGCCGGCTGAAATTCTCAGAAGACAATAAACCGAGGGAACATAAATCGAGATTTGAGTGTATTTGAGCAACAACGCAACTCCTTTGACTGATGTTGAAAGTAACTGGTATAGATGTTCACCATTGAAGGGAGAAAGGAGAAAGAGTTCTGACGGGGGAATGATTGATTCGTTCATGAAGATGTGGCGAATTATCACCCAGCCTAATGGCTACACTCTCGTTAGCTATTAATTATTGCTCATTATTTTATTCCAATTAATTTGGTGCTTTTGATTTTCATAATTATATCAAAAATATGATTTTCCGAATTGAGCGAGACTTCGAGAAGATATTTGGAAACAATCTGATATTTTACGAAGCGTGGGCGGATTTTGTGAGAAAATGAGAAATACTAATGCACATAGAAATCAAGGATCCAGCTTGCAAAACCATTTTTGCATGTTTGAAAGAATCTCAAATAGAACCTGGTAAATATTCTGTGTCATAAAAAATAATATAATACTTATTATGTTATTGATTTTAATACATTAAAAAGTGCTATATTAATATAAATTCTAAAGTATAATGTAGAATAGTAAAAAATAAAATTTATTTTTTCAAATTAAAAATAATTTTAAAATCTGCATATTAATTGTTTCATAACATTTAAAAGCTACTATAGAGCTCACTATCATGACTCTTATACGTGGATAGTGCCCACCGGAAAACCGAATTAAATTACCCAAACCCAAAAAAGGTTTCTGGAAGCTGTCGATTCAAGAATTCCTGGACGGATTCATTTTACACGTTAAAGTAAGATATTATGACAACATTTCCTTGAGAAAAATGGAAGAATTTGCAATGCTAAATATATGTCTCATTTAATTTAAGGCGCCTACAGACCTGGAAAATGGTAGGAACAAACGTCGAAAGAACATGGTCTCTCGAAATCTCTCTCTGTAACCGTACGTCATTAGAGTCGGAGCAAAGCTGTCATCAATTCAAGACTCATATTTCAACTTGGACTAATTTGTGTATAAGGTTGAATCACCTAAAGCTGTCGACATTTGCTACAAGTTTTACCAAGTGTTACACGCAAAGTATCCTCCACAGAGCGGACAGGTTTGGTTATTATCGCAACGTGGTTTATATAAGCACATAAGCGAAAATGATAAGAATATTGAGGCTATAATTAGACTGCAAAATAAATTAGGTAAGATGCTTCAGACAGCGAGGGGGCAGAGGAAACGTGCGAAAAAATGTGGTTTATGGGATAGATCGAACAGTAATCTTATATTTAAAATAGGCGTTGCTTTGCTAATTCAAACAAAAAAATACCAGTTGAGGTGGCTCAAGGCGAAAAAGTACAAAGTTAATTAGTACTTTAGAAATAGGTAGCTCCTCACCCGACTGATATTTTAAGCTATCAAAATTAGATTATCGTTTACAGGAGCGTACTTTTAAGGTTTCTTACTTTGCGCAGCATATGTTGAGATTCTCGACAGCCGTTGGCTTCGTGTATAAAAAATAAAAATGATAATACCTCACTGACTGATATAAATGTAGTAAAAATTCAGGATGGTTTGTAGTAATTCAAAAACAATTTTTAAATATAAAACGTAACTTCATTATAAAAGTAATATAAAATGTTTCCCGCTCTAGATCTATCGCACACGAAAGACAGACCCCTTCTGAAGACTCAGC
>JAUMHM010000031.1:14752148-14765047 GCA_032362435.1 Melikaiella ostensackeni
GTTCTACTGAAAGCCGTTGTCATTTTCATGGATGTCAGTCGCTCCCAGGGGGACCCTGCGGTGGTTGTTTGACCAATTTTTAAAAAAATGTATATATATATATATATATATATACAGGTATATATTTTTTTTTAACGTGGAATTTGACCACTTATACAAATAAATGGATAATAACATCATTTTACTACTAAAAACTACTTCTGAAGGATCGAACTGGGATTCAACTTGACAGCTGTCTGCGACCAGATGGGATCGATTGGCTCGAACTATTAATTTTCCGGGATAGTCAATCGATCCAGGTAGACGTAAACAAGCAGGCATGTGGTCACGAGCGCGGCCATATTGCCATACTGTATTGAAGCGCAGCGAAGCCCGCGATAGGTCTGGGTTTCATCCAAAAGTGTAGGGATAGCCTACGCAACCTCGCCACTGTAAGGATAGCCTACCCAACCTTGCCACTGTATGAATAGCCCACCCAACCTTGCCACTCAGCGGAGTGGGGGTGTGCGTTGAGTATGAGCTTTGTGGTTGTGAGAGTTGTCTCTCTATCATTCATTTGTTTTTCTGGCGCGACTCAAGGAGCATTGCACACATGTATCTCACGTTCGACATTGATACTATTCTGCCAAAGTTTATAATAGTGCCAATGAATATTGTTGATTATTCTTGAAGTGCCTAGAGTTATATTTAATTCTTACGAGTGGACCAGCGGTTTGTAGGCCGCATATTGACAATTGAACCGGATTTAACCCTAAAATTGGTGACCCCGACAATTGCGTCGCATTCTTTTTGGAGATTTTTCTACACTCGTATCCAGAGCATTTTCAAAGCTTTTGAGGAGTTGACTAATGTGGACGTATTATGTGTACTACCTATGATTGGATTTGGCTCTACTTTCAAAATTCTAGAAGAATTTGTCATTGTTTTGGCTGGATTAAAATTTTGCCTTTGTTCAGCGTGGACGCTGGCCGACATGATTGCGTCAGAATTGTAACACGCCAACTTTATGGAACTCTCCATGGAATTTAATTCAACATATAGCGTAATATATAATAATATATATATATATATATATATATATAGCGTAATATGCGTCTCAATTATTTTATTGCTCGATTGCGTCACATGGTGTAATATGTTACTGTGTTAACGAATATTCTTCAATTTCGCATGCCTAAAGTATCTGCGGCAAATTTGATTACTTTCAAGCATTTTTGAATATTTGTGTTACCTAATGATTATTTTCAAATTTAGTTAGCGTGATAATCGCGAATATTGAGGAAGAATTTAGTTCAAAATTTGTGATTTTTTCAAAAGTCTAATCCTGCGATGTTGGGAGTACTAAATAATTACCGCGTCTCGCTTTCGACGATCAACAGCTACTTCATGCGAAATTATAAGCATTTCTTTTAAGATTATTTTGAAATGCTAGTCGTTAATGAGGCCGTGGCTGAGAGTGTTATGGCCCCTTTTTAGTGTAATAATGTAAATTCTATTACTTGGGTATAACCTCTTGGTGCACAAGTGTTTCAGAGATCTCTTTTATCGTGAAATTTAATCATTTTAGAGCTCGTATCCTACGGTGCATTATTTTACGCGATTTACTTTGTTTTTAATTTTGTCATAATGGCGAACGAGGAAGAAAATGTACAGCTGGGTGACCGCGCGGATGATCTCGCTGGGGGTGCTGCAAATCGTGACGATGCTTACCGATATCCGCGTATTCCGCAATTTTTGCCAAATAATGCTTTGTTCAATGTGGCGCGAATCACTACAGAAATAACCAAACCTGATATCGTGATAGAGTCTCTCAGTCCTGACCTTCTGGGCTGCATTAGAGATATTATATCTATTCGCCCTCAGCCTCACAATCTATATACTCTAATTGGAGACAGAATTATATCCTCTTTTTCGATTTCCGCTGAAACACGTGTGCGACAGCTTTTCAAGGAAGAAGTGTTGACTTCCGGGAAACCGTCGTTTATCCTAACTCAGTTGAGACATTTAGAGGAGTTAGGGTGCAGTGACGCTGTTATTAGGTCCGTCATTCTCGAGCAGTTGCCTACTAATGTTAGAGCTATTTTATTGGTTGGGAATGTAGAGGATTTTCAGGCTTTGGCTCAAATGGCTGACAAGACAGTCAAGATGTACCGACCCAACGCTATTCAGCTTTCTGAAGCTTCGGTTACGCCATCAGATGATCAGAAGTCTGCGACGGTTGCGCAAGCCGCCCGTACGGCTGATTCTCTTAAGCCTATGCTCCGTCAGATTATCCAAAGACTGGATAAGCTTGAGGCCACATCGGGTCGCTCTCGTGTTCCGTCTCGCTCAGGGCCTCCCAAGGAAATCGTGCGCGTTCTTCAAGTAGAAATTCGAGACGATTTTTCTACTATCACTCCCGCTATGATGAGAAGGCACATAAGTGCATTTAACCCTGTGATTGAAAGCCTCATCCTCTACAGAAGGAAAACTAATTAAGCCTGTACGTACGGAGGCGACCGCCACAGGTAGTTCTACTTCTAAATGCCTCCATGTTCGAGACATGATTCCGGGTTGGTATTGTTAGTGGATACTGGTTCTGATGTTTCTATTCTTCCTGTCAATGAGAGGGCGAAGGCCCAACCAACCGACACAGTTCCATTTACGGCTGACAATTCACCGGTCGCGACTTTCGACGAAAAACGCGCAACTCTTGGTTTAAGACTTCGTCGGCAATTCTCTGGGAACTTTTGCGTCACCGCTGTACCTAAACCTATTTTAGGTGCTGCTTTTTTGGCTCATTTTCAGCTCGTTCCGGTTTTGCACGAGTCTCGCTTGGTGGATACCTCGACAGGCCTTAGTATAGCTGGTTTTTTAAGAGACACTACCGTATTTGGTATCAGTTCGGTTGACCGACCTTCAATATTTTTCAATATTTTGTCGGATTTCCCGGAGATAACTAATGTCACACAGGTTTCCACGCCTCAGGCTCGGGGTGTCAAACATCATATCTTCACGAATGGTCCAGCCGTCGCGGAGCGTGCCCTTCGCTTGTGACCTGAGATGCTAGCCGTTGCTAAAAAAGAATTTCAGGAGATGTTGGACTTGGGTATTTGCAGACGTTCAAGTAGCCCATGGACCTTCCCAATCCATATGGTTCCTAAAAAAGATAGCACTTGACGGATCTATGGCGATTATCGCCGCCTTAATGCGGTGACTGTTCCGGACAAGTACCCGGTTCCTCACCTTCATGATTTTGCGGCAAATTTACATGAAAAGGCAATCTTTTCTAAATTAGATTTACATAAAGCCTATAATCAGATTCCTGTCGCGGCTCAAGATATTCCTAAGACTGCGGTTATCACTCCTTACGATATTTTCGAATTTCCGAGGATGACCTTCGGATTGCGTAAGGCCGAACAGACTTTCAAACGGTACACTTTTCAAGCCCTTGGTGACCAAGATTCCGTGTTCGCCTACATACATGATATCCTTGTGTCTTCTGCTAACCTTGAGAAACACAAGGAACATCTGCGTGGTTTTCCAACGATTAAAAGATTACGGATTGCGTCTTAATCTCGGTAAGTGCAAATTTGGCGAAAGCGAACACGAATTGAGTGTAGTGATTGCTTTGACCCCGGGGTCGTCTAACCATGGCCAATGATATTTAATATCTAAAATATTATTCTCCTAAGTTGAATTCACCACTTTCTCATTACTTTCTCATTTGTTCTTAGGAAAATTAATTGTACTTGTAAATTAGTCACGCGGTCATACAAGCTGGCCGGCGTCTAAGACAGACGACCACATGGTACGATAGAATCACAATGAAGGGCCGCCGAAGCCTCCGTGTGTCTTGAGAGCATGGAGCTACCCAAGTGTAATAGCTCTCTGCATCCATATCGCAATTGCTTTGGAATGTTTCTCGCACGCGAGTATGGATTGGAGGTTACGAACAGTGAAGACGTCGCACTTTCAAGAGCACCGATGACAAGGACAATCATTTCAACCGAATATACTCGGAACATTCGCTGCAGCTCCCTTATAAGGTCTTGATACCTCTACGCCTTCTTCTTCTCCTTAACTGCGATGTTGTTCTCGGCCGGAGCCAAGAATTATATCACAAACATAGTTCCTTTCTTTTTGTCGAGGAATACGAATTCAGGCCTCGAGTGTACGATGGGGACTTTCGGCTTGAACTTGTAGTTCCAGTAAATTTGCCACTTCTCGTTCTCAACAATTGACTCACCACTCTGGGAACGTTCGGCAGAGCAGGGTCGCAGAAAACACCATGAGAGCGACAAAAATAGTAATAAAGCACTTTTGGGGACGTATTGTGTCTGCAAAGATACGTCGTTCCCGCATGAGTGGGACGCCCGGATAGTATGTGCCGTAGGTGCTCAGAAAGTGCATGACACGCTCCGCACCTATCTCTGGAAACTTCTTGACGTAAGTTGCGGCTACGGAATACCATGGTGAAAGTGATACCATCCTGGCACGCAAAAATGAAACCCTCTGCGCCTGAACTAAGTGCGGATGATTTTAGTAAAGCAAACGTTAGCCCCATCGACAAGGACTGATCTTTTACATTCCTGTGAAAGTTTCCGTGCATTTTTTTGACGTGGGGCTGTTGGAGGAAGTTATTGGCTGCTGCTTTCTTTACTCGGGCTTTTAGGAGTGAGGCATCTAGATGGAGTAATGCACGTCGCTCACTTCTGACGTTAAGATCCAGGCCAAGGGTTTCGGCCGCCTGCTCCGCGCCTATGTAAAGGAACGCTCCTTTGCCAAATATCTCGTGGTTCCTGACCATTTTCAGGAGAGGATCTCTTCCGCTTGCCACAATGTGGGCTGTACCCATGATAAATCGGTCATGAAGACACAGGATATTTAGAAGTCCGCTTTTTACTTTGAGGCGTGGGATGTGTAAGCGCGGAACGGATGAAATGATGTGCAAGCTCTTCTGCATACGCGTGATTTTACGTGGGGCAATGTCGAGGGCCGTGGGCTCGTGCTCCGTTCATGGAACCACCCCAAATAAATAGGGTAGAACTGGGGCGGTAAGCATGTTAATTGCAGATATCTTGTTCAACGCCAAACAGATTGGAAGACCAAACCTCTCGAAGAAGAAGACGCTTGCATCTGCTTTGGAGAGCCTCCTTCACTGATGTTATATCCTGAATGCGGCTCTCTGGCATGCCCAATATAAGTAGGTCTCACCAATGCCAATGTGTCAAATAGCACTCCTGTCCACGAGCTCAGGGTCGTCGGGAATACTAGCAATTCGAATCTTGGCACACTTGTACAATCCAAAGTCCATACTAATTTCTCGCGTGTACCTTTAGACGATCTTCAGATAATCCTTGAGATGCTGTGTTTCAGAAGCATAGATTTTCAAGTCATCCATATAAAATATATGAGTGACCTTATGCTCGCGATTTTTAGTTTCACTGCAGAGGTACCCATGAAAATTGCGTAGTGCGAGCGATAGTGGTAGAAGTGATCTCTATGCATCCCACTATGTGGCCATCGAAAGATTGCGATTGTAGGCTGCAGCGGCTTTGCAAACGCTCCTGTCGATTAGCAGGTTTTCCCGACAGGCTGCTAGGCCTCTCTCCGATTCACGTTCTTAGTATATATATCTCCACACAAGTCCAATTGTCTGAACAATCTTGTCGTTCAGGATAGCTGTAAATATCTTATACAGCGTGTTTAGACAAGTTATCGGCCTGTCGTTCCTTGGGGTGGATAAGTCGCCTTTCTTTAGTAGAGATACAATGCGTTCGAATACCAGCCACTGTGGAATGGGTGTCTACGACTTTGAATATGAGATGAAGATTCGGGAAAGATATTGGTATGTAGAAGTAAAATTCTCCGACCAGGAGTTATTGATACCATCCAGTTTGGCAGTGAAGAAGTTTTTCGTTCCCCTCGATGCTTTCTTTACCTCTTCGGCAGTGATTGGCGGACATTTCTCCTCGGACGTTATGAATTTGTCTCACAGTTGAAACGCATAATGTTCTCAGTGTCTTGATGCAAAGGGTGTGGAACTTCGTAATTTTTCCTCTCAAAAGTCTCGACGTCCGCGTACTTAGGCAGATTTTCGACAGAAACAGAGGGATCGCTAAAAAGGCGTGATGAGTCAACGAGAAACTGTTGATTCTCCCTAACTCATACCTTCCTCTTTTCTATTCCCCTCCTGCGTCAGATAACACCCGTATTTTGTCAACAGTGTGCTGCTTGATAGTCAAAAGCTTTGACTTTTTCAATGTGTGATAGTGGATTCTAACTTCGTGAGCGAACTTTTGGAACCTTACGTAAGAGGCTTACCAAATATTATGTAGTCAATCACACACTGAATACGGGTTGCGCTCTGTCTAGCCCAGCCAATCTTTTTGCTCAGTTTATGCAAGTGCCTTTTAGTCTTTTGATCTATCTTTGACTCTACCCTTCGACTTGGATCGGCTAGATCTCTCGCCGCATCACAAGCTGAACAAGTGATGGTCCAGAGGTCGGACTCCTCCGAGAGATTCTTGCAGCTGTTTGGGAAGCGTTTCGCGTACATATCCTGTTCGCAAGAGGTTGTCGGCGTGGTTTCGCAACGCTCGTTGTGAAACGTGCGGACTATCTTTGTGTTTCTGCCACCACAGTATTCCTAGGCGCGTCATGCAACCCCTGCGAGCAGGGATAATGCTGGCATCGTAGCAATCCAGAAAGCCAACCCTGAGTCGATCCGTCCACTTAAGACCTCGATCGTATTGTCTTGTGTTTCCGTCCACCTCACCCAGGTGCCATTCAGCTTTCAGCACGGTTTTTTATGCCTCAACTTGGGAGTTTTTCCTTCGGGACCATCCCTGGACCATAATACATTGTTGTGTTGGGGATGATTCTTCGTCAGAATGACAGAAAGGCTATGCAAAGCAGCTGAAGAAGCTACAAAAGGGCAAAGTGGTTCAGTATATATTTAGCGAGTAAGACTACTGAAGAAAGTGGTTATGAAAGAATAAGAAACAAAGTAGAAAATAAAAATTAATGTTTGAATGCTATAACTAACCTCACTTTTCACAGTCCATTATACAACATAATTATAGATTCCTTAATTTAATCGCCAAAGTTTTGACTCATATTCTTGTTATTAGATTACTAATTTGTTATAATTTTTCACTAAATTGTTATTTAGTTTATTCCTTTTTCCTATCCAATGTTCCTACGGCTATAAAATAAAATCTGTTTTCAATTCATGAACCCTTATTTGAACTATTGTTACGGCACTATAAGTCTAAATATCTTTGATGATAAATGATGAATATGAATTATGAATATTCTCTCTCTCGATGTTCTCTAAATGGAACAGAACATATGTTTCGACTCTGTTCTTAATTTAACTTTACTATTTTATAACTTACAGTTGCACAATTTGTAATGTGTTGCTTCTTTGAAAGAGTAACCATCAATATCTTTTCGACATGCTTTGAATAACAATTTTTCATTCTATCACAGGTAAAATTTATTCTTTAATTTTATATTTCTAACCCCACTTTTGCAGTTTACTTCCTGTGTTTAAATTCAATTATTTACAATATCTTATAACTATTAATGTTTCATAGACTTTATTCGAAAAGAGAAATATTAGTTGATGTTTTTAACACAAAACTCTTGTTAACAATGGGCATGTAAAATTGACTAATAAGATTAATGATCCTGATGGGGAGAGCATGCTGACTCTCGAAACGTGGTGGGAATTCATCTAATAGATGATCTTATTAACATCATTGAGGTCTGTTTGGTCTGAAGGATGGCATTTCACATCTGGAAAATTCTTTATTATTAATAAATATCTCAGACGTACAACAACAACAACATCGATTTGGATTGAGTACATTCTAGTTTTTTATTATGGCTAGCAAAAATAGTTTTCCACACATCAAAATGAGTCCCCATGATTATTTTCGGATTTTGAAAACGATATCTTCAGTTAGCAGAAAACTTGAAAACAATGATTTTTTCGATATATTTCAATTTCGTGTTACCATTCTTTCGTCGGATCAGTTTTCTCTGTAGAAATTTATATAATTCAATGTAACAAACGATTTTGGGAAACTTTTATCATAGAAAAAAATTGTGGTAATGAATAAAGTCACGTAGGATATAATTTTGATTTGAATATAGATGTTTCAAAGATGATCAAAAATGGTAAAAAATCGCAATTTTTTTCAATTATTCTTTTAGAAATTTCTTAGACTCAAAAATACACGTGAATTTAGGAGTAAAAATTAAAATATTTGCAAATGCGATTTTGGCGTACCATGAAGTAAACTTATATTTTTCCAGCTTTAAAAAATTGACGTGTCGCGAGTAATTTCCATGTTTTTTTTATATAGTTTTTTATAGCTTCAACAAATTTTTGGTAAAAATAGCAAAGAACATTTTTTAATGGAAGGTGTATTAGTCAAAGACGAATGAAATAATAATTTTCGCCCGTAGATTTCGGTGTGGTATCCGACATTAATTACAAACATTTTTATCCTATCAGAACTGCTCCATGTGTAAATATGATGTTCATTAGAGTTCATTTTGAAATGGAAAATGATATAATCAATTCATTAACGAATTTTCTACTATCACAGAATTTTCCGTAAAGCTAGTCCATTTCCAGCTCGTTTGTAGGACTAAACTTTGACCGGTTAGTCTTACGCAATATTCTCTCCACTAGATGGTACAAATTATTTTTCTGAATACTTGAATATAAATCAAAAATAATTCCAGTTTCAATCAACATCCAATTTATATCTGGAGCAGTTCTGATAAGACTAAATTGTTTTGTAATTAATGTCGAATATAATTTTACTTAATGATACGCCAAAGTCACATTTATTAATATTATAATTTTTCCGTCTGATTTGGATGTATTTTCAAGTCATAAAAAATCTCTAGAAAGACTAATTGAAAAAAATACGTTTTTTTACCATTTTTGATTATCCTTAAAACATTCATCTCCAAATAAAAATCTTATTCGATGTAACTTTTTTCATAACCACAATTTTTTTTAAATAAAAGTTTTTCAAAATCGTTTTTTACATTAAAATATATAAATTCGTATAGCGAAAACTGATTCGATGAAGATAAGATGACACAACATTTTGAAATGTAGAAAAAGACTTTTGCTCGCTGTAATAAAGAACTAGAATTTGTTTTTCAGGCCGCCCCATGATACAAATACAAATAAGATTCATCTCTCAAGAAAATATGCTAGACAGCAAGCGCTGGTAGGCGTGCCCCAAGACCTCCGTTGGAAGAAATCCATACCGATAGAATATGGGTCTCTTGTAATCGCAGCAGCATGAAGTGATAGCTTCTCTCACACGGCGATACTGCTTTCAAAGCATGCGCTCAAGCATATTGCCACAGGCTTTGTGTTATGGTACTGTAAAGACCTGCCGCGCTGAAAATGTATGAGTTTAAGCAAATATTGCACGAACTACGGACCAGTTTTGCACTTTCAAGTTTCGTATTTTAATAGGAATATAGCTCAACTTGCTATTATACTCTGAGTTTTTTCTCCGCGGTATATGTTCCTAAACATCTTTCAGTAGGTGTTATAGTAGTGTTCAGTCTGTCTTCCAGCACCTCTTCATAAATACATTCCAGAATTGTGGGGTTCAAACTGGTTTTGCTTTCAGTATCACATAAAATTACAGTGAAAGAGGTTCCATCAGAATCCGTTGATTTAATTGATTTTGTAGAAGTAGGATTGGCAGTCACGGAACAATTTTCTCTTTCTTCCTTCTGATTCTGAAAACCTATATTCACCCGTTCAAACAATAGTTCTTTTCCTACTTGAAAACCGTTACTTTTTTGGTGGAATCTTTTCTCTGATCAGTTGCACTGATTCCCTGTATTTTAAGCTTCAACTGAATTTACTTGAAATTCGTCTTTATCTACAGAAGCGTGTCTTGAAATACAGAGGAAAAGCAGACGAGTTGTTTTTTGTTTCAATTCGTACTTTTTTTAATGAAAGGTAGTTACTACGAGATTTATTATCCCACGCGGCAAGACGAGCGACCCCTGTGCCGGTACCAATGGCAATTTTTCTATGTACTTCTATCGGGGTTTTGGTGGTTCCGAACTCACCTTAAACTGTAGTTCCCTTCAAAAGAGGCTGGTGACATCCCATATAAAAGGCTTCATATCAAGGGGACTATGCTTGGGGGTCACTAGTCGATTTTGAGAGACTTGGAAAAGTGTTAGCGATCTCTCTGTGAGAAAGGCTCCATGTCGAGGGGACTACTGCTCGGTGATCGCTGGTCTATTTCGAGTAATAAATACACACACATATACTTGCATTACACACCAGGAGAGTGCGTCAAATGTGGGCATCTAACTGATGACCTCAGAAAGGATCGCTCCGTCTACCCTAGCCTGGCTAGGGAGGCTGCCGGATGGCATAGTGACTGAGGCTCACTTTGCTTTGTAAAGAGATCAGCGTCTTTCACTGTGCCATGGAGTATGCTTGGCATCCGAGAGGTATATTTACGGAACATTGGAAACAACGAATGCACCCAGATCTAACTCGGTGAAGGTGCCCGGATTCAATGCACTGCCTTGTGAAAAAATACGGGTGTGGCACAATAAGCTTTCTAGCCTGAGCGCTAGGAGGTGCTTTCTCTCAACCCATACCCGCTTCAAAAACAACAAAAACAAGACGAGGCACACAACGTCGTTGAGAGAGTGTTTCTTAAAATCTATAAAATTTGAAACACTCGAATTTGTGAAGCCGATTTTCTGAACCTAGCTAAGAAATGCGCCTTGCCGATCGGGTAAATAAACCTCCTATTAGTAACCTTTCATGAAAAAAGTACAACTCGGAAAAAAATAGTCTGACCCTCTCCTCGTGAATATCAAACAAGAAGCTTTATTTGGAAGTGGACTGTAATTTTTATTTTTATTTTTTTATAGCTGGAACTACAATTGTCATTGGAAGTAAGGTGAGATATGGTTCATTGAAAAAACATGTCAATCCACACTATACTTAATTCATTGAATTAAACGTCAGTCAATATGTTTAAATGGTTTTACACAAATTTTGAAGATACGGAAAGTTATTCACTCTCACTGAATTCGGTTATTACATTAATTGTTACCCGATTCCTCACGCACGGCGAAATCGTTTCCCTCTCCCGTTTCGTACTGAATTTTCGACGTTTCGGCCGACCGATAATTGAAAAAGAGGCGTACGATGCACACGATATTTCGTTCACTTACCACAGACGGAAAACGCGGCTTTGAAACAAGTTGAGAAACAACAAAATCATAGATTTCTCAATCGATTGAGTGATTTTCAACTCTAATTTGGAGGTTTCCTTTCACTTTGTCAACGCGGTACCTGTAGCTCACATTAGACGGCTTTACTAGGGTATTTCTTTTTCTCCATGCTGAATTCATTTCTCTCACTTACTTTCCGCACTTGTAAGAGAAATTAACCTTTTCCCACGGACATTTCATCGATTGAGGAATCGATAACCTTGTCGCCTGTCAACGAGCCTCCAAAGTCGCATTTCCCACGGGGGTAATGGACAAAATATTTTTTTTATCGATACACAACTAATCAATGACTAGTGGGGTCGTGGACGAAGTAAAAAGTGTTAAAATGAATGAAAGTGATAAATGAGCGAAGTTATTAGATTGTAAGATTACATAAAGTTTGCATAAGCAATGTGATTAGAGTTTATATAAAAATATGTATGAACTAAGCAAGCAAATAATTACAATTATTAAATAGTGTGTAACTACTTGAAACTACAATCATAAGTGTCAACGCAAGCGCAGCTTGAGCAGTTAGCTTTTAATCAGCATTAAGTTCAGTTTCATTATGAGTAGGTGGCAAGCACAATTTGTCAATCGGTTTTTTATAAACATCTTTCGCAGCCTTGATGCTTACAGTTCACATAAGATTGTCCTGATGGGGATGAAGCCGTGACTCTACCTAAACTCTATTTGTAGGGAGGATTATTGTCATCACGAATAAGAACAACATCTCCTTCACTGATGTTTAATTCTCGATTTTCCCGTTTGTATCTACCTTGTGAACCTTGAAAATATTCGAGAGACCACCTTTTCCAAATAAGTTCATCTAGTCTCTGCACGAGCTGCTACCGAGACAGACTATTTTCGGTCAAATTAAGGACAAATGGCACAGAAAATAGAGGATAAGAAAATGACCCGGTGTTGGGTAGGACAGACTCTCAACGTTGTCTGAATTAGCTGATTATGGCCTTCAATTGAGGCTCGCCTCTATTTGAAAACGAAGTGTTGACATCTACTCTATTGTGAAAGTATAGTTACCTACTATTCTGTGAAAGTGGTGCTTAACACTTTTGACACCTGCCTCCTATAAATCACCGAAATGAGGTGAATAGTGAGTTATCAAGTGTCACTCGATATCCTCTTCGAAGAAGAAGCGTACCAGCCACTATGCTCAAATGGCTTTGTTCTAGTCACTAGCGTGGTTCAAGATCAGTTTTTCTTATAAAGGGCAAGGATCCCCCCAATTCGGTTGAATATATATATTTTTTTAACTTTTGTTTTAACGGGTGCCTCCGGGCTTTCAGAATTTCCCATATAAAATACATTGAAAAAAATCAATTTTTGGGCTTTTTGAAATTACTTCTGTGAGTTTAGAAACATTTGACGGCAAAGCAATAGGAAATGTAGAGGACCTTCCAACGAATAAATCTGCTTTAATCATATGGGTTTGTCACCCTGATCACACCCCCAAAGTGCCCTGAAAAGTACCCCTAAATCCAAAAATGTCAATTCTGCACGAAATCTATACCTTTGAGCACTTCATTCTCGTTTTTTTTTTTGTCAAAAATTATCATTCTTAGTCTTGGAATTTTTTTGAATGTATAAAAATTACCTCAAGA
>JAUMHM010000031.1:14780500-14794364 GCA_032362435.1 Melikaiella ostensackeni
GGGAAAGTTTAGAGATCCAAGAAGACGCTAGCGAAGAAGAATGCTCCAGTGAATCTGACATCGACGACGAATATGTAGGAAGTGAAGAAAAGAAACCACAACTTCTTTCAAAAGAAGAATTGAACGATCTCATAAGAGATTTATGACTATCCAAAGAAACAAGTGAATTCTTGGTTTCTATACTCAAAAAGGAAAACTTGGTGGAAAAAATGTGAAAGCAACTGACTATAGGAGTAGAGGAAGAGATTTCAGGAAATATTTCACAGACGAAAAAGAGTCTTCATTAGTTTACTGTCACGATATAAATGGATTGATGGATGACCTGAAACCAGGGATTTACAGAGCCATCGAATGGAGACTATTCATAGATTCCTGTAAGAGAAGTTTGAAAGCTGTTCTGCTTCACAATACGAATGTTTCTGCTCCCATACTGGTAGCACATTCAACTACGTTGAAAGAGAATTACGAAAATATCAAGTTGGTATTGGATAAATTGAAATATTCTAAACATAATTGGCGGATTTGTGGGGATTTCAAAATATTGGGAATAATTCTGTGTCAGCAATCAGGTAACGTTAAATACCCATGTTTCCTATGCTTATGGGATAGTAGAGACCGACCTAATCATCATAAAAACATTGATTGGCCAGCCAGAGAAACCTTTGATCCAGGATGAGATAATATCATCAGCCTCCCACAAGTGGATGCGGCGAGAGTTTTACTGCCACCTCTGTATATAAAACTGTGCATGGTGAAGCAGTTGGTATCAGCATTAGAAGAAGAAGACATCTGTTTTATATATCTTCAAGGACAATTCCCAGAAGTATCGGATGCAAAACTAAAAGCAGGAAAATTCTATGGACCTCAAATCCGGAAAATGTGTAGGGATCAGAATTTCGTCAAAACTATAAACAAAGTGCAAAAAGTAGTTTGGTTAAGTCTCAAGAAAGTTGTTGAAAACTTTTTAGGGAACCACAAGAGTACTAATTACAAAAGAATTGTGAGAAATATGATACAGAACTTTGGTAAAATGGGATGTAATATGAGCTTGAAGTTACATATATTAAATTCCCATATTGACTATTTTCCAATGAATTTGGGTGATTACAGTGAAAAGCATGGAGAAGATTCCATAAAGATATTAAAGAGATGGAACGTCGCTACCAAGGGAGGTGGGATATAAACATGATGGCAGACTTTTGTTGAACATTGAAGAGAGAACATATACACAAAGGAGTCAAAAAGAAGCGAAATCCATTACGTCGATCCTTCGAAGATAAAAGAGTGCAATACTCAAGAAGGGCATGAATTGAAAGGAACTTGCTGTGAGTTGGGACTCAGAAACCTAGAAAACATAGGATACGACCACTTTGCATTGAAAAAATACATGTTTTACTATACATAAAATTACCAATTCGCTACGTTCTTTTTTTCTATGATCGCTTTTCATAGACGGGAATCATGTTTCACCTGAAATCATCGATTTTCCATGTTTTTTGAGGTTAGGGACGAAATGTGACGTGATGAGCCAAACCGGCTCCAGATTCGGATTCAGCGACCTCAAAAACGTAGGGTTGACAACTTTTTTTTGTGGAGCTGTGTAATATTCTTTTGCAAGAATGCGTCTCGTCTAATTATGTTTCAAGGCATCCTCGTCTTCGAATAAGCGCATCTATCGTCCTCCAGAATCTTCCGAGTGGTAACAAAAGGTTATTTTAATTGCTGAGCAATAAGTATTTATTTCGTATTTTTTTACAGCTTACTTATGATATCGATTTAAAATATAATTATAAATTTTTTCTAGCTTACAATAAAAAAATGATAAAGAGCAAAAAGAGAGAGTTTTATATTATATGATGCTAATTTGATACCTCTTACAAATATACGAATTCTACGTACCAATTAATTTAAAAAATTCAGATAAAATTTCTGCTTTTTGTAAAAACAAAAAAGAGCGCTTATTTGTCCCATAATAAACACCACGGGTTGTGATATAAGAATAATGAAAGTTGTAAAGAAGATTTTTTTTATATTGACATCACGGTTCAGAATATTTATTTTATTTCATTTTTAAAAATGTGACACGTTTTGTTCTAGGCTGACTCACTGGACTCGTCAGTAAGACAATGTGAATTAGCCCTGCCTTAGACGCTTTTTAATTTAATTGATCTAGAATCAATTATATTCTAAATTTTCCATTAATTTTAAATTTTTGTAAATTTTAAATTATTATTATATAAGACATTTCGGCTACGGATAGGGGCCGAAATTCAATTTAAATGACATAAATTTTAGGCTGAATTTCAGCATAAGCACAATTTTTAAATTAGGTAACATAGAACATATTAGGCATTCTGGCCACGGATAGGGCCCGAAACTTGATGGAAATATTGTAAGACATATCTTATATCTCTCCCACTCCTTCTTTCCTCCACCACTCTGTGCTACGTAATCCACCGCAGTCAGGCAATCAATGTTAAGGAACAACACGTCACTGAACAATCCTACTAGTTATTAAAATAAAAATAATAATTTTGATTTTTTTGTCATTGGATATTAAAATTGTGTGGGTGTGGATATAGGTATTTATCAAGTACACTCATCTCGCCATTTGTGACCATCTCATCTCTGGCCAGCCTCACGG
This sequence comes from Melikaiella ostensackeni, assembly GCA_032362435.1. NCBI lineage: Eukaryota > Metazoa > Arthropoda > Insecta > Hymenoptera > Cynipidae > Melikaiella > Melikaiella ostensackeni. The sequence goes on from JAUMHM010000031.1 coordinate 14,783,145, forward strand.
TTGTTCACGCTTGAATGCCTCTATCCCCCCCCCCGAGCGTCCCTTGACGGCCTATACCCAAGGTTTTCACTCGGTCAGTCACCGCCGTATCGGAAGTTATTTATATCGCGATGATATATCGCGCATAATCTATTGTACGTGCCGGGTTCAGAGATTATATATGCGGCCACGAGTGTTTACTCACTCGTCGCATTAAATCCGGTTGAAACTAGATTTTTAATAGCCTTCGACTAGTGGCCAACCAGACCCGAGAGCGACCACGAATGAAGAGATTAGTGTACTATAATAATTTATAATATTGTTCAGTAACGTGTTGTTCGGTAAAATTCATTGCCCGACTGCGTTGGATTATGTAACACAGAGTGATGGGGGGAAAGAAGGAGAGGGAGAGAAGTAGGATAAGTCTTACAATATTTCCTTAAAGTTCCGGCCCCTATCCGTGGCCGAAATGTCTGATATAATATTAATTTAAAATTTACAAAAAATTGAAAAATTGATTGAAAATTAAGAATATAATTCATTCCAGGTCAAATGAATTCTAAAGCGTCTAAGGCAGGCTTGATTGACATTGCCTCTCTTACGAGTCTAGTGAGTCAGTCTAGGACGAAACGTGTTACATTTTAAAAATAAAATAAAATAAAATAAAAATTCTAGACGCTAGTACAAATGTAATTAAAATCTTTTTCACAATTTCATACTCTGGGTCAATTAAAATCGATATCTTTCGAAAACTCAGCAAAGATGTCATTTAACAAAATAATAAATGTTTGATAGGAAGTTTGTATTGCAAGGAAGTTTTTTTAAGATACAAAGTTCTGAGAATAGATTGCATGTTGTGTAAAAGTGTGATGATTTGAGTGTACGAAAGAGTCATCGACTGTACTATTTTCCCATGTCATGAATTTGCATGTGTGAGTGTCACCGTGCAACGCCCAAGAGTGGTCGATAACGGACAGAGCCGCCGCAAACAGTAGGATGTTCAATGTTCATTGGACACCGCATATCCTGTTATTCGCCCTACTGTGGAGTAACGTCGCAAAAAAAATCATAACAGCACATTTCCAATAGCAAATCATTTATCCAGTCAACTTCTCTTCTCGTCTCCAGCGTCACGTTTCGTTTGAAAAACTTTGCCGTTCCAACCGGATGACAAGTTTTCTTTTCCGCTCCTATTGTTTTCCACTATTTTACTGGGGATCATGTTTGATCATAAGTAGATAACGGAATAATTTTTTTCATAGACAATTTTATTAGCAGAAATAAGAGGAAAGTTGCTTAGCAATCAATGCAGTAAAATAATAATAACAGCTAGATGAAAAATTATTAAATAAATGATCAAATGTGTCGATTTTAAAAGGATTTAAAGAAAATTATATTTAACACTGCTGAAAACAATTGTTTTTTAAATTATTAATACTCCCGGAATGAGGTAGTTGCATATTTTTAAATATTTTATTTTTCGCCGTGAAATTGAAAGAGCACTACAAACTGAATGTCATTACTTAGACATTTTGTTAAAATTAGTTTAAATAGGATTGACTGGAAAAGTTTTTTTTTTGATGTGATGTGTCAGAATCACATGGTTGTCTGAATGGGGTTTTCGATACTCTTTTTAAATATTCTTGTCCTCAGAAATGAAGTATTCAAAATTTTATTTAAATATACTACAATTGTAAGAATTGTATGCAGTATTAAAAAAATATATTATCTAAAATTCATGCAACTACCCCATTTTGATTTGTTGAAGAAAACTGTAAGCTTCACAACTTAAGATAGAAATGATAAAACTTTCAATCATTATTTCTGAAATACTTTTTTAAAAATAATACTCATATATGTATTATAACCATCTGGCCACTGAAGAATAAAAGAAAATTCTGTTATTTCCCAGTTTTCCAAATTTTCTCCCGATCATGTAAATTTTTAAATTCAAACCTTCAAAACTAAATAACTTATAATTTAAAGTACCTATTCAGAAAAGAGCTTCTAAATTAACGAATCTAATGCGTAAAAATTGTAATTAAAACTTAAAATCAAACATTCAAAATTGAAAAAATTGCATTACAACATTATGTTAGTGTTGGCGTCGTTTAAAAGAGGAAATATCATTTTTCATAAAAACATTTAAAGCATACAATTTTTTTTATTTTGTTTTTCACCGATTTTGTTTCATTATCGCTTCTTCAATTTTTTTTTTAATTATATGATTCTAACAAGTTATAGCTTATTTTGTCAAGAAAAGATTCTTTACAACATTTTAAAAATATTGGTAAGAAGCAATAAGAAAGTTCAGTTAAAAAAAAAATTAATCAAACAATTTTTTATGTTACAAGTTTTGTGATGAAAAATAATCCTATCTCTTTCAAACAATACCATCTATAAAAATGTAGCAAGTCTTTAAAGTATAATTAAATATTTTTTTGCAACGCATGCACGGAACGTTCGATTTTCAAGGCGTGTATAGCGTGCGGGAAGTGACCAATTCCGAAACCGTGGTGGAAAGCAGTTATAAAAAGACAAACTAGCTGCTGCACTAGCGCTATTTGAGAAAGATTACTTTTTCTAGCTGCTCCGCTTGCGCATTTCGATTCAAAATTACTTTCCAGGACGGCAGGATTGACACTTGACAGACTGATTGTGAGTAGTGAATAGTGATTGGACCAACTCGAAGTGATAAGTTACCATAAATAACTGCTGAATTACCATAAGTTATGAACAAATTACCATAAATTACCGAAAATGTCTGAAAATATTGGAAATTTTGAAAATTGTTGGATACCTGAAATTTCTGGTAATTTATCAATTTTCCATAAATTTCCGGAAATTTTTAGATTTCTTCCGAAAAGTTTTGGATACCTTATTTTCTGGAAATTTTTTGTGATTTATGAATTTACCGAAAATTTCTCGTAATTTTTGATTTTCAAATATTTCTAGAAATTTTCGGTAATTTTGGTGCTTGTAGCACAATATACTATTTCTGAACTTACTTTTTTGTACCCATAGTATCTTAAAAATAAATTCACTGTCATTTTTAGATTTTTTACAGGTCATTTCTTGTTTTTTTATGGTTGCCCGGTCCAGTGGCCACCCTGATATTTTCTGCAGATATCAGCAATATTTGGAACAGGAATCATAATATTGCGCTTTTCAAGAATTCCAATTAAGGGTCATGGGAATTGATTCTTCTTTTCGATGCTTGTTGGCCCTGTTCTGAGATGGAAATCACAATGCGAGCTTATACCTCGCGTCTCGCGGTATGCAGAGTTGTGGAGGCTAAGGTATTACTGATGAGTCAGCCAGCGCAACGACATGGAATGTCGCTAATGAGTCGTACCGCGAACTGCAAGGTCTCCCAGTTATGCGAAACCATTCTTCCTTCGGATTTCCGAAGGGGTTTCGAATTCCTTGAAGAAATAGAAACTGAAGCTTACCTCTTTCAGAGGACTGCTTATAGACTTTGTGCATTGATATAATATGACATCGTTATAAGAAATCCATGAACATAATTACACAATAGAGCCAAACTATATATTTAATAGATGCATTATACCCGAATGATGTCAAAGTTCTATATAATGATCAAAAACCATCTTTAGAATGCAAATCGACTCCTTCCCAAAAACTGATCTCAAGAACAAAACCTATAAAAAAATTTGGAAAAAGGATTTGTTCTTCAGAATAGTTTTTGGGAAGCATTGAATTTGTATTCATAAGGAAGGCTTGGTGACTATATTAAAAAATGTATCCTTTACTTGCGGATATATAATGCACCTAAAAGTCTCCATATTATCTGAAAGGGATGCTCAGCTAAGTATGTATAGGTTTTGATTATATAGTATAGCATATGCTACTAAACAAAACCTATACCTACTTATCTGAACATTCATTTCAGATGATATGTAGTAGATTTGTATGCTGGAACCTGAAAATGATTCGTTCTTTAGAACAATTTTTGGAAAGCATTGAATTTGTATTCCTAACAAAGGCTTTAGTGGCTATATTATAAAAAGTTATGCTTTACTTGCGATATAATGCACTTAAAAGTCTCCATATTATCTGAAAGGGATGCTTAGCTATGTAGTTATAGGGTTTTGTTATAGTAGCGTGTGCTACAAACAAAACCTGTACCTATTTATCTGAGCATTCGTTTCAGATGATATGTAGTAGATATGTATACTGAACCCTGAAAAGGATTCGTTCTTTAGAACAATTTTTGGGAAGCATTGAATCTGTATTCCTAAGAAAGGCTTTAGTGGCTGTATTGTAAAAGTTATGCTTTACTTGCAATGCAACTAAAAGTCTCCATATCAACTGAAAGGGATGCTTAGCTATGTAGTTAAAGGTTTTTGTTATAGTAGCATATGCTACAAACAAAACCTATACCTATACATATGTCTGAGCATTCGTTTCAGATTATATATGTAGTAGATATGTATACTGAAACCTGAAAAGGATTCGTTTTTTAGAACAATTTTTGGAAAGCATTGAATTTGTATTCATAAAAAAGGCTTAAGTGGCTACATTATAGAAGTTATGCTTTACTTGCGATATACTGCACCTAAAAGTTTCAATATCATCTGAAAGGGATGCTTAGCTATGTAGTTATGGGTTTTTGTTTCAGTAGAATATGCTAATAACAAAACCTATACCTACTTATCTGAGCATTCCTTTCAGATGATAAGTAGATATGTATACTGAACCCTGAAAAGGATTTGTTCTTTAGAACAATTTTTGGAAAGCGTTGATTTTGTATTCCTAAAGAAGATTTTGGTGACTATATTATAAACTGTATGCTTTACTTGCGGATATAATGCACCTAAAAGTCTACATATCATCTGAAAGGGACGCTCAACTAAGTAGGTATAGGTTTTGGTTATAGTAGCATATGCTACTAAATAAAACCTACCCTTATTATCTCAGCATCCCTTTAAGATGATATGCAGTAGATTTGTATGCTAAAATCTTGGACAATTTTAATTTCTGTATATTGAATCAATTGTTAAAAATATACTTTCTCGAAAATATACAATATTATCACCTAAATTAGCGTTTTTCTCTAATCAGTATTTATCGATAGGTAGATCCTATCAGAGTTGAGGGCCGTAACGAGAAAAATTAATGAGCATTGACGAAGGTCATTCCTCGAGAATTAGGTATTCGAGGACTACTAACTCAAGGAGGGGAAAAAAGTCCATTTACGACCGACATTTGATGTAGATCTCGGAATACGACAGCTTCGCATTTCGGATAACACTGTGGTAAGTGCCTCCGATCATGAAACCGGTACATCGGATTCGCGTGCAGGCGATTCGTGGGAACTGGTCTAGTATCTTACAACAGCGTGGGTTAGCAGAATTAGTATTTATTCAGAAGGAAGAACAATGCGGAGGCCTGTTGGTCTCCGTTCCGCTAGGCTGACACCAAGATCATCAGCAGCCGCTGCTACTTGTCAAGGTGATACCTTGAAGATAAAACGACAAATAGTTCGCTCGCTTGTTCTCCAATAGTTGCTTGTTTTTCCAACGTAATTCCTTCCGCTGCACCGCTCCAAGGACGGTCATTATTTCATTTGGTCGATTATTAATTTTATGAAGAGTTATTTGAATTTATCTGTTTAGTGGTACAATTATTCCGTTAAATTGAAAATATTGTGACAACTTTCTCTAGGGTATAGTAATCTTATTGGAAAATGTAAGATGATCAAGACAGTGGGATTAATGCTTTGCGTCAATGATAAGGTAAATTATCATTCACGTGAAGATGATAACGTAATGAGTGTTTACTGATAGATGCTCTTTACAGATATTACCTAGAGAAATAGTTAGAATTTGTGTGTAGATAAAGATTATGAAACTTCCTTATTCATTAATGATCATTACCATCAGCGTAATGATCTTGACCATATAGGTATTTATACGGGAGAAAAACCAGCATGTGATGCCACAATAAATCCGAAAGTAACAATTTGATCTGTAACAAAATGATCCAATCACGTAACAGTTTTTCGTTTCTTTATATTGTTACAGATTTTCGGATCAACTGAATACCGCTGTAGAAAAAACAATACCTTCAAATTTATAATTAGTGTGGGGAATAAGAAAACAATAGTTATATACGAAGATAATTTATTGCTAGAAGTTTAATAAGGAATAATGGAAAGATAAAATAGGATATTCAGAGAAAGGATATGGATAGAAAGAATTAAAGGGAAAAAGATTTTATAACTCAATAGTTAACAATCCTAGGACTCCATTCTTTTGTATTGAGCTAACCTTTTCATTTTCAAATATTCGCTAAACTCTACGTCTTTTGTAATTATTCTTATGTAATCTAGCTATTGTCTTCATTTTTTCTCTGTCAGCCTTTTGTAAGTACCAGTAAAACATTAAGAGTAAAAGAAGGACAAACAGAGATAGAAGACGGGACGATTAAGGAAAAAATACAAGAATATACTATATAGTGAGAGAGGAAATAAAAATAATTTAGGTGGACATGATATGACAGAACGTTAGCAGAAGAAAAGGAAGGAATATTGACATTGGATGGTGACTGTCAAATGTAAATAACTTAACGATCGGTATTTATGATTCACAAAAGTTTTGTCACTTTTATGAAGCGAAATGACAGAGGACAGGATAACTTCATGCATTAGGAGATATAAATTTGATCTCAACATAAAATATAAGAATGAAGGAGAAGAAATTTGGAGAAGTGGAAAATATTGAGATAGAGTCGGAGGTATGGAAATTCATTAAGGTTTGGATAAAAGCAGAAGGTTTTAGTGTAATAATGAATCATAGGAATAGAAAGTTTGATAGGATATTTTATGGAGAGTAAAGACAGATGGCAGATAAAGAAGAAAAGTACAACGGCCAGTAAAAATAAAAAGAAAGGAGAGGAAAATTGGACAGAATACTTTGGAGAGTTAAGACAAGGGGCAGATGAAAAAAAGGTGTCAGGATAGAAAGGGAAAAGGAAGGAATGGTAACTTGTCGATCAATTCAAGAAAAAAAAGGAGATAGCAAAAAAAAAACGAAAAAGTAAAATAAAAATAGAGTAAATCTGAAGAGGATAATTTAAAGTGTTAGGATAATAGGTACAGGAAAGAATGTGTATAAATTTAAAACTGAGGAATATTTAATGAAGCAGAGGAAGAATTGAAAAATAAGACGGAAATCCAATCTTAAACAGTATCTTATCTTTAAAAGTATGCGGATTACTTTGGAAAAGAAATTTGCAGGATATATATATGATGAATGTAAAAAAGAGGAATGATGTCTTCAAAGTTCACAGATATGAAAAAGGACAGGGTTAGATGAAATCAAAGTGCTAGAATTGAACACATAGAAAACTATGATGCAGGGGAGGAATTAAAAGATGTAATAAAAATCTAATCTGAACCAAATTATAAAAACATATAGTGTTAAATTGAAATGAACATGGAAGGTTCACTTCCGGTACTGGGTGGCCGAGTTGCTTGGCTACGATTTTACTCCACCCTCTTTGATCAGCCCTTGATTTGCTCCACTCCTCTGGCAACAATGGCGTCTTTCCCCATATAATCTTCTGCTATTCGTGGATTTCCGTGTAGAGCAGTGGATTTCCACGAAAGCTTTTTTTTCACAGAAGCACAGAAGATACCTTGGTCTTCCTCGTGAGTGAATTAGCAAGCAGAGAGGAATAGAGGGAGTTGAAGAGGGTGGATGAGGGGCAGAGAGGTTCAGAGAGCGAGGTCCCCAAGTATTGATCCGACTGGCTAGCTGGCTGCCTGGCTGGCTGATTTTACTCCGGTCGGAGGAGGACCATAGTAGATGTAGTCCGGTAGTCATGTAGTCATATACGGACATGTGGTAGACGGTGATACGTGCACGCCAACATTAAAGTGGCTCAGCAATGTGCGCTGTGCACCAAAGAGGTACGGCGTTGGTGGTTTGCGTAGCTAGGCAACCCGGACCGATTCCAGCCACGACCGCACCCTCAATTGCCCAATTTATTATTCATATTATAATCACCCACTACCTTTCTCGAACCACTCTCAAGACATCTCGCGTCCCTGAATCCATGGTTGATAATCATCAAAGATAATGAAAATTGATAATCATCAAGCACATTATAAGGATTTGTATTATCTTGAAATTTAATCAGTTAGATCTACCCTGAACATAAAGTTCATGAATGATTACACATATGAGAATGATCTTTGAAGCATCGTCTTAAATGGCCCGAATCGAGAACTGAATCCAGACCATCTTGGTCTGCAACAAAAATAAAACACATAATAAATATCAAGCGTCTGTTCCGTGTTTAAAAATTAGCAACGAAAATCGACCGATGTATAATTGGGTGATGAACTGAGTGAAGCACATTCTGTTTTTCTGTTTATAAAACCCGAATTTCGGTGATCAAAGGATTGTGTCCAAAGATTAGGGACCATTTCTCGCTGATCAGTAAATACTGATAAAGATGTTGATGAATGATTAGTAGGTATTCATAATTACAGTCAATGATTAGAAACGAGAACTCGCTAACCGATAAAATTGTCCACCAACTGAGAAAGTCGCATTATTCTCTTTTTTTCTGAGTGGATGATGACCTTCAGTGGAGTATCCTTCATCAATAAGAGCCACGTAATGCCGCGGCTTTGATGACGTGTAGATCCACTTTACACATTCGTGTCATATCTAGTGGACAGGGTCGATAGGCTGGGAGGTTAGAATGATAGTTCCTTTTTCCCTGAATCGAGGATTTGATCCAAAAAAGGTGATGGGGAGAGAGAGGGTGGAAATGGCCAAGTCAGATCTCCAAGGTTTCATAGGTGTGTTGGCTACAAACGGTTGCCAGGTAACGGCTAGGGAGGCAACGGGTCAATACCTGGCTGGTGCTAGTTCACCTCTGCATGAGCTGAAACGTCACCAGAGCTACTCTCTCTTTTTCAAACTTCCCCTCTTCAGACTGTCTCCCCCTTTACCCTCGTGGCCAACCACCCCACTCTTGGCACCCTTGCACCCATATTAGCTCACCCACTCGTCCGGAGAACCGTCCGGTCTCGTCCAGCCACCAAGCTAACCTCCTGGACGAGACGCTTTCCGGAACTTCGAGTCTCGTATCGGGATTACACATTACACGCTGTAGACGTTGCGGAAATAGAACCTTTGTGTCAGACGCAGTAGGATCTACATGTTCAGAATATGCGATGAGGTAGCTTCATAGATTATTGATGGACGATGCTGCTGAAATGCTGTAGAAATGACCTCAAAAAGGGACGAGTTGATGGTAATTGTTCATGTTTGGGCATTTTTTTATTTTGTGATGGCAGTCCCTATTTCGAGTATATTAAACTGTAATCGTATCAAATAAACAAAATTTTGTCCCATAAGTTTTTGATTGATTTTTTTACGATATATTGAATAGTTATAACCGTTTATTGAAAAACTGAAAATTTGACCACTTTTTTTTTTTGAAAATATTTTGGATTTTTTTATAAGTCCAACGCATTTTTGTGATCTCAAAATAAAGATGAGGATTTTTTCTTTCGAAACATCGAAGCAAAATATGTCGTTTTTTCGTTTTCGAGAAATTAACTAAAGAGAAATGCGGTGCATCGACGACGCTTAGACCGCTGCGCTGGGACTGTTGACGTTTTATCACGCACAAACTTGGTTCTTTCAGTGTAATCAAATGTAAATAACTAATATCTAAACTTCTAAAGAGATTTCAATTAGAATCAACAATTGTTATTGTTAATAACAATTTTCTAATAATTTTTCATCATCTTATGTATTTATAAACAAAAAACTCTACTTTTCTTCGAGGAAATAACATGTCTTCTTGCTATTAATACATAATAATTCATGATTGTTTAAGCAAAATTAATTAACAAATGCATTATATCGTTATATCTCAACATTTAAACTTTGTCCTTTTAATTTAATCAACTTTTAATAACTAATTTTTAAACTTCTTTAGACACTTGGATAACGATAAACTATTGTTATTGTTATCGTTGGCAAGACGAAAAACGCTTATTTATTATAAACAAACTTGTATTATTCGTCTGTTTTCAAAATTTAAACTTCGTTCTTTTAATGTAATCAACTGTTATTAACTAATTTAACTATGTCATAAACAAAATGATCCCTTCTCATGTAATTGGCAGTAAATTCAACGAGAAAAACGGAATTTTTGTTTCTAAATGCATAAGACGAGAAAAATTTGTTCATAACATTGCAAGTAACAACAGCAATAGGTAATCTTAATCCAAGTGTCTGAAAAAAGTTTAAAAATTAGATATTAATATTTGATTAAGTTACAAGGACAAAGTTTAACTGTTGTAAAATAGACAAATGATGCAATTTTTAAAAATTTTGTTTGAACAATCATGAATTATCGTGTATTAATAGCAAGGAAATATGTCATTTCCTCGAGGAAAAGTTTATTTTTTTATTATTTATAAATACATAAGATAATAAAAATTTGTTAAAATTGTTAATAACAATAATAAATATAGATTTTCATTGAAATGTCCTGAAAAGTTTAGAAATGAGTATTTTGTTACGTTTACAGAACCAAGTTTGTAAGTCGCAAAATAGGCAACAGTCCTGACAGTCTCGAGCGTCATTGATGCACCGCATTACTCTCTACTTAATTTCTCGAAAACAAAAAAAAAACGACCATTTGTGTTGCAGGATTCAAAACCATAAATCCTGATCTTTATTTTTAGACAAAAAAAAATGGTTTGACCTTAAAAAAAAATCAAAAATATTTTTTATTTTGGAAAAAGTGGTTCAATTTTCAATTTTTGAAGAAAAGGTTGTAACCATTCGATAGATCTTACAGACCATTCGATATATCTTAAAAAAATCCATCAAATACGTATTAGACAATTTTTTTTTATTCGTTACGAAAGCAGTTTAGTACACTCGAAATAGGGGCTGCCACAACAAAATCCAAAAATTTCCTCTTCCCCTCCTCAATCAATTTTGAATCAATCGAAAATTTTTTTTCTTGTAAAGTACTACCAAGTAGGACTACACTTTGCGTAAGTTTGAGCTTGATCAGTGAAAGTCATTTTTCAGGGTGGGTACACTTGAGAAAAAATGCTCCATATGTGAGAAGGTAAAATAGACAGAAGAACAGAAAAATAACACAGCCACACAAAACGAAATCGTTTTTCGGGCCTGGAGGTCAGACCATGCTTACTATATGTTTTTGGGGTCGCTG
>JAUMHM010000031.1:14808234-14822840 GCA_032362435.1 Melikaiella ostensackeni
TTGAGGGCCTAAAATGTTTAAAATTTAAGAATACACACCTTTTGTATGCCACCAAACCCCCCCCCCCCCCTCCCGAATCACGAAAAGAATCCAAAAAAACATACTTTCAACTATATCGATAACAGGCTTCACAGGCCGAAAAATTCTCTAAAAACAGGGAGAATAAGGAGATCTTTCACGGAAATAGGGAATTAAATTCTTTTAAATAAAATTAATGTAGGTATTATATTAAATTCAATTTGAAACCCTTTAAACTACTAAAATTCCAAGTAAAAGAATTTAATTTTCGACAAAATGAATGAATGAAATAATGAAACTTTCAGTTTAAATAAAAGTAATTTTCAATTTTAAAAAATGAATTTCCTACATAATCGTCAACTTTCTTAGACAATGAAAAGAATCTTGAATAAAAAAAAATGAACTTTTAACAATGTAGTTCAACTTTCAACCCAAATATATGAATTTAAGAAAAAGAGATAATTTTCAACCGAATAGTTGATTTCTCTACCAAAATAGTTTAATTCTCTACTAAAATTTTTGAATTTACATCAGAAGAGTTGAATTTTCAACCAAGAAAGATTTTTGAGTCAAGAAGAAAAAAAAATTCAAGCAAATTGTTTCAATTTTAAGCCAAAAAGACCAATTTTCTACAACAAAGTTGAATTTGTAACCCAAAAAGACGCATTTTCAACAAAACAGTTAAATTTTCAGCAAAAAAGGATGACTTTTTTAACAAAATTGTTGTATTTCCAACTAAATAAGATCACTTTTTAGCCGAAAATAGAGTAATTAAATTTTCAATAAAAAAAATTGGTTTTCAACTAAAAACATGAAGTATCAAGGAAATAGTTAAATTTTCAACCAAAGTAATTGAATTTTAAACAAAAGAGTTGAATTTTCAACTAAAAAAAAAACAATTTTTAACAAAAAATGAAATAATTAAATTTTCATTAAAAAAATTAATTTTCAATGAAAAAAAAACAAAATATCAACAAAAGAGTTAAATTTTTAACTAAAGAGATGAATTTTTAACCAAAAAAATATATTTTTAACAAAGTAGTTTAACTTTCGGCCAAGTAGTTGAATTTTCAACCAAACATGAAAAATTCTCATTGGAAAATGTAACAGTTGTTATTTCAACCAAAAAAGTTTTTGATTTAAAATAAAAAAACAGTTGAATTCCAACAAAAAATACGAATTTTCTAAAAAATTGTTGAATCTTCAACAAAGAAAGATTTTCCAGCCAAGAAGAAAAAAAACCAACCAAATTGTTGAATTTTTCAACAAAATAATTAAATTTTCAATCAAATCATAAAATTTGTTACCAAAAGACGAATTCGAAACCAAAAATATAAGAGTAGACTTTGTAAACAAAATGAATGAACTTTCAATCTGTCACTATTTATTATTAATTCAGTTCGCATTTAAGTGAAAAAACGAGATTAAGTGGAAAAGATGGGAATAGGGGAAAGACTGTGAAGCCAGCGACAAATAAATAGGAATTTTGATAATTTATAGATTAAAGAATAATAGCTTAAATACACATTGAAGTTCATTTTTAATACTTTAAAAATATTAGCTTAGAAAACTGCGAAAATTTTACTCAGAAAATAAAGTTAATTTTCCACTGCACACTTTTCAATTTCGGACTACACACTTTTAAATGCGGACTACACAAAGTGTATCGAACTACGCAACACTTTAGGCCCGGATATTTTATTATTCTGTGTCACGTTGTATTTTGAAACTATACTTTCAAGAAAGTACAATTTATCTATCTTTTTATGAAACAAAATTTGGCTTACCACGCACAGAAATAAAAAGAAATCAATAAAAAATAAAATTATGAATATATTTTTCATTTGGTGACAATTTTGAAGAAATCCGCTAGACTTCAGTCAAGCAATATTTTTTTTCTATTACAAAACTAAAAATGTAATTCTTCCAAAAACCCGGACAAAACACCAGACAAAGTGAAAAACCCTGTAGGACAAAAGTCGCATGCTTCAAAAAGAGGACATGTGCGAGAAAATTCGGATGGATAACCGCCCTGAATTCTAGTATTCATGGAGTAAAGTGACGCAACTCAATTTTGAGGTTAGGGCCTGGTTCCAACGCCCTTAAACCCATATGAGCGTAACCTCAACATTTTTTTAAAAACCAACTTACGTTCACACGAAACGCAATATTGAGTTGAAAATTTCGGACACTAAATAAAAAGCACTATGGAACGTTTATCTGGTCCTACATTTTTATAATTATAAAAAAAGCAAAAAAAAATTTTTTAGGAAAAAAACTTTTTTTTATAATTATAAAAATGTAGGACCGGACAAACGTTCCTTCGTGCTTTTTATTTAGTTTCCGAAATTTTCAACTCAATATTGCGTTTTGTGTGAACTTAAGTCGGTTTAAAAAAAATGTGAAAAAAAAATTTTGAGGTTACGCTCACATGGCCTTAAGGGTGTTGGTTAATCGGTTAGAATTTTTTTTTATAGTTACAGCACTGTCTCCATATATTTTAGATCTCACATTTTTTAGAATGAAAGAAAGAAAACTAACAAAATATCCGGGGCCTTGCATGATCCTGGGGTCGATAAAATTTTAGAAGAACTACCCTTGGGCTGAGGAAATGGATATCTCGAGTGAAAATATTCATTTTCCGAAACGGGAAAGTGTGACGGTCGCAGACACCGACAGCCGAAAGGCGAGACCCGTTTGCAAATTAATTTTTTTACGCACAACTCTGACATCTGAGAAGCATTCTCGGAGGTCTTTTAGTATTTCAAAACTCACGACTTGACGATGGTGAACACAAATTTCGCGATTTACTTCGCGAAACGTAGCAAAAACCTAACAAAATTGACAGGTCCTATGTGTTTTCCATAATATCACTGCACTTAATTCATGTTTCACATTACACAATTGCACGCACAGTCACTTACAAAAAAAAATCGCACGCAAAAAAGGCTTCGAAAAATCGCACCCGCTGGGGATTCGAACCCTGTCTAAGCATTCTAAACCTGAACCGTATATATCTACTAGCGCACGCACTAACTGACTCAGCTATCGAACTGCTTGGATCTTGTCAACAAAACCTCAGCCAAGTTTTTTCGCTGAAAAGCCAGGGCTAAGTGGAAGAAATATATTTTAAATTTTTTCGCTTTATACACATTTTATGAATAGGTGGATTTAAAAATATTTTATTTTAAAATTTTAAATTGATCGGTTATAAAACAAAATATATTTTCATGAAACTTAAGTAAAATACACTCAACTCTAGATTCATGTCGGGTTTCGGGTATGGCTTGCAATGGCCGTGAGACTCTTCCGAGAATTTCTTCGATGTAAGCAGCTAGGGTCGTATGAACCATTTCCAGTAGGAATACATAACATTAATTAACTGTATTTTGTATAAATTTAGATTTTTGTTGCAACAATGGATGAACCTTTTTCAAAAATCAAGCCTAATTAATGAAAAGAGAATTTTCCGCGTGCATTTGAAAATAAATGTCAAATATGGACGCGATTGTTCGAACTGCCCACTTTGTGGCTACAGATGTGGTCTGCTGCGCTCACTCGACCCCTCTCTCGGTCCATTAAACCCTCTCGTCTACGAATGTGAGCAGGCCGAAATTCGAGGAACGACATAAGTCCAAGGCGACTTGAATTCAGAGTTGAGTGTATTTTTATATTATATTATTAGCTATTTATATTATAAAATGTTTTGAATTAAAATTTTTATAAAGTATGTTCCAAAAATGTTTGTAATCTCGAAAATTGAAGTTTGAAAAGAGCCCCGGCAGTATAACGAGCTTAGAACCGAATGAGTTACGCTTACCCAGAAAGGGATTTGGCTTATTGGTATAATAATAATAATAATAATAATTGTTTACAATGGATTTTTTTATATTAAAGTTTTATGTCATTATTTCGAACCTAATACTAACTATTCACGGATAATATAGAACGTAATCACGGAAATATTCAATTAATTCGTGATATTTGTTCAAATATTAAAGCTCAAAAATTCAAAGCATTCATCACTTTCACAAATATTAGGTATCTTCAGAATCTTTGTCTTACAATGAAAAGCTTTTAATCAATTTGTAAAATCTGTCATGTTTTGCATAATCAACTAAAAAATATTTATAAATTTTAATGAGACTTTCCAAAATAAGTAAAAAACCGGATAATGTTCCGAGTAACTGAACCCTCCGATTTCTTTGAAACTCCGTATGCTTACGCTTTTTGTGTTACGCACCTCTCCTGCGAGCACAATCGACCCCGTTTCTCATGCCCGTTTTATCTGTCACCCGTCCTCGAGTGTCACCCGACCCTCCTGCAATACACACACACACACACATCTAATGAAATGTAACAGATTTCAGTGCAATAAGCATTAGGTCTTTCTTTTCCGCCCGCACTTATGGTGAGCAATTTTATTCATTCTTAAACCAAATAATAAAATAATAATAGAATATCATTCAATACATATATTTTATACATATATATTGCAGGAGGGGTGGGTGACACTTGAGGACGGGTGACAGATAAAACGGGCATGAGAAACGGCGTCGATTGTGCTCGCAGGAGAGGTGCGTAACACTCGGAGACGGAAGGCAGATAAAAAGGGTATGGGAAACGGGGTCGGTTGTGCTTGCAGGAGGGGTGGGTGACACTTGAAGACGGGTGACGGATAAGACGGGCATGTGAAACAGAGTTGGTTGTGCTCGCAACAGAGGTGCGTAATACTCGTGGACGGAAGGCAGATAAAAAAGGCATGGGAAACGGGGTCGGCTGTGCTTGCAGGAGGGGTGGGTGACGCTCGAGAACGGGTGACGCTCGAGGACAGGTGACAGAGAAAACGGCATGGGAAAAGGGGTCAGTTGTGCTTGTAGGAGGGGTAGATGACCCTTAGGGACGGGTGACAGATAAAGCGGGCGTTACAAAGTAGTAGAGATGCGACCTTAATTATTTCTGTGTCGAGTCACAGAGTTTCCCTCCCGCCTCCCACGAGATGATGGAAAGGGGTTGGGATGTGACCTACATTATTTCTGTGACCAGTCACAGGAGTTTCCACCCACCACCCACGAGACATTGGAAAGGGGTAGGGATGTGACCTACATTATTTCTGTCATCAGCCACAAAGATGCCTTCCCGCCCCCACAAAACATTGAAAAGGGGTAGCTGTGTGAATTAAATTATTTTTGCGATCATTTTTTTCATGAAAATCTATGTATCACTAATTTTCTCGGAAACTACCACTTGTAGAAAAAAATGCATGTAACAAAAAATGTGTGTCTCGACGAGACCTACAATTTTTTCTCTGAACATTTTGCGAAATTTTGCGTATTAACTGACATAGGTTTTTTCGTGAAAATCGATGTATCACTAATTATTTCGGAAACTATCACTCGTAGAAAAAAATTCTTAAAAAAAATATGTATCTTGATGAGATCTACAGTTTTTGTTTCGATCATTTTGCGAAATTTTGCGCATTGCCTGAGATAAATGCAAAAAACCATAATTTTTATGGGTTTTTCATAGTTTCATCATGAAAATTGAATTTGCAACCATTTACACTATCACATTCGTAATCAACGCGTCAAAATACGTAAGTGTACGGAATTTGAAGGAATTTCGGAGGGTTCAGCTATTTGGAACTGCACCCAAAAATCCAATGATTCTTAGTAAAATTTTATGAAGATCGAAATAAAATCTACTTTCTCATGTAAATTTTTTGTGTGCTACAAAAGATTACCCAAAAAGTTCACAACTTAAAAAGAGACTTTGAGACTACCCACTTTTCCGGCTCATTAGAGACAAATGTACAATAAATGTACAAACAAAAAGAAAAAAGAGGGAGAAAAAGAGTCAATCAAAACCAACCTCACACTCTTTCTTTTCTCCGTCTTTTTTATACTACTGGGGACCAGCATGTTTCGAAGCCAATTTAGACGTCCTCATCAGGGGTAATTTACAGGCAAACAACAGGAAAAAAAATGAAAAATTGTTAGATCAGGAAATCATTATTACCTGAAAATCAAACAGAGATCATTTATAGCAGAGATCATTTATATTGTTTTGGTACTTATTTCATTCCTTGATTGAAATTGATTTTAATATAAACTCAAACCCCGGTTTAGAAACCCCCGGTTGAAGGATTCCTAGAACTGCTGGCTGACTGCTGGTCCATCCAGTTTCTCCGGTGCGCGGTACGAGAGACGATGTTCAACCAAGCGTGAAACGCCAGCAGCATATAGATAAAGGCGCAGTGCGCGCGTACTCAGGTTCGAACTCACGGTCGGAGATTGCGTAATATTAGGAAATGGTTCACACGCCTCTGATTGTTTATGTTTTGGAGAACCCCGATTTAGAAACCAAGGTCATTGAGGGTACCCCCGTCACGGTCTCTAAATCGGGGTTTGAGTGTAGGCGAACTATTCTGAATAAAAACGAAAGGCAAATTATTCTATTCTTTAATTGGAAATTGATTTACACATATTCAAAATTATGACACAAAACTAAAGTCACTGTATCCAATTAACAACTCCGTCCCAAATTCTGTTGTATCTCACAAGATCTCTTTTTAAATTAATAGTTTTGTCAACTTCTCACTTTATTAATAGCATTTCCATGAACTCTCTTTTTTTTATTTCTCTCATGATACAAAATTTTAACATCATCCCAATTAAAATCATGCCCACTGCGTTGAAAATCTAGGAATTTTAGTCCAATGTTTTATTCACAAATTCACACAAACTCTACTTGAAAACAACAGTTCAACTTTTTCCAAAATAGTCGAGAGAAATTCTACTAAAGGTATAATTACCACTTTTTTATTTTTATAATAAAACTTAATTACTTAGGAAGATTAGAAAATAGGTTTCATTACAAATTCTTTACAAATTTTTTTGAAAAGGGAGATGAAACTCGACACGTGAGATGCACTCTGCTTGAAGACACGTCGTATACTGACATTGATTGTCTCAACAGGGAAAAGCCAGAAAATCTCATATTTTTCGAAACGAATTTTGAAACCACTTGTAAGAGAGAGAGAGAGAAAGAGAAAGATTTACGAGACAAACTCAGACCCTTTGCTGGTCGACACAGTCGTTTTTTTCGGCTATATCGTCCAACCTACCTCTTGTAAAAACTCACATGTTTAAAGATTGTCAACAGACTTCATGGAAGTTATTCAGAAAGTTTTAGCCTTTAAATTCAAGATGAAGAAAAAAGTCCAACATCTAACATTAAGAAGGTAGGAAACAGAATTTAATTATTATACCTCAAATTTTATGTACCTCCTTCTGGCAGACTTATTTTGTTTTTCATAAGTACCAAGATGTCATTTTAATTATATTAACAGAATATTTGATACACTCATACATAAATTGGATTAAAAAATATCTAAAATATATACAAAAACAATAAACATCTGTTAAAATTGTAAGATTAGAAAAATTACAACATAAATCTTAGTCAAATTATAAGTAAAGTACTCAACGATACATAATAAGAAATGCACATATTTTTTATATGGCATCTGTCTTAGAGTACCATTTTTTATAGGTAACGAGTGTATCGTCTGTTACAGGAATGACCTGATCTAGTGACCACAACCTAACAGTTCAGAAAGGGTACCTGTACTCGAGCAATAGTTACTAATACCATAATACTCTAAAATGTAATAGAATACTCTTTATAAAAATTATTTCTCCATTTCTTTCCGTGTGGAGACAGTGCCATACCTATCACAAAAAAAATTCCAAGTCGGATTAACCAACACCCTTAACACAAAAAACCATTGGTGTCAAATTTGTTGAATTTCATTTTGCGCAGTGAAACTGTGCATTGAGCCTTCATTTGTTTTGGCGCCTCGAAAATTTTGCAACTCAAAACTACACCGAATTCGGCATACATTTGAGGATCGGCGTATTACAGTGAAACCTAAGTCAGAATAAATTTACAAAAGCAAATCTTTCCTCAATATCTCTTTTCTGGTTAGATTATCAATAACGAAAAATATTCCGGCGGAAAACGTCCGCTAGTCGTGCAAAATGAAACCACAACGCTTTCGAGATAGTGAATTTTGTAAAATTGTCACGCGCATCCTGCGGCCAGTCTCTTCCGCCGATCGAAGATGGATGACGAGGAGGGAGAAACGACGAAGAAGTCTATAGGAGAGGGTGGGTAGGAGGAAAAAGAGGCAATGAGGGCAAAGGAGGCAAAGGGGGCAAAGACTAAAGAGGGATAGAGAAAGAGTGAGATTGGCCTTTAAATCCCGTTAGGTTTTGGTTTGTGCTGCTTGTCGTTTGGCGTTTGGCTTATAGCAGTTTATAAGCTTCACGTTCATCGTACCACGTGCTGCGAACAGGTTCCTGCTGGTTTCGGCGACGATAATCGTTTTCGACCTCATTCCTAACTGGATTAATTTCCCTGCAATTTGTCCTTCTTTTCTTTCTCTTGAAATAAACTTCAACCTTTAAGTACTTATAAAATAAATGCCAAAGGAGTCACATCGTATTTTTAGCTTATTTTTTTTCTTTCAAATGTAGTTTTTCTACAACTTACTGTAGCATAGTCCATTCTTTAGATAATTTTTTAATATGATATGAACATTTACTCTTCAGTCTGCAATCATCTTTACATACCAATTACTTCCTACTGTATCAATAATTATTATACATGTCGGCGGAAAACTGGCCTTGGTTCAGGGTGCGGCGCTCCTAGGGGTACTTAGTTCAAAAAATTTGCTTCGAAATTTATTTGAAAATGAACTAAACGTGAAATGTCATTGATAAATAGCAGGAAAATAGAGAAACTGCTTTTTAATTATCTTTTGTTAATCAGTTTTCGCGCATTGAGACCCTATTTCCACCCGCACCCCAGGCGCCCAGTCCGCCACTGATACATACAGTTATTGCCCATCATTTATGTGCATTTATATGTATGTCACGCTTATAAATTTCTGATAAACTTAATTGGAATAAAGAAAAATTTACAATTTTAATTATTCAAACAAGAATTTCCATACTGATGAATCTATAATGCGGAACGATTTTAAATTTAAAACGCTTAAAATTTTGGATTAAAGATCCTAAATAAAATGTTTTAAGACTCAGTCATTCAATATTGTACATATTTTTTATTGCGCTTTTTAAGGGCACGTGATACTTCCGCGTATGGTAAATTGGGTTCAGTTCCCCCGGGTTTTTGTCCACAAAAATTAAAAATTTTTAAAACTGAATTCGGAGATGCTATAAAATAGTATAACTGACGTCCCCGAACTCTTTTATAGAGGTATAAAATAGAAATAAAATTATTCTGATGAATAAAAATTTCTTGTACGTGCACTATTTTGAGGTTAGAATCAATTTCTCGCCACATACAAATTATTTATGAAATAAACTTTATTAATTACCTACAAACAAGGTTAGTTCCGGGACATTAGTTTCTATGTTTTCTTGCTTGTCCTAAGTTTTCGGCCAAAAATATTGTTTAGTTTGGGAGTAAAGCTGTAACACACATAACCTCAAAATACACACACTTTGATCAAATTTATCAAAATAATTTTTTTTTAATTATCCCTCCAAAGAAGAGTTCGGGGACGTCCGTTAGCATGTTCTCTATCATTCCCCAATTTTTTCAGACTAAATCTTTATTATTGTGAGAGAAAAGCCGAGGGAACCTGACACTGATAAAATTGATAATTTCTTAAGTATCACATGCCCTTAAGCCGAATAAATTTAATGTACTTTCAAAATCCGATAATATTTCAAAATGAATAATTCATAATTGTACAATATTTCAAAACAGTAGCCTTCAAACTTTAAACAATTTCAAAATTAGACAAATAAATCTCCAAATGAAAAACTTTTGAAATTGTAAGATTCCAAATCAGTAATATTGGACACTTTTTATTTCCAGGCCTTCAAATATTTATTTATGCAAGCAATGAACACTTTTGCACATACATACAAACTTGAAATTTGTTTAATTTAAACGCTTTATATGTGTCCGTTTGAACAGATGGAATTGTTGAAGGATTCTTGTTCGATCACCGAAGTTAAGTAGCACTTGGCACGGTTATATTCAGATGGGAGCCGTCGTACTAGATGGGGTTTATTTACCAGCTTTTAAGCAATACTAACTCTCGAACTGATACTAATTAAATTTCTCTTAACACTTTACTGGAATTGGATTTCTACGCTTCAATACAGCTCGTTTCTTTTCAAGTTTATTTGAAATTAAAAACTTCAACTTTTTTTTTTAGTTAACATATTAGCAAAATTTTAACAGCGATTATAAAGGATTTTCTTATCGCAGCAAGACACAGCACTTTTTTTAACAATTTTACTGATGTTTCTGTGTGAAATTTACGCAGTAAAATCAACCAACCTCACATACAACTTTTGAAACCTCTCAATTAATTACTCAGTGTAACTCTAAAAACTCTAGTTAGCTACTAAACTTAACTAGAAATAAACAATTTTTAATTTAGCGCAATTAAACTTCGACGAATTCAAAACGAAGCACTGAAAATTGCCCAACAATTAAGAAGCCTAATTTGAAATTGTTTTAGCAATTTAAATTTGAAATTTGTAAAATCTTAAAGGATTCAATCTCCATTTACAATTGTTCTTTCTAAGCGCTGCAAGCGATGACCTAATTTATAAATATATATAAAATATACTTTGAACGATTCATATTTGAAACCAAATTAATTTCAACTCAAGATCATCCAGTCTGTCTTAAATTTTAAATTTAAGAATGTTAAATATTTGGAATTACAACAATTGCAGAAACTTGGAGCCTTAAAAATTAAAATGTTCTAATTGAACCCTTCAAAATTGAAAATTCGTTTTTTTGAGACATTCAAAATTACACGATTTTATTACTGAACAATTTACAATCAGTTGAAGTTGCGCCATTAAAAATTGAAATCATAGCGATTTTAAAGAATATCAAAACGAAATCGTTCAATCTCTTTTAATAAGTTTCACGCTATACTAAGTGACATTTGAAATGATTGGACAGATTTTCTTATTGAATCATAGAGCTAAAAAGCTCCCGGCCAAAAAATAAATTTACTGTCATTTCTCGGCTTTTCCTGGTTTCAAATTATTCCCGGACATTTACGGGTTTTCGCTGTTTTCTGGTTCAGTGGACACCCTGATTATCCGTCATCCGCAACAGCATGCGGGAGTGTAGCAATGTTGCATGACAATTTTTACAATATTGCAGCAATTTTGCTGAAAATTATATATGAATGTCCTTTCCCGGTCAATATTGCTAGACAATGTAACTGCAACATTTCAGGAATGTTGCGCAGCAATACTGGGGAACAAGGTTGCAAAGATCGAAAAAACTGTCTAACCTTAACGAATAAAATTTTTTTAAGTAAAAAAGTACTTTTGAGCTATTACTTAGCTCTATCGAACCATGAAAGGAACATCCTAAGAGAAGCAACCATCTCCGAGAAATGTTTTGTCAAAGGAACGGCGCATCCCAAAAATCGTCGATTTTGGCTGAAAGAGTAGCATGACCTTTTTATTTTTTAAATTTAAAAGAAGAAGTTCTTTTGAGCTATCACTTGGCTCTATTGGATCGCGAAAGGAATCGCTCACAAAAAAACAGCCATCTACACAGAAAAAACCAAGTCTTTACCCCGATTTTAGAGTGAAGTTTACCTACAACAAAAATTACATGAAGTAGATAAGTTCACCTGCAACTTTGGGTATGGTAACACCATGCTAACTATATTGTATCTACTTTTGTTTCGATTTAACTTTACCCACTTGAATATCACCCGCAACAAAATTGCACATCTATTTATTCTGCGTGCGAGAAAACCCTTATCAAACAACGGCACGTCCCAAAAAAGTAAAAAACACCGATTTTGACTCAGAAAGAGTTACATACTTTTTTATTTTTCAATTTTAAAAAAAGCAAGAGATTACTTTTGAGCTATTACTTAGCTCTACTGAATCGCGTAAGAAACGTCCTGAAAGAAGCAACTACTTTCAAGGATTACCCTTGTCAAAGGAACGGCGTGTCCTCAAAAACGAAATTATTGACACACAAAGAGTTGCATAAATTTTTCCTCTTCCAATTACAAAAAAAAATATAAGAGAATACTTTCGATGAGTTAGGTCAATAAATTACTTTAATCCAATAAAACTAATTTCCGAAATTAGACACTCACGCCCTTTTGCCCGGCGACCCTTCAAATACATGTTTGTGCATGAAATGCAACAAAATTTCTGCAATATTGCTTACTGTTATGCCAGTAAGTTCATGAGGCATGAGCATACTAATTGTAGCTTCAAATCTTCAATTTTTCATGTTTCGGTTAAAGTCAATCCTTCCAACTGAAGGTATCTTTAAAATTTTTTCTTGTGAAGCTGTAACTTGAAGTTTCTTTAGTTCCCCTTTCACTCCAAGACTTTTATTAACTCTTGGGACATCGGACATCAGAAAGTAAATGGGACTTCCTTGAGACGACTTAATATTTAGGGTGACCCTTCGCTTTGTACGTTGCCGAATCGAAGGAGGCTGAGAGGCTTGTTTTCACGAATGTGGATACTACCTGCGGGTTATAGACTTCGGAGGTGAGGACTGAGGGACATGCAGGCAGACAAGGCAGGTGCAACGGCAATGTTGCCTGAGGACTGAAACAGCTGTCGTCCGCTCAACCCTGCTGCAGGCGCACGCGCCAACCGCACCCACATTTACGTTACATTACATTACCTTTCTCTTCATTTCTGGTTTAAAATTTTAATCTCTATCTTTCAGTATAACGGTCACCATTCGATCAGATGACATCGCAATTCGCAAGTGGACCACCTTCTTATCAAACAGATCAGTGCAGATGATCATCTGCTCATAATTAAAAGATGTGATGTAATCCTTTATGAGAAATGCTGAAGTCTTAGGCGAGGAGAAGTCAAAACGATCGCTCTTCTTATCAGAAACTTTTCATTTGAATAATACTTTCATGAATATGATTGTATGCTTCTTGCAGAATATTTAATCAGATATTCAAGATAGTCTGATTGCTTTCCGAAAGGATGGAAAGAAGATGGATAGTCCTATCCTATACGGAGTGGATAGACTTCCGGTTATTTCTCAATAAATAGTTCAGCGTGATTATTATTATATATTTCAGATATTTAGTACACTCATTACGTAAATATTATATTATTTATCAAATATTTGTCGTGTATGCCAGTACCAGAAATATAGTCTGGCGCAGTATAGCGCCAGTATTATAGTAAGTTTCCACCTGATATATTGTATAAATCGACTATTGACAGGTAGATTGATAGAAAAGCACATTTAAGGTCTAACAATTTTAAGGTTTCATGTTTACTGTACTCTGTTGTGACAGTATAGGAGGGATACTGTTTGTCATATTTGTTTTCCGAACATTGACATGCAATCTATCATCTTTTTCTTCAGTGAAACAGGGGAGTCCGTCCTACATATTAATTATTAATAAGCTGTCAGCTTCTGATTAATTGAATCATTCCTTTTGGATGCATAACCATAACGTTGTCATAAAATATGCAAGAATGAGATGTTCGTTGTACTACTGGAAGGAAAAATGGCTCCCTTTATGTGCAGATGAAAATTAGGCCCGATTTTATCCCAATGACAGGGGAAATATTTTCTATTCCTTTTTATCCATTGACATATAGGACTACAAATGTATCCTTTTCTATCCAGTTTTATCTTATCATTTCCGGAGAGCTTCTGTATAATTCTATGAATAGAATTAAAGATGAAAGTCGTTAAAAATAGATAACATTTTAAAAAATGTTCAAGAGCAAAGACATAACAAAGTTGGGAAGACGCAATCAAGATATTCTGAGAAATTCAATAGTCAATTCCTGTCAATTTTTTATATTTTTATTCCCTTCCTATTCGTTTCTGTTCTACATTTCTCTGCCCTTTTTTCCAAATTCCTTTATCACAAATATGTTCTATTCAGTCTATGACCGAATTGTTTCAAATACATGATACTAAAATCTATGTACCTAAATACATAATGCTATAAACTATACAAGAAATGAATAACAAGCTTGGAATAAACAATTGCGTGGGATAGGAAAAATCCCTGATGTAAATATATTTTTATTTTGTACAATAGAATACAATAAATTTTACGAGTAATCAAACAATTTTTTATGACAAATTAAAATTTTCAAATTATTGTACTTTATTGTAATTTATAATGATAAAATTGAAAAAAAAAATAGATCCATTTCTAGGGAAAGGTATAGCCTCAAATAAAATTGACATTAACAAACTAAAAAAGATTGGTAACATTATTTCAAAGAAAAAAGCCCTAATGGAAATGTATTTTTGCAACAAATTACAATAAACTATAACAATATAGCAACTGTAATTAAAAAGATTGTTTTAACTTGTGAAATTTTGTAAAAGTGTACGAATAATTTCAGAAAATTGAGGGGCTGCCAACGAAAAGGGCTTATAGCCAAAATCGCGCGCATAACTATTGATCGTCAGGCTGCTTTCAAAATAAAGAACAAAAAAGATGCGCCATGAAATTTTCTACAAGTATCAATGTCCAAAATCCA
>JAUMHM010000031.1:14839973-14857945 GCA_032362435.1 Melikaiella ostensackeni
AAAGAACAAAAAAGATGCGCCATGAAATTTTCTACAAGTATCAATGTCCAAAATCCAAATTCTAGATATATATTGAAAACAGTAGACGGTCAATAGTTATTCCCGCGATTTCGGCTACAAACCCTTTTCGTTGACGACCCCTCAATTGTAGTCTCTAGTATATATTTTCCCATTATTTAAAAAAAAAATCGTAGAACATTGCAAACAAATTCAACCATAAACTACAATTGTTTAGTATTTTTTGGACACTTGTACCAAATTTTACAAGTAATAACAAATTTTTACTTAAAGTTACAATTTTTGTTGTATTTTTTTAAACAACTGCGTGCAAAGTTCGGTTTCTCGTACCTGCGTGGTGTGTGCGAAGTGTCCGATTCTCAAATATTATGGCAGAATTTATTCACGCACACCTAACCGTGTGTGAATGAAATCGGCTAGTTCTTCGCACACTTCGCACTCAGTTGTTTCAAAAAATAGTATGTGTGGCAAGTGCACGTAGGTGATTCTCGGCTCGTGTGAATTCCATCCTCGCTTCGCTCGGGCGGCAAACTTCACACTCATCTTGAATCATCTACTTCGCGCACTCAACGCGCTATATACTATTCGTGTGAAAATACAATATGTGTACGTCCATATTAAGACAGCCCTGTTTGTCGCTTGTCAATAAGAGTCAACTTCATACTGAACTCTGTCTGAAGTTGACCCTTATTGAAAAGCAACAAAATGGGCCTTTTTAATACGGAAGTATACATATAATAAAATATAATATATCAATCAAAGCATCAGAACACTAAAGGACTTACATTGTTTTTATACAATTCGCAGTAAATTTCCAAATTTTTTCTTAAAATTAACGCAATTACAAAAAATGCATAGAGAATAAAATACGACATGTAAAAATATTTCAAAATAAGAATTTAAATTAATTCAAAAGCTTCCATTTTTTTCCACTAATAATTTAGAATATTAGATACAAATAGTAAAATTACATAGTGAAGAATTAAACTGACTTTTTCGTATTTGACATGAATGTGTTTAGAAATTTACAGAAAACCCATTAATCCTTTGAATCCAAGAATCAAGTTCCTGAAGACACAATTTCGAATTAGATTCTCTCTCAAACAAGCGGCGGGTTAATTTTTATTTCAACTCTCTTGGAACCTGAAAATCGATTCCATTTCGTCAGTTTTGTATTCTGAATTCTTGATATTTCTTTTCAGGTTTTCCTCGTTAATTACGCAGAACCTGTAAGAACATAAATCAACCTAATGATTTTTCTATTACTTTGCCTATCTCTCAATTCAAAGGTAATAAATAAATGAGAGACTGTGACAAACATATACGAAAAAGATAGTAATTTATGCAATCTATCAAGAATGGAGAACGGTCCGTCATGCAGTGCCGTTGTTGGTGGAGACACGAAAAGAAAAATAGGTGGAAGGGGAGAACAAGGCGGGGCGAAAGGGGAGGAAGAAATGATAACACTCTTATCGTTATCAGGAGTCGCTTCTTTTTTTCTCCACGGCCCCACTTCTAGGCACGAAGTCGTCAAACGAGAATACCACACAGGCATCAACCGTATCAAAGCGTCCGCTTCTGTTCTTAGTGCGATTGCCGCCACAGGGCTGCACTTTTTGCGTATTTCTTTCTTCAATATCTGCAAACTATAAATTAGTCTTTATCTCTAAATATACGTTTCTCAAAAACACCTCTTTCGACAACAAAAACCGACCAGTTTTATGATTATAAAGAATATGACCCGGCTCTTGAGGCCTTTTTTATTTCGACTGCAGTAAAGAAACAGTACTATAATACTGGTCAACAAAATGTGACCTGTATCTTCATGCACTGATAAAATTGGAAATCAAAAGAACAGGAATAGTTACCTGAAAAGCGTTAATGTTATAAAAATAGATCACTATTCGTTGTTTCCAACCGAATCGCGGACAAAGAGAAGATAGTGTGACATATTTTGGCAATGGTTACTGAAGTTCAGTAATCATTCCCAAACTATACCACACTCTCTCCTCTTTGACAGGGAATCAGTTTCAGGCTTTTAGTCTTATTCTTAACTAATGAGTGTATACGAATTCTGTTACATTCACTGATGCTTACGCGATTTCTATTAAATTATCTGAAATCTATGAACTCTACGAAAATTTACTTAAATTTACTTGAATTTACGTATTTGAATTGACTTGAATTCCCTCGAAATCCTTCGAACTCTCTTTAATTCGCTTGAATCCTCTTGAATTCACTCCAGTTGTTCTGAACAATATTGCATTTTCTGTCTCTTGAATTCCTTCGAATATATTTGAATTCCATCGAATTCCTGTAGATTTCTTTTAATTCCTTCGAATTTTCTTGAATTCATTTAAGGTCTCTTGAATCTGCTTGAATTCATATAAAATTCTACATGAATTTTCTCAAGTTTACCAGAATTTACTTGTAATTCCCTTTCAAAGAAATTTCATCGAATTCAACAGAATTCCGGTACAATACTTCGCCTTGAATAAACTTAAACATTCAAAATGCTTACAATACTGCCATGCAAAACAAGAAACCCTGTAACTTACGTTTGAGATTTGACACCTGATTCGCAATGGTTTTCAACTGAAATATATTAGAAACAATTGCGAATCAGATGCCAAGTCCCAAATAAAAGCTACGGAATTTCTTGTTTTGCACGGCAGAATACTTTATAGAAAGTAATCGTTTCCCTGTCAAGTATCTTGCGAACTGTTAGTGCTGGAACTTTAAACATTTTTTAGTTTTTTAGGGCATTAAAAAACGAAGAAAATAACCCATATTTGATTTAAAATTAAATGTGGCTAAATATAATGTTTTCTATAAAACCTTATTTTTCGCATTTTTTTCAAAATTTTCGGCGATTATCTCAAAAACTATTTGAGCGATCGCAAAAATAAGATATCAAAAACCTGACACGTATGCAAAAAATTAAGGATAGATTATTATTCTGCACAAAAAACTACTTCGGAAATGACTCATCCCATTTCATGAGTCATCGTTCACATTTTGTTGGCCAGTGTAATTCATGATTATTTATTCATTGGATATAAGATTTTTTTTTTAATTTTCTTAATCATAAATATTTCAAAGAAGAAAAATCGAGTGAGACTATAAAAATGACAAGAACATTTTTTTTCAATCCTATCACGGAAAAAAAATTAGAATTGAACCAAGAAAATATTGGTCTTAGTATAGACGATACAATATTTTCCCGAGACAAGAAAAATTTTGTTGGATTAAGAAAATATTGTATCGTCCTTATTCAGACCAATATTTGCTTGATTCAATGCTAATTTTTTCCGTGTACATGATTCTCTTCTACTGGCATAGTATCACCAATTCATCCATTTTCTGATTATAATTTTCAAGAAAATGTATATCTAATTTCTACAAGTCCATTATACTGAAAAAAAGATAAGAAAAGCTAGAATCATGAATTCTTCTCAATAGTTACGGATATTATGAAATATTCATAAAAGTATTAAAAGACCGTAGCATTTGTCGTGATAAGGATTCAACCAAAAACTTGTATTGAATCAATAAGTAAACGAATTTGTTCAACTGTCAATGAAAAAAAGCGTATCTGCAGTTCGGATAAGGTACCTGTCAATTTACGAATTTTTAAAATAGGATTCAAATAACCTTAATTCTCGTAGTTTCTATAAACATTCATTATGTATATTGCATTGCAAAATGGATATTCAATAAACACCTTCAGAATCAAGGACATTTGATTCCTATTTTAAATATTCGTAAAAGTGACAGGTGACTTATCCGAACTGCAGATACGCTTTATTTCATTTGCATGACAGAAATCGATTTTTTTTAATAAACACATTTTTTCTCAGGGTGTGTATATAAGAGAAAATATTACAATAATAGTGAAATTTGAAGTTAAAAAGACTTCTCTCTGGTTAAAATTAAACTAGGAAGATTACACTGTAAAAAATTTTTCGGAAAAATTCCCGAAAATGTTCGGGACGCAATAAACACAATAATTTCGGTAATTTTCCCAGAAATAATGGCGGGAAAAATCACTACCAATTTCGGTGAATTTACAAGGTATTTTGGATATTTTTTCGAAAATAACTTCGGAAAAATTCCAAAACGATTTCGATAGATGTTCAAGTGTTTAGGAAATTTTCCACAAAATAGCTTCCATTGACCTACAAATACAAAAACATTGTTTGAAAAATTTTAATGTACTATTTGTTCAGTAGTTTAATGTAATGAAAATTGTAATAATTATAAGTTAATATAATATTATTTACACAGTAATACTTTTCTTTTATTTTCACGAGGTAAACAAAAATTCCCAAAATATTTCAACAAGCACATTGAGTGCGATGATGAGAATAGTATCCGATGATACTGATGACAGTCAGTAATACGGAAAGTGTGTCTAAAACCATGCTTGATGGAAATACTACCTTTAAAAACGATAATTTTTCCCAAATGATGGAAAAACTCCAAATTAGGCTGGGCATCTAAAACTGAGAGCAGATGCCGCCACCCCTTTTGGCTCCATAGGGCGCGCATTTTCTATAATTCTGTATTATTCATGGTGATCAGCTATTCCCTAAACTTGGCACATGCGTGCAAAAATAACCTTCACTGCGCATGTCCGAAACTTCAGCGAATAGCTGGCCGCCATGCATAATAGAAAATGCTAGAAAACATGCGCCCTACGGTGCCAAAAGGAGTGGCGACATTTGTTCTGAGTTTTGGGTGTCCAGCCTATTTGTATGGGAAATTACTTTAAAATAGGGAATTCTACCTTCAAAATTGTTGTGAATATTCCCGAAATTTTTTACAGTGTAGAGATGAGAGGAACAAAGGAGAGATTTGGTCTCATTTCTCGCCACTTCTCAAGTTCAAGTATTCGAAGTATACAAGTATTCTCTGCGATTCAAGTATTCTCGGAAGCAAGGAGATGAAAATGAAATGGACAGTCATCGTTCGGGGACATTGTTTTGCGTCCCTGTGCGTAAGCAGGCAGCCATATTTACATAACAATCGCGGATCACGTAACCGTCTTTGCGACGTGTTTTCTTGTTCGTGTATGGCTATCCGTTGTCGGTGTCACGCATTCACTAATGCCCTTTCGCATCCGCTACTTGGAAAGTTGCGATGAGGAAAATCCAACAACACTAAAAACCAAAGTTTCTTGATTACTCGAGTAAAAATCATAAGTATGGGAGTGATCAGTAATTGACTTTCAAAGTAGAAATAATGTATGGCAAATGAGACAATCCCATACTGCAGTATATTGAAATAGTATAGATAAAGTATTGCTAAAGTATAGCTAAAGTATAGCTAAAGTATAGCTTAAATATAGCTGAATATAGGATAACTTCAAAAATAAAAGCGACTGCTAACATTATATAATTTGATGTTTGTTTTGTAAAGTGCGTATGCCTAAAAGTTCAGAAAATGTTTAAAAGGTAATACATTTTGACGTTCAAAAAAATACGTACAATGGCCCGTTTTAGGACCCTGGTTTCCTGAGACGGGCCCCTTTTGAAAACTATAAATATAATTTTATTCAGTACTTAATATTGATAAACTGTACCCTCTTAGACAATTATGTTCCTTCATGACGCATAAAGCATGAAAAATACATTGTAAAACCTGAAATAAGAGTTAGATAAGGCTAAGTATGAAAATAGTATTGAAAAACGTGAAAGAAACTGAATATTTATGAAAAGCTGTAAAATTACGTATATTATTTATCTTAGAACCAGAATTTATTAATTTAATGCGAAAAACAAATTTTTTTAAGAAATTCGTGCTGGTGATATAGAGGCAGAAAAAGATTAAGTGAGGTTAGGAGAGGTTGTCTCTGATTGGTGGAAAATTTGAATTTCTGCTATTGCACGTAACAAATTTCAAGCTTGGAAAATTATCTATATGAAATAATAACTAATTACAGTTATAAATTACTACAAACTATTGAATTAGGACTTCTAAAATAGGTAAGCATTCGTAATCTAAAGTGTTAAAATGATTTTCACTTTCTGCTCAAGTATAGACTATACTTCATTTTTACTCAAGTAGGGCTAAAGTATCGGACATAGAATGGCACTAATTTGTTTTTCAGGATATCCCAGGAACGGGATAAACATAATGTATTATAGATGACAGCTCGTCAGAAAATTTTAAAAGTTCGCGTTCACAACAAGAAGATATACAATGGAAAACTTATATAATTCTAATATCATGTATATATTGGTAAGAGATGCGGAATCTTTAATTCCCAACCATAGTATTATTAGCATACAAATATTTAATCAAACTCTTATTTAGGTGAAATGTTCAATATTAAATTTTTCATAATTTAAAGTAAAACAACCTATGTTAAAATTAAAACTTTACTTATTACAGAAGTTGCAAACAATATTTTCTGATATTGTGAAAATCAGGATTGTGGATCTCTATTTTTATGTCTTTCAGATATCCGATCATCTACCATCATCAATAATATGGCTATACCTACTATAGCCATACTTTCCCTATACTTTAGGAACTATACTTTAGAGATATACTTCAGCCATACTTCGATTGAATATTACCATAAGCTATACTTCAGTTATACTGCAGCTACACTTTTCATAGATATACTTTAGCAATACTTTCCCTATACTTCAACCATACATCGTTATAATTTATCAATATTTGAGTTATGCATTCAATATACTTTATTCAAATATACATAAAGTTCAAATATGCATTGAAATTGAAATTGAAGTTCAAATATACATTGAAGTTTTATGTGAATAATTGTAGCTCATCATATATAAAGACAATATCCTTTTCGAGGAAAACTATATCCATTATGAAGTTCTGGAATAAATAAACGAAAAAAAATCTTTTCTCAGTACATACGATAATTGATCATGAAGAAATTCAAAGAATATTATTATTACTTTATTATGACTGATCTCTTCTTAGTAGTGAGAGCGAGAGAGAATGTACCAAGTTTTTCACAAGCCGCAGGATGCACATTCTTCTATTTAATTTTAAATATAATTTATTGCAGCAACTAAAATTGGATAAAGATTTGAATTCTTACTATTCCAGTCAATATTGAAGAGTACTCATTACAAAGTTTCACTGAAATTTTTTTTGCATACGGTTACTTTTACCATAAATGTTCAATTAAATTTTCGTTATTATTTGTTTATCTAATAAATAACGATTATTACGCAATAAATCCCAGAGACATTCTTTATCTGAAGTTGAATAAAAACGTTGCAAACAGTTGAAAGCTACACTTATCCGCCGTCAAATAATTTTTATCGGGAGGCGGATTCATAACCACATTCACAACTTTATATGTAGTTGTCAATTGTTTGCAACGTTTTATCCAGGTCCAGATAAAAAATATCTCTGGAATTACTATTTATTGCATTAACTGGTGTATAACAATTTTACATTGGACCTAAATAAACAACACGCAAGTTGAAAGCTTCTGTAATAAATGTCAACATTATTGTAGCAAGGCTCTTATTTCTTCTTCAAGAAGTTTTACTTGTAATTATTATTTTAAAAGCAAACTAATTTACTTTCTATAGTATCTGTAGGTCTATATGTAGCACCCTTTTGTTAGTAACTTTCCTAAAACATCTATGAATAATCTATTTTAAATGTTCATTCTATCTTATTCACAGGGATGTCAACTTTGTGCAAGTGCATAATCTAATAATTTTTCAAAAGTAGTAAAAGTGATCAAGTATCAGTCTTTTATCATGTTTTGGGACCAGTCCACCTAATTTTGAAGCCGCATAATGTCGCATAATCCAGGGCCAGTTGCCGCATAATTCGTTTTGTCGCATTATACGCTCATAAATCGGCTGTTTCGGGTGTTCCGCGAGAAAAATGGTTAACCGCACATGGGCAAATGAACTTATCCGCTGTATTTATTTATTTTTAATTAAAATTGGAAATTGCCGCATTCAGGGTGCTCGTGATTCTTCCAGAACGGAAGGTGTGTCAATAGTCCAAGCGTCTGGTATTTTTACGAGAATTTAACTTCAAAAGTCAGTTTAAAACAAAAAAAGGCTTCGTGGGGACCCATATTCATGCTCTTATTTATCTAGAACAGATCAGTTGCCAAACCCTGTTTTTTTTTTTTTTTTTTTTTTTGAACAAATTCAAAAAATCACGTTTGCGTGGATTTCTGCTTTCCATTGCATCCGAGAATAAAGTGTTCTTACTAAAATTGAAGCAGAAAATATTCTGCATCTGACAAAAAAAAAAACATAAAATATTCTATCTCCAATAGGTTGCGTGTTGCGGTCATTTGAAGAAACTCGCTCTGCTAGATTCATCCTGGAACGACTTATTTTGAAAATTCCAGAAATGGTCAACTTTGAGAGGTAATAACTTATGCCCTATTAGAAGTAGGACATAGTTTTCATCTGTAAAACCTTTTTGTATAAAGTTGATATATTTAATGTTACAAAGTAATTTTTTTAGTATAATACTCAAAAAGTTGCTGGAAAGCAACAAACCACGCAAACGTGTTTTTTGTACCTTCTTCCAAAAAAAGTGGGATTGGCAATTGATCTTTTCTAGAGTTTAACTTGAATTATTGTTTAAGCACTGTTGTTTAAAATGTAAAATGCTCTGATTTTCTTGTGCTGACAGCTGTTCGGTAGAGAACGCAGTTAGATTATTAGCAATCAAACATTCTTAACCCTCCCTTGTGACAAAATTATGCCCGCGAGTTAAGTTACGGTGCATATAACAATGCATAAATCTGTATTTTAATGAGCATAGTCTGCATAATTTCAACATTTTTACCACATAATCACGGCAGGAAAGACTTAAACTTTATCAGATGATTCAGCATTCTCAAATGCATAAAGTTGATATCCCTACTTATTTATTTAAAAAATGAAATGTTTGATTTCATTTAATATAAGAATCATATAATATGGTATTTGTAGGCTTTAGACAATTATTTTGCCAACAGGAGACGAACAGGATCTTCACAACTGCCTATTGCCAAAACATTTTATTTGTAGTGTATGTTGTAAAAATTGTTTTTGTTTTATATATTTTTTTCTTTTAGGAATAATATAGCCAATAACAATATTTCTGTGTATCATTCTCTTTCATCCTAACTCAGACCGAGAAGAGGTCGGCAATCGCATTCAAGGAAGGGTTTTGTTGGCTACGTAAGGGGTTAGAGGTGAGAGGTCGAAGATAGGGGTGATAAGTCAGTGGTGGAATATAAGATTATAGGAGATCAAAGGTCATGGTGAGGGGTCGTAAGCCAGGGACCAAAGGTCAGACGTCAAAGAAAAGGGGTCAGAGATAGGGAAAAAATCACAGGTCAAAAATAATAAGTCAAGTACAAAAGTCAGAGGTCATATGTCAAAGGTGAAGGGTCAGAGCGCAATGGTCAAAGATGAGTGCTCAGAGTCTAAAATTCAGCGGGTCAGGAGTCGAGAGTTGGATGTCAAGGATCAGAGGTCGAAGTTGAAGGGTCTTAGGTCAGGGGTCAATGGTCACTTCAACATTTTAGGCTAGCTTAGGCTAAGCTGAGATTTTATTTACGAATTAAAGTACTAAGTCACGACTTTATATGCTTTTGAAATAATCATTAATAATCAACCAAATGTATTGATTTTTTTATACGTATAATAAAAAAACCGCTCCAAAGTAGTTTGGTGGGCGCGTTTATTATATGGTGTATCTTTAATTGTGATTATCTCATGACCATTGTGCTTCCTCATAGGTGATTGTTTTGTTATAAAGAAATAATTTCTTGACATGAATCAGACTGATATATTTTCCTTGATCATGATAAAAGACTGCTGTGATAAGAGTATTTTGGATTGTAAAAGGAGACTGAGGAGATGGAATAGGTAATTTCGTCTGCGTTTTTTATTATTTATTGTTTTTTATTTATTTCTTATTACTTATTGCTTATTATTATTTATTGTTTCTTTTTTATAGGTCATATAAGGTTTTTACATAGTTCAATAGATTTCTTTCATCAACACGAATAAATTTTATACTTAAAATATTGGTGTATTTAAAAAATTGACAAATCTGTATATATCATAATTTTATTTTGTCATACAGGCCTGTTAAATACACCAATCAATTTGTCTCATAATAACGAATGAAGTTAGTAATTACAATATTGGTATATTTCCAAAATTAAGAGAGTTTTTCTCTTACAAATGTTAGAAAAATTTATAAATTTGTACATATCATAACTTCATTTGGCCATAGAGTGCTTCTAAATACATCAATTGATTCATTTTGTCAAAATGAAAAAAATTTGTTCTTATTATGTTGTTATATTCCCAACATTTAAAAAAAATTACTAATAAACGAAAAATTAAAAACTTGAAAAATTCTTAAAGATGAAAACTTTTGTATGGGGTTAGCTATAAGCACTCTTTGTAATTATATCAACTGAATACCACCCCTTGTTTGGAAAAATTCTGTTTACAAAACCTGGTATTACTGTCAATACTGTTATGAAAAATTAAAAAATTTCGAATTCTCGAAGTTCATTTTTTGTCATTCTCACGATATTTAATGAATAACCTCAGACTTTTTTGTTAAAAAAGATATGTTTTATTAAAATCTGCGTATAAAATTCTGTTTCCCCTAATATAATCAAAATTGCAAAAAAATCGCATCTAAAACGATTTTTGAGAAAATTATAAAATCGAAAATAATATATATTTATCTTATCCGATCTGGCGCTGAACTTAATAAATAATGGACATTATTTAGAACTAAAATTCTCCAATTTTCATGACCTATCTCTACTTGTTTACGAGTTACCATAAAAAGAGTATTGTTAACACACACACACAAAGTAATTAAAACAAATAGAAAGAAATTAAACGGGATTTTGCATTAAGAATAATCATGGAAAAAAGAATCGGGATTCTGTTAAAAAGAGGTAGAAATTATAGATCTGAAAAATTTTAAATTGTTAAAAAGAGAAGAAAGAAAAATGATGAGAATGTACTTATACCCTTTTTTATATAATTATTTTATTTATTTATGAGGGTGATGAGGATAGAAGATATGAGGCTGATCGAAAAGCGTGGAATAGGTGGGATATCGAAAGTCAGAGGAGAAAGTTAAGAGGTGAGTAGGTCAAAGGTGAAGGGTCATAGGCCAGGAGTCAATGGTTAAAGGTCAGATGTCAAATATCACAGGTCGTACACTGTAAAAACTAGAGATCTCTTTTTTTACAGTATTATTTCTTGCGTGTCCTGTTTTTGAATAAAATAGCTTCATTCTGCTATTTTTTATGTAAAACAAATGACGCTGGGATCTCACCAGTGGTCTTATTTTAGTATCATTCGAGACTGTTTTGTTCTGAGTCTTATTTTAATACCTGAAATTCCTGAAATTAGCCCCGAAGTAATTCCTTCTTTTTACAGTCTAGGGCAGAGGTCATATGTCAAAGATCCCAGTTCAAAGTTCAAAAATGAGAGGTCATTCGTCAGAGATCATATGTCAAATATCAGGGGACAAGATTAAACTTGAGAGATCAAAGATGAAATGTTGTAAAACCTAGATAGCATGCCAAAATTCAAAGATGATATATCCGAGGTTAAAAGTCAAGGATGACGGATCATATGTCATAGGTCAGAGGTCAGGGATCAAACGTAAAAGATTGAAGGTGAAAGGTCTTAGGTCAAAGCCCCTCTTCCCTCACATTATGGGTCTCATGTTATTCCACAAAAAGTGTAAAATCCGGGATAACATTACAGTTTCTCCTATAGGAAACCGTTATATCCGCCGACAATTTCCCAGAAAGATTTTACTTGCAATCATTTTTCGATATCATTCTCCACGAGAATAGTTTCTGAAAAGCTGCTCTCTGACGGAAACAGGTTGTACTCCATTTTTCTCCTTATCCTCCAGATCTATTGTGACGACAGGACAGTAGGCAGCTATGTGGCAGCGACGTGCAGCAAGGCGCATAGTTATAAAATAATGTGTAATCGTTAGAAATGCAATTTCGCGAAAGTAAAAAGCAAAAAAGGCAGTCGAAAACCCAAAGCAGCAGATTACGCAAGTTTGAATTTCCTTCGCCATCAGTCTTCAGATATAAGCGAAGGCTGACAGCTCGGGTGAAAAGAAAAGAGGCGAGCGTTTCAAGGATATTAGCTCAGGCGGAAGATGGCCGGTGATAATAATTTATCGCCAGCCCAACCATCACCCACGTCGTTTTAGTCTCATTGTCAGGACAAGGGGAGTGGGTGAAGGAAGGGAAATTGATTCTCACGTGGCCGCATATCAATGGCGCCAAACAAATGGTCAAAGTGATTTTCTGTTGTGGCTGGAATCGCGATGGCAACCAGGCTGGTGTCCATGGTAACACCACGCAGCCTGTCTCATTCTGACTTTAATTCACAAACACCGAGCTGGGCACAAGGCACAAGGATGGACGGACGAACGCCTCCGCAAAAGCAGGCGCCCACTTTGAGATAGGCGAACCCGGCCAGGTGAAAAAGGAAAGAGGTCGAGGAGCGAGGGAGCGAGTGGATGAGAAAAAAGACCAGGAGTGAGACGACAGACAAAGAGAGCAAAGGGGTGCGCGTGTGTTTCTCCATACGTTGTCATGGCGACGTCTCATATACTGTTCGTTATTCGTTACAGTAATCGCTTCTGAACAATGTCGTGAGGTGTCCGTCTATCCCACGCTCATTGGGGACACCTGCTCGATGATTACCTCGCGGAAAAATGACATTGTAGCAAAAGAGATATAGACAAACTATACGGAGGGTTTGGGCGTATAAGTACTTTATATCTGTCTATAGTAACCAATTGCGCATTAGGCTGAAGCAATATCATCACACTTTATGGGGATGGAAGCATATGTTTCAGAGGGAACAAGTAGGAATGTAAAAATAATAAAGAAATTGCTGACTGATTGTGCGAAAGAAAAAAGGGGTTGATGATTTATATCATTGGAATATTGAGGCTTATCTCTGTGTTGGAAAGAAAGCAAGAAGGTTTTCGTACATTTTTTACATGACTCCTCTTCAAATTATTCCTTTTGATCTCAACATGATTCGTGATTTTTGAAAGATTTATTGAATATTTAGAGATAATGCATCCCCGTTGTTCAAATAAATTATTAGGTTCTTCAAATTATCAATGCTTCTATCCCTATTGGAACATATAATATATCTGCATTACTTTCTATTTTCATTCTAATCTACTCAATTTCTATTCAAGGATCTTATTTTATCATGCAATAGAGATAAAAGGGTACTTTTTTATATCCTTATACAGCAAACATAATATTCTCTATCCCAGTTCATTCTAGAATCTAGTACCTAGAATAAGGTGTAACCTATTCTATTCAAAATAATTCCATGGACATTCTAATTTCTTCACTTTTTATTCCATTCTTTTTACTAATAATGATATTTACTCTTCTTCTAATTACATATTTATTATATTCGTATCTGATTCCATCCATTATCATCAAATCTATTATTCATACTTTATTTATGTATAAGAGGGTGATAAAATTAAACGATAGTAAGAGGGACTGAGGAGGTGAAAAAGATGAGATCTCAAAAGTACGAGGAAAAAAGAGAGTGAAGAGATCAAAGGTGAAATGTCATAGGCCAGAGATCATATTCAAAGTTCAAGGGTCATGGACTAAAGATGAGAAGTCAGAGGTTAGGTGTCAATGATGAAAAGTCATTCGTCCGATATCATGCGTCAAATATCAGGAGTCAAAGGCAAAAGTTCAAATATAAGAGCGACACTAAATCCCAAGGAGTTAAATTTTTATTTACAAGAGGATTAATACGTCGCAAGGGGAAAAACAATTAATATCTACATAGGAAGTTGTAAATGTTGTTGTAATTCTTAACGTAGTATGTAGTTGTCTACTGTTTCTCCATTTATGACACATGAATCTCACATTTGCATGTCACGCTTTGGTCTTTGAACCATGACCTCTGATCTCTCATCTTTGCCCCTGAACTTTGACATATGATCCATGACCCACGACCTTTTATATCTGCATCCTTTAACTCAGTTGTTCGAGGTAATAAACATAATTGAGAATATGAAAAAATGTTGCATAATAGTATTCATTACTTTCTTCAAATATATTACTTCAGAACAAAATAAAAGAAAATTGTACCAAGTTTTTCCAAAGGTGACAACGAAAAAAAAGCTTTAGCAGAAGAAAAAAAGATACTTAAAAGAAATTTATGAGAGGAAGAAAAGGCAGAAAAAGTATGAAAAATGGAAAAAGATACAGGAAAGCTGGAATATGGTGTGTTTTTGGAAAGAAATAGGGAAGTTTAGAAAAAAGAGAAGAAAAGGAGTGAAAGGAATAAAGGGTGATAGATGGACCAAACACTTTAAAACTGTGTTACATGTGATAAACAGTGATAAGTCGGATTCAGACAAAGAAAGTGAAAGAGTACAAAAAGAAGGAACAACAGCGAGAAAGAGGCTACAGAGTGAGGAGAGGATGAACAAATAGAAATAGAGGAAGAAGGTATTTTGAACAGTGATATCTCATTCAAGGAGATGGCAAAGGCCATGAAGAAAATGAAAAATGGAAAAGCAGCAGGGGAGGATGGAATTAAAGTGGAAGTCATCAAGGGATTACTAAGATTATGGATAAAAGAATTACGTAGAATATTAAACGGATTATGGATAATAATATATAATATATATAATATAAATAATTAATAAAATAAAATAAAAAATTATTATATAATATAAAATATAATATATATTATAATAATAAGGTTAGCTTCAAGGGAAATAGGAGATGGTGAAACTGGATTGGATATGTGAAGGGATCAGAAGAGAGGAGGTAGGAAAAAATCTAGTAAAGGGAGTAATAATCAGGAGGGATCAAAGAATTCAGAGGAACTGGAGCAGGATAGAAAAGTCTAAGTATTGCAAATTCTATGGAGATGTGAAGAATAATTCAGGAAGGAAAGAATATTGGGACCGTAAAAAAACAGAACATAGAGACAAGGAGCAATGAGCTAGGTTGCGGCGCGGAAATGTGAGGAGGGCAGGAAACAAAGGTTTTTAAGATGTAAGTAGTAGATTATGTGGGGGATATGAGAAGAATTTAGATCATATAGTAATTTTCTGGGTAGCGAAAGAATTGATTGATAAGAAATGGGTGGAAAAGATAGAGGAGTTGGATAAATAACAGCTGTGGAAATGAAGTAACGAACAAAATTTGCTTAAAATTATCAGCGAAACCGAGCTGCATCCTATGCAGATATGCAAGGGAATTTGAAAAGATAAGCTAGAGAATCAGAAAGGAAAGGAAGAGAGAAAGATGGATTAGGTGACCAAATGTAAAATAGTTTTATAGTTACAGTGTAAAATGTAATAGTTTATATAAAATAGATATAATCTTATGCGTGAAGTAACATATATTAGGAATGGGGGGCATTGTATAAACATATATTTAAAAACCCGAGATGGGTATACATGGAGAATAAACGGAATTGAATTGAATTGTACCACGTTTTTTTCCTTTTTCGTTATTAAAGAACTTATTGCCTGCAGTTACGGTTGCATTTAATTCTTTGTTTATAGGTTTGAATTTCATATAAAAAATTGTCGTTTACTTAAGAGAAACAGAAACACAATTATATTCAACCAATAAATTGTTCGTTTGTAATAACGATAATAAAAACAGGAAAAAATGGCATAAGTTACATCCAAAGACATTTTGAGAAATCATATGATCCAATTTCTAAATTCTTAGAATGTACTCTGGAATTGTGCCTGCATCATGCAATTTTTTTTGTTCATCTGCTTTCTTCCATTTTTGCGCTCTTGCAATGTGTTAACTGCACTTCGTGACACTTATTATCAGAAATCATTCTTGGCGACATTAAGATGTTTGCCGTGGACGAGAATCTACAAAGCAGATATGCGTGTGGCACGAAAACAAACATCTCGAAATACATAAGTGTGCATAACCATGCGTGACACGTGTATTTAGACCGATTCCTTCTAACGACAAATGTTCACGGAAAAGCTCCATAACGAAACTTTAGCACGCGACTTTACATACGCCTCTTTAATTATGCACCCAAACTTCTGGAATTTAACTATATTTATCAAACCAGCATACGACGAACGCTCTTTAATAAATTGTATATGCTTATATTCTATTTATGAACACAAAAATAATTATCCGTCTGAAAATTATAATCATTATTGTCAATAGACTCTTTTTTTTTACATAATTCAAATCTGATCACTATCTCCTCTTATTCTTTACCAATATTTCAAAGTGCGTAAAATGTGAAAAACATCTAGTTTTGTTACCCTAAATTTTCCAACCGAATGAAAACCCCCCGATGGTTTGAAAACATCAAGATGCTGTTTTATACGCACCACTAATTTTTTTATCAAACGTTCAAAGCTCTGAAATAATGAATTTTCGTTTGATTTATATTCGCTATTCAACTGAAGCCGCGTATTGTTCATTCAAACAACACACTCGTCCCACAATACCGCTCCGACACGGGTCGCTGATCAATCTCTTTAGCAATCAGCCCAGATGAAGAGCTTCACAAAGCCATTATACTAATCCGCTAAGAAAATCTCTTCATACGGGGCCATTAGTATCCAAAGTCTTTCGTTTTAGGCATCACTCTTCTGCTAATAAACAATTGTTCTCTATACATCCCTATCTTTGCATATATTTTTTACTTCCGTTAAAACCATACATCGTTTCATGCACGCTTTTGTGTTTCTGAGACTCGTTATATCCCTTTGCTTTAGAGTCTCACTCACACATTCCAACCATCCTTTCTTCGGTCCAAACCATCTCAGCAAATTTCTTTCACTCTTGTCAAACAATGTTCCTTCTTCACCACATTCTTTGAAAACCCACTCATTACTGACTTTGTCCATTAGCGTTTTACCACACATATTCCGCAGGAACTGCGTGCCAACCACGTTCACTTTACTCCTATCCTTTTCTTGATACGTCCAGGTCTTGCTACCATACAATACAGTGGGTGTACTATAAGCACAGAATTATATATTGCAATTTTAGCTTTATCCGTTACACTTTTACTTCTAGTAATAGCTCGTGCACTGCTGATAATATTTTTACTCTCGTTCATACGTCTGGATATCTCTGCATCTATCTTTCCGTCAGCCGTAAATAAAATTCCAAGATACACGAACTCATCAACTTGTTCTATCCTCTCTTCGTTTAAGGCAATGTTGCATACGGTTTTCTCATCCTTTTTTTCAAACACGATAATTTTTATTTTATTTGCGTTAATCTTAAACCCATACTCTTCATGCTGGTATCCAGTCTGCTCATCATTCTCTGCAAATCGTCGACTAATTCTGCCGTAACAATTTTATCATCTGCAAACGCCAGTCCACGTACTTTCACTGTCCCGAGATGAACGCCTTCTTCGTCTAAGAGAGCATTCTTACTATAGACAATTGTCCATGTATATATTGAACATCCAGGAGGACATAATGCAGCCTTGCCTAATGTCCTGCTTATTATCAAACCAATCGCTCAATTATCCATTTACTGTTACACTCGTTTATTACCGTTATATACTGCTTTTATTGCTTTTAGAAGCCAACCATTCACTGCATACTCTTTCAGGACTTCCCAGAGTTTAGACCTATTCACCTTATCGAAAACTTTTTGCAGATCACCAAATGCACAAAAAGCTCTTTTGTTTACTCCCAAACTTTTTTCTATGATCAACCTCAAGCTAAACATCTGATCCGCACATGATCTCCCTGGCATAAATCCACATTAGACTTTCCAGACCCTTTCCTTAGTTATTCACACGACCTTCCCAATAAGTATTTTTGTGAATACAGGTATGTAGAGGTGGGATTATATTGACCCTCAATCGTAAAATTATTTTGGAATTTTTGGTGATCGAATTGGCTTTAGG
>JAUMHM010000031.1:14858045-14870346 GCA_032362435.1 Melikaiella ostensackeni
GTATCTTTTACATCCCTCTTGTCACCATCAACTGGAGCGTAGCACGCTATAATAAATAGCCTTCTGATTCCCACTTTCATTCTAATTCATAGTAATTCAGGAGACACACATTCATACTTTCTGACATGTTGTTTTGCTCTCTCATTCATAATCAGACCGACTCCTTGGCTACCATGTCATTCATTATCTACTCCTGAAAAAAGTTGGAGTCCATTCTCTATGTTTCTTACTT
Source organism: Melikaiella ostensackeni (assembly GCA_032362435.1). Taxonomy (NCBI): domain Eukaryota; kingdom Metazoa; phylum Arthropoda; class Insecta; order Hymenoptera; family Cynipidae; genus Melikaiella; species Melikaiella ostensackeni. The sequence continues at coordinate 14,858,278 of JAUMHM010000031.1, forward strand.
CACATCCCTTCTTCTTTGTTTCCGGTACGCACAAAATGTCTAGCTTCCTTACGCGCATTGTATCCCGCAATTCCTTTTCTTTAAGATTATTGACACCTCTAGCATTCCAAACACCTAATCTCTATTCATCGCCTGAAACTTTTCCGAAAACATGCCTTTCGTCAACAGAAGTTTCAATCCTTTCCGAGGCTACATTATTATTTTCATTATTAATTGTTGAAAGTATACACCCAGCTACAACTTGATTCGAGAAATTTATGCCATAAGTATAAAATCATGTCCAAATTAAGCAGCGAAATCGTCATAAGGTGGAGTCTTTATTCACAACATCAGTTCCACTAAACTTCGGTAATGCAGATAGAATTATGAAAACCAAGCCAGAATCAAAAGAGTTATGATTGGTTCGTGTTGTTCACTGAGGAGGGCACCAGTCTCCTGAAGTTTGGTCTCTAGGATGAAAGAAGATCATTCAAAAATCCAAACATATGACAAGATATCTCAACCGTGAATAAAAACTTAATAAATTTCCCTAATTTTTCGCAAGTTTCCGTAAATTTCCATACATTTTCGGAAGTTTTCGCAAATTTCCACAAACCTTCGAAAGTTTTCATAAATTTTGATAAATTTCCAAAACTCTAGTAGACTAACCGACAAAACTTTCTAAAATTTCCTGCGTAGATTTGGAAAATCTGTTCTCTTCTAAAACTAAGGCCTTTGAAAAATTCATGTTTTACACAAAATAAAATGCTACAAATAAAATAATTATCGCTCAGTTGCATTGTCGGTGACAAAAATGCCCACTACACGTAAAGAATATTTTAAAACACTGAAAAATAATGAAGAATAAGCGCGCAGAAAAATCTGACACAATTTCCAAATGTATTTTTTAGAAAAACGATCTGTCTCGCGACACGGTTTGTTAGCTACTGCTTTGGAAAGGACTCATGTAAAAAGAATGAAGTTCAACTTTCCACAAAAGATGTCCCGAATAATAATAATTTTTATAAAAAGTTGAAAAAATTACATACCCTTGTGTATTATATAAATTATATATTATATATTTTGTTTATACTTATTTATATTATATTTTATTTATTTATAATGTATTAAATAAATTTATATATTATATATGAAAGTCGTCGCTTTGGTTAAATTCTCCTTTCTCTTCTTCGAATATCTTATGAGATGTAGAAGGGAAAAATCTAAAACTTTCAGGATATCTTTAGATGGCGAAACTCTACAGACTCTACCAGTTTTTTCGATGGGACCTTGTCCGGTTTTAGTTCAAAACCACTCTGAAAATCACGTAATTATAACCCTTTTCTAGCCTTTTCGAAACGGAATGAAGTTAGCTCTTGAAATTCGATTGCTTGACATTTCAAATTATGTAATTTTTTTCAAATTGGGAAGTTTTCTTAAAAATGAAACCCTATTTTTATCCTTTTCACGTTATATAAGTATATGTAATTACTGTAATTACTGTAATTACTCAGTGAAAGTAACTTTGCGAAGTTAGATAACGTTTAGTACGTTTTCTAGTGATAAATTTTAACAAAATCGGTCAATTTTGCAAAAAAATAGCCTGACAACGGTACAGTTCAATTATAACTTAATAAGTTTGAAAATCAGTTTCATATTTTAGAACTCGCGCAGTGAGAAAATCCAACTATTTTTGTCTAAAAGTTATTTTTTTGGGGTTGGAAAGTCTAATATTATATTTTTGGTTCGCAATTCATTTAGCTTGATTAAGAATTCTACGATTTGGTTGAAAATTCAACTATATCGTGGAAAACTCACTTCTTTTGTTGATAATTCGTCTTTTTTGATGGAAAAGTAATCTTTTTGGTCAAAAAATCATTTTTTGTTGAAAATTCATTTTTTACTGCAGATTAATCGTTTCAGTTAAGACTTCATCTCTTTGGTTGAAAATTTAACTATTTTGTTGAAAATTCGTTCTTTCTGTGCGTGAGAATTAATTTTTTTTTACTGAAAATTTATCAATTCCATTTTTGGTTAAAAATTGATCTTTTTTCATTGAAAATTCATTTATTTGGTAGCAAATTCATCTATTTTGTTGGAAATTTCTTCTTTTTGGGTAGAAAGTTAATCTTCTTGACTGTGAATTCATCCTTTTCGGTTGAAAATGCAACTGTTTGGTCGAAAATTAGTCTGTTCAAGTTGAGGATTCAACTATTTTGTTGAAAATTCGTCTTCTTTGGCTGAATTCGAGTTTTTTTATTTCCAGTTAAAATATTTTTTGGTTGAAATATAAACTATTACATATTTCATTGAGAAGTAATTTTTTTGGTTGAAAAATCAAGTACATGGTTTAAAGTATTACTACTTTGTAAAAAATGCATTATTTTTGATTGAAGGTCTATAATTTTAGTTGAAAATTTATCCTTCCTGGCTGAATTCAACTGTCTTTATTTTAAATTGAAATCATTCTGTGTTGAAATATCAACTATTACATGTTTCGTTGAGAATTCATTTTTTTTAGTTAAAAAATCAAGTACTTAGTGTAAAGTTGAACTACTTTGAAAAAAATACATTTTTTGGGTTGAAGATTCATTATTTTAGTTGAAAATTAAACTATTTTGGTAAAAAGTTAACCTTTCTGTTGGAAGTTCACATTTTCGTGTTGAAAAATTCAACTGATTTGTACAAAATTCGTCTTTTTGACTTGAAAAATCAACTATTTGGATGAAAATTCAATTATTGAGGAAAATTCAACTGTTTCGTAAATAATTCGTCCTTTTGGATTCAAAATTCAACAATTCTGTCGCAAATAAATATATTTTGCTGAAAATTTATCTTTTTTGTAAAACATTAATCTTCTTTGGTCATAATTTAAATTTAGTTGAATTTGGTTAAATTTTTTTAAAAATCGTCTTTTTTCTTTGTTGGAAATTAATTTTTCAAACTGAAAATTTATTGATTCCATTTTGGTTGAAACTCATTTTTTTAGTTGACAATTCAACCATTTCCTTGATTCGCCTCTTTCGTTGAAAATTTAACTATCTTGCTGAAAAATCGTCCTTTTTTGTTGAAAATTAATTTTTTCAACTGAAAATTTGACGATTCCATTTTCGGTCGAGAACTTATCTTTTTTCGTTGAAAATTCACTAATTTTTTTAAAAATTCATCTTTCTTGATCAGACATTGCCTTTCATGTTGAAAGTTCGTCTATACCGTTTTAAAAGTCAACTGTTTTCTAAAACATTCGACTCGACATCTTTTTTGGTTAAAATTTTTATTATTTGGTAGAAAATTGAATTATTTTGTTAAAAAGTCATCATTTTTGTTAATATTAATCCCTTTCAGTTGAAAATTCAACTATATGGTTGAAAATTCGTGTACTTTACTGAAAATTTGACTTTTTTGCTGGAAAGTCAATCTTAATTGAAAGTTGAACTTCTTTGTTCAAAATTCATTGTTTTGGTTGAAGATTCATCTTTGTGGTTAGAAATTTAACTATTTTGTGTAAAAACTTGTTTTTTTTTGTAAAATAATTTTTTATCTGAGAATTTAACTATTACATTTTTTAAAATATTGAAGTTATTTCATCGACCAGGGTAATTAATTAATCAATATTTTGATGTTCTTGTATCGATTACTGGTCAAATTGATTGCCTCGGTGGCGCAATTGGTTAACGCTCCACTCATGAAAAGTTGGCGTTCCCGGTTCAAATCCGGCCTGAGGTAGATTTTTTCTCATTTCTCCAAAAATCAATTTGACCAGTAATCGATACAAGAACATCAAAATATTAATCAATTAATTACCCTGGTCGATGAAGTAACATCAATATTTTAAATTATTTATACATGTTTGTAAAAATCAGTATCCTGGGATTTTTTGTGTCGCTGGTTACGAATCTTATGTCAGATTTTCAAAACTTAAAATTTTTAAATCAGAGAGGATAACTGTAATTAACGTCCTAATTTCAAAGTACACTGGAACCTCCATTTAACGGCGGTCTCGGGTATTGTCTGCGATGGCCGTGAAGCTCTTCCAAGAATTTCTATATTGTAAACAGTCAGGGCCGTATGAAACATTTACAGTAGGAATACATAATATTAATTAACTGTATTTTGTATAAATGCAGATTTTTTTATCATGAAGCATGGACCTTTTTTAAGTAATAAAGCCCAATTGATGCACAGCACCTTTCTCTCTCGGTCCCTTAGACCCCCTCATCCGCGAATACGAGCCGGCGGAAATTCTAGGAAGTCGGTATGTGGAGGGCCGTTAAATGGAGATTCCACTGTAATAGAGATTTAGTTTCCATGAAAGTGTGAACAAATTTCATTTAAAAATTAATAAAATTTCGTCCACAACGGTATGCATTTTCTACTCACTGATTATGAGTAATTGGATACAAAAAATTATTTTCGAAAGTGGTGAATGAGAAAAAGACCGGGCTTAGGTGAAAAATTTGCAAATTAATTTTTACAAAAGTAATTCTAAAGTCTCATTACACCACCAAGGTACCAGTCTTATGGGAAGAATTTTTTTCCCCTATTTGAAATATGAATTTTTTTTAAAAACTTTTTTAAACAGAAAAAGAAACTTTTTGTTTAGATATTTTTTCATATTAATCCACATCGCCTTTTTCTGTTCCTATTTCATTACTGCCCTAGCGAAAATTTCGGATAAGAATTCATTCCGAATCATTCAGAATTATTCCGAAATCTGTATCCGAACAAATCCGAATCAGTCCGCAAAAGTTCACAATTTCGGTCGGTCCAAATCGATTGAAAATTAATCCTACTCAATCCGCTTTAATTCAAACTTCCAATCCGAATCAATCTGAACTAAACTTTCAATCCGAATGAGTACGAATCAATCCGAACTCGGATTGATATATATACTGAATTTTCAATCCAAATGAATGCGAGTTCGGATTGATTCGGATTGAAAATTTGGTTCGGATTGATTCGGATTGAGTGGGATTAAGTTTTAATCGATTTGGATCGAACGAAATTGAGAACTTTTTTCGGATTGGATCGGATTGGTTCGGATACAGATTTCGGAATAATTTGCATTGTTTCGAAATGATACGCTTATAGCAGCGTCTCTTAATTCTATCATTATCTTCTATTTTTGAACACCTGGTGGTTGTTACCATCGTGACAACAATCTACTAATTGTGCTCATGCTCTTTTAAAAAGTTTGTTGTTCGCTTCTTCAGCCTCTTCACACATCCAACCAATAGGCAAACCAACCATGTAATTCAATGTACATTTTAGCTGTATCAATTGAAAAATTTGTCAAATTTATCACAATCAATTCTCAAGCTTTTCGCTTACCATAGTGGATCAACCATTTTGAAATTTGAAAATCTGATTGAAGATTCGTAATCAGCGATCAAAAAAGTCCCGAGGTACTGATTCTTACAAACATTTATCAATTTTTTAAGATTTTCTTCCTCCATATTGAATCGGCCATTTAAAATTTCAAAAATCTAACTTAAGATTCGTGATCATAGACCCAAGCAATCTCGAGGGACCGATTTTTACAAACCTTTATTTTTCAAGTTTATTGTCCACTATATTAGATCGTCCATTTTGAATTTTGAAAATATGACTTAATATTTGTAATCAGCAAAAACCGAAAATACCTAACTTTGGTTGCCTATATTCCCGCCGCCACTTTGAATTTCAAAATAGCGGCAGCAGATTCGTATTCGGCGATACCTCAACCTTCGGTATACCAAGTTCTATAATTATTTTTTGTAATTTGGCGCGGTTACAGATTTTTGACGCAGTTCTTGCCAATTTGCCCCACTGTGTGTCGGTACCTTTGCATTGCACCACGACCTAGCCATTTATATCTCCGAGTAGAACTATTCTTTCACCAGGAACGCAAGCACCTATAATATCATTTAACGAATCCGAGAAGGTATCTTTTACATCTCTACTGTCACCATCAACTGAAGCGTAGCGCGCTATAATAAATAGCCTTCTGGTTCCCACTTTCATTCTAACCCATAGCAATCTAGGAGATACACATTCATACTTTTCAACAAGTTGTTTTGCTCTCTCATTCATAATCAGACCGACTCTTTGGCTACCATATAATTCATTATCTACTCCTGACCAAAGTTCGAGTCCGTTCTCTATCTTTCTTACCTCACATGCCTTCCTCTTTGTTTCCGGTACACATAAATATCTAGCTCCCTTACGCGCATTGTTTCCGCAATACCTTCTCTTCAAGATCATTTACACCTCTAGCATTCCAAACACCCAATCTCCATTCATCGCCTGAAACTTTTCCGTGAGCATGCCTTTTATCAATAGAAGTGTCAATCCTATCCGAGGCTACATTATTATTTGTATTATTCATTGTCAAAAGTATACAACCGACTACACCTTTATGCGAGAAATTTATTTTATAAGTATAAAATCATGTCATGTGTGCTGCGCACTGAGGAGGGCACCAGTCTTCTGCAGTTTGGCTTCTAAGATGGGAAAACACCATTCATTGCTCCAGAAATGTGATGAAAATTCTCAACCGTGAATAATAACTTAAGAAGATCAGAAGCTTCACTAAATTTCCATTTTGAAAAAAAAATCAATATTACACGTAAAAAATATTTAAAAACACTGAAAAATGTTGAAAAATGAGCGCGTGGACGAAGCTGACAGAATTTTTATATCAGAAAAATATTGGGACATTTCCGTTTTATAGCAGATAAAATACTCATCGTAAATTGTGTTGTCGATAGAAGGGATTCCCATTACACGTAAAGTATATTTGAAAACATTGTAGAATATTGAAAGCTAAGCGCGTGGAACAAGCTGACAGAATTTTTAAATGAGAAAAACTTGAAAATTTTCTGTTTTATAGCAGATGAAATACTTAGGATAAAATACTTATCGTGAATTGTATTGTCAGTAGGAGGAATTCCCACTAATCGTAACGAATATTTGAAAACACTGTAAAATATTGAAAGATAAGCGCGTGGAACAAGCTGACAGAATTTTGAAATGAGAAAAATATTGGGACATTCCTGTTTTATAGCAGATAAAATACTACAAATAAAATATTCATCGTGAATTGTATTATCGATAGGAAGAATTTCCACTACACGTATAGAATATTTAAAAACAGTAAAAAATATTGAAAAATAAGCGCGTGGAAGAAACTGATGGAAATTTTAAATCAGAAAAATATTGGAAAATTTTTGTTTTATAGCAGATAAAATGAATTGTGCTGAATTGTCGTTAACTGTGCTGTCGATAGGAGAAATTCCCAATACACGTGAAGAATATTTAAAAATACTGAAAAATAGTGAAAAATAAGCGCGTGGAAGAAGCTGACAGAATTTTCAAAGGAGGAAAATATTAAGAAATTTCTGTTTTGTAGCAGTTAAAATACTCATCGTCAATTGTGTTGTCGATAGGAGGATTTCCCACTACACGTAAAGAATATTTAAAAACACTAAAAAATATTGAAAAATAATAAAAAATAAAAATAATTAATAGATATTATGTAGTATACATTATATAATTGACAGACCTATGTAACCTTGTCTACTTCTTCTATGAACATGCATATAGAGAAAAGATGCCTAAGAGGCCCATCTTTATTCGGTTATTTGCTTTATAAATTTCATATATATACAAGTTCAAAAAATGTTCAAAAGGCAATAAATTTTGATGTTAAAAAAAATAGTCAAATGGCCCGTCTTAGGAACCTGGTTTCTTAAGACGGGTACATTTTAAAAACTATAAAAATCATTTCATTTAATACTTGATACATATTGATAAATCTTGTTCGAAGTATATTGTTTGAATATAATTGTACCTTGATGACGCATTATATATGCAAAATACGTAATAAAACGTAAAATACACTCAAGTCTCCATATACCGCGCCTCGTCTTACCGCGTCCCTAGAATTATGCCAGCTCGCACTCGTGGACGAGGGAGCCCGGGGACAGGGGAAGACGCGCGGCGTCCTTGAGGCAATCACGCAATACCGTAGCGACAAAGCGGGCAGCTCCCACACTCGCGTACATATTTCGCATTTATTTTCAAATACACGTGGAATTTCCTTTTTTTATTAATTAGTCTTCATTATTAAAAAAGATCCATCCTTTATGATAACAAGAATCTACATTTGTACAAAATACAGTTAATTATTATTATGTATTCCTACTGGAAATGGTTCACTATCATCGTAGACATTCCGGGAAGAGACTCTCGGTCAAAGTAAGCAATGCCCAAGACCCGCGCTAACTCGAGAGTTGAGTGTAAGCGTTAAATAAAGCAAATTATAAAATCAGTGTCATAAAAAGTGAAATGAAGTAGATACTCATGAAAAGTTGAACAATCATCAATATTATTTACCTTAGAACAGGTATTAATCGATACAAAGCGAGAAAGTAATGTATTTGTAAGAATTTCGTGTTGATGATCTAAAAGCACAAAGATATTAGGTGAGGTTGTGTCTGATTGGTGGAAAATTTGAATTTGTGATTTTGCTGGCTGCATCAGCTGTTACTTCAAAGATATAAAAGGTTACACTTTTACCTACAGTATTTAACCAAAACGGCGCCTGTCTTAGAAATCACGCATCTTCTGTGTATTTTACACTATTTTTTTAAACATAAAAATTAATGAAAAGCACATAATAGTTTGAAAGCTTAGAAAATTATCTATTGAAATAACAACTACTCAGAGTTTTAAATCACCATAAACTATTAAACTGGACATCTAAAATAGGTAAGAATTTATAATCTAAAGTTCTGAAATAATTTTTGCTTTCTGGTTTTATTTTTCCGAGATTTTCACACAAAACCCAGGGTATTAAAACTTTGCAAGAAGTTGACAACTGCATTATGTAATGAATGTAAACTACCCATTGTGCAACGTTTTGATGCAATTTTTTAGCTTAATTTGATACTTGGGCATTTTAAGTGTTAATACCCAAAATAAGCCCTAGAATAAAATGCTTTTTTCTTACAATGCACGAAAAAAAGTACCCTGTAAAATATACTAGGAAACCTGATGAAATATTACTCGGTGGCCCAGTTACGGAGCCTTCCGTGCAACCACAGAGTAATTTTTACACTTTGGAAAAATTAGTAAATCTTAATGCATCAAAGTGCAAGATTTACTTTGTCAAATTGTAAATCCGCAGCTAGCTCGAATGGATGAGCGATACTATTCAACAGTCACTCAGTAATCCCGATTTTGCAACGAGCACAAGATCACAGAAGAAACTGAGGTTTCTTGGGAACCAATTTTTGATTCCAAGGGAGTTGCAACAAAAAGGAATCCGTATGTTGATTTTTTTAATTATAGGCGTAATTAAAATTCATTTTTGTACATTTTAATGGGTTTGCAGACTTTTGGCCACGGAACCGGTTCTCTTGTCCCACTGTGAACTGATGCGGTGCAGAACTACTCCTTAAATATCAATATTTTGAGAATTGATTTTGCGCAAATCACCTTCTCACTTTCGAAGGCCGTATGAATTTATTTCAGGGAAAGAGATTAAAAAGTCTAAAAATTTTTTGTCACAAAAGCCGAAGTGAAAAGGATTCCTTTTAGTAGAATAACCCATAAAGTAACTAGGCAAATTTTCACCGCTTTTGGACTGGGTATTTTGCTGACAACTCGAGAAAGGTAAATTGTAAATTAATAAAAAAAAAGATTTAAAATGCTTGGTTTACGAAGGACAACCTTAGGTCGATTCCGTTCATAAATATCAATAGGATTTGTTATTTTCTTTCTCATTCTTTCGTTATACCGCTTCATACTGAGGTGTACAGTTCGAAATTTTATATCTAAGAGATGTATGTTTATAAATATATATAAATAAATTCAAGAAATGCATATATATTTTTATAAAAAAATGGTTCACAAAATTCCAGGATTATTTAAAAAGTTTTAAATGGTATGAAAGTTTGTATTGGAAATATAAAGCGCTTCAAGTTTTAAATTTAGCAATTATATAGTATTTAAATTGACTTTTAAATTCAAGTGATCGAATTTCGACCGTTTTATGTAAAATTATTAATTCCAAAGTTGAACTTGTAAACTTGAAAAGTGTAAAATTATTAGTTATTTTTAACTAAAGACTTTAGGGAGACGTGCTCTTATGAAAAAAAGTATTGATAAGTATCAGATCCAATGCATACCAATACTTCTTTTTTATAAGGGTGTAAAATACTGAAAAAATGGATGATATCAATGTCATTACATGTAATGACTTTAAATGTCCTTTAAATGTCTTTTAATTTTCCAATATGAAACATATTCGCACCTTAGACGTCTTCAAGACAAGCATCGTTTATATATATTATTAACAAACAATCATGATTTTTAGGAAATTATTTCAAAACAAATGAAGGAAACTTGTTAAAAAAACTGAATATTTTCTGGTAAAAAATAAACAAATAAACAAACAAGAATTGTTCTCGTCACGTAAATTTCGTGCGTCTTCCTAATTCTGTAACACTGAATACTGTGATTTGTGATACGGGTTCAATGCGGCCTTTCCCACACGTGGAATTGTTTGGAGTGACCTCTGACCCTATTCAGTGCACACATCGCAATATCATCATTACATTCACGCAAATAAGCCACGAATAAGACGGGAGCTCAGCTCCTTATTTCCTCTGCCCCTGCCTCATTGAATCGACATGAATATGGATCATCCATTCCTTGACGATCATTCATTGATTCTATGGGTCATTGAGGCTGGCCTCTGCGCTCGAAAACGATCGTCAACAGGAAAGATCGAAAACCGAAACTATCTCCATTATTTACCGATTAGATCATTTCAAGGGCTAATGGTATTCTATGACATCCTAAATATTACCGAGTTTCTCATGCATTTTTGGCCGCCTTATTATTATTTAAAAACTAAAGAAGATTTCTCGCTAAAATTTTGGCAAACTACAGAAAATATATCAGCGAACGTTGGTCTGGCCTTTTCAAGTTTTATTCTGTTCAAGTAATGTAATTTTAGTAATTTGCATGCTAGAAGTGTAATTGAAAACAGACAGGGCTTTAGTACCCTTTTCGATAACGATTGAGGGTTCTGTAGCACTGTTTTACTCAGTTACATTATAAATTATAAGTTATTGAAATTGCATTATTTGAAAGTAATACAAACTTAAAGGAGCCAGGCTGATGTGTGCTGACTGCTGATATATTTTCTGTCTTTTCGAAAAATTTCAGTGAGACATTTAAAGCCATTACATTGTAAGAAAAAAGAAACTCATTTTATAGCATTTTATTGGGTATTAGAATCTCGGGGAAAAAAAAACAATCTCGAGTGGTACAGTTATCGATGACAATTAATCAACTACCTATTTTTCTTCAGTTAAAAACAATACGTTAATTTTGATTTTTTTAGGTACACACTAAAAATTAATTCCTTTTAGGAGTGAAATCATTACTAAAAACGCTAAAAACAGAGATGCCGACAATATTCATTCATAACGGGACGGAAAGATCTCCCTTCCCTTTCCCAGCCCCACCAATAAAGTTTGCAAGACTTCCGCTATTTGTTCTAAAAGAATCCCATTTTATTTCTAGAAGAATACAATTTTTGAAATAGAAGCCCTCATACTATGGAAGCAAATCTCTGAAATTCTTAACCTTTATGTAACTTCACAATTATAGCAAAATAATTGGGATACATTGAGTTAATTGAAATAAAATATGGGCATTTCGTGTTTAGTGTATTCTGAAAACTAATCAATTTTGATTCAAAATGGTACTCCAAACTCATGAAAAAATTCCCATTGATGTGCTACCAAGTTTATTTTCTTCTTTTTTTCGAAGTCAAAAGTTGAAAGTTCCAGAAGTTTGTCCATGTGTATTTATTGAAGGTGTGCAGTCATTTGTTCGAATATTCAATGCATATTTGGACACATTTGGAACACTGGATTTTTCAAAATAGAGGAAAATCTAACTTTAACTACATGGGCTGAAAAGTCTTCGGCCTGACACAGAGATGACGCCACAACCCAAAAATCTGTATGCTTGTCATAGAGTACCAACCTTAACTAGAATACTGTCAAAGTTTGATGACATTCCATCAAGCCA
>JAUMHM010000031.1:14873999-14897294 GCA_032362435.1 Melikaiella ostensackeni
GTGTATACAATTTTCTGACGCCCCCCCCCCCAGGACACTTCTCTGGATCCTCACCTGATCCTAAGTGCAAGAGCGGCCGCGGGGCAGCACTGGTTACACTACTGCACTAGCGGGCACCGAGAAAAATGAAAAACTTTGCGCTCAATTTTCTCAAAATGACTTTCTTGGAGTTGTTACACTATTGATCTTGACGTGCGATATGTGTTAAGCACTCGGATGCTTCGAATGAAAATAAGTGTTAGTTTGCTGCCACGTGCAGTTTGGGCAGCCATTCGCGTGCTCATTAAAGTATAATTTAGTGAATACAAACTTCTGAAAATGGCACTGCAGTACAAAGGTGGTTTGATATATAAGGTGAATTTCCCGCTAGATGGCACCAAAATGAATTTCGTAGTATATGTCCAAGAGATCGCACCCTTCAAACTAACCTTTACGAAGCTACAGCCAAAACTGACGCTTAGTTTGCGTTTGGCATACGTTCTGAACCACAACTAAAGATGAAGCGCGCTCCGGACGCCCAATTGAGGTCACCATATCGAATATGGTGGAAAAAATTCATATGGCTACGGAAGATCGCCGAATCAAAGTGCATGAGATCTCTAAGGCTGTAGGCATCTCCGCTTAATAAGTCTGTAACATCTTACACGAGAAACTGGAGGTTAAGAAGATGTGTGCAAGATGGGTGCTGCGATTGCTGACTCCCGATCAAAAGCGCAACCGAAAAGACGCTTCAGCGCAGTGTTTGGTGAAGTTTAATCGGAATCTTCAGGACTTTTTGCGTCGATTTGTGACTGTGGACGAAACCTGGATCCATCACTATACACCCGAGGCAAAGCAGCAGTCAAAACAGTGGGTACTGTCTCGTGAAAGTGTGCCAAATGAGGCGAAGACTGTTTTGTCAGCTGCGAGGGTGATGGCCACAGTATTTTGGGATTCCCAAGGAATTATCTTCAATGATTACATAGGGAAGGGTGAAACTATAACAGGAACGTTCTGTGCATCATTATTGGACCGTTTGAAAGCCGAGTTACAAAAAAGAACAGCCACGATTGGCGCACAGAAAAGTGTTGTTTCATCACGACAACGCATCGGCTTACACCTCCGCAATCACAATGGCAAAAATACACGAACTGGGCTTCGAATTGATTCCTCATCCACCCTATTCTCCAGAGTTGGCTCCGTGTGACTTCTTTCTGTTCCCCAACTTGAGGACCTGACTCGATGGGTAGAGGTTCTAGTCCAATGAAGAAGTAATCGATGCCATAAATGCGTATTTTGCAGACCTCGAGAAATCTTACTTTTCTGGAGGAATGAAAAAATTGGAATCTCGCTGGACTAAGTGTGTAGCCCTCGAAGGAAACTATGTTAAGAAAAAAAGGACAAACTTTTCAAAAAGCAAATTGTTACTTGCTTTTTTACCAAACTTATCAAACGACCTTCGTATATATAATGCAGCGTCAACCTCACAGATTTCATCTGAGTATTCTATTGAAAGATAAATTTTCATAACATTTTAGTAACTAATTAATAATATTATACAATTTCGCCCCCTATTGTCTGTTAGAATGGACCAAAATAGTAGTTTATGTGGCATGCGTGTAAGACTGGGCTAACTAAGGCCCAACTAGTTTCTGACTAGAACTTCTCGGTCCTTTTATCCTAATCAGGACCCAACTGAGACCTGGCTAAAATACAATATTGGGTCCTAACCAGACGTACATAGTTTTTCTAGTCACAAAGAATGGAAAATCTTAACAGGGCAATAAAGGGCCCTGACTAGAACTGACTAGTCCACTTGGTTTAGTGAAATTCTGACCATTGTCCTAATTGAAATGGGGACAAATGGGGTGATTTCTACATGGGGTGTGTGTTTTCTTCATATGAATAGCTCTTTTTGTATTATTCATCCTGATAATACCTTTAATTAAAGAAACTTTTCTTGAATCAATAAAACTAATTTTGCATCCACTTTATTCAAATCAAACAAATTTCTTTAAGCAGATCAATATTCTTTACCTCAAAAAACTTCCTTTGACTTAAAAATATCATTTATTTGACCATAAACAAAATAAATTATTTCCATACTGTTGGCACATCGTTTTACTAGGCGTTGAAAATTTTTAATTATTATTCGGAATTCACTACAAAGGACCCCGCACAAAATTTTTGGAAAAAGCCTTTCGTTCAAATTGTCTTATTCCGACTTTTGATAAGCATCACGTGAAGCATCAGAAACCTGAATTACTTTTATTAATGAATTTCTAAATCACTCTTAGTAATAAAGAATATGTTCTTTATTGAAAAAGAAAATTTAAAAAAAATACTTTTAAATTTAAAACTCTCTAATTAAGAATTCGTTAAATTTTCTAAAGGAATCATTTTGAAAAATGTTTCAAGTTTGAGCTGGAAATGGGTTAGGTGTACGGACAATTCCGTAATGCTACAGACAGTACGTAAAAAATAACTTATAATTTAAAGAATCTCATCATGAGAAGGTATTAACTGGTAAAGATTCTCAATGTTCAATATTTTAGCTACTGGTAAAGTTTAAATTTAGTTTTAAATTTAGTTTGATTAAAAGTGGTAAATGATTATATTTAAAATGAAGTTCAATTTACCTCGTGTTCATTTTAAAATTAAAAAAATTATGCACTATTATCTTAAAAATGAAAACTTGTTTTCCAGATCTTAAAAGTCTGGTACCTTCTGTAAAAGATTAATTTTTTAAATACAAGATTTCGTAAGTCATTGAACTTGAACGTTTTTTGAGAATTATAAATTCTTAGATATTTCAACTAAATACCTTTATAAATGAGCTCTCATTAGTGAGTCAAATAAAATAGAAAATTTCTTGAAAAGAACGATTTTAGAGTATTTTAATTTAGAATAATATGCAGATGCCCACATCCAATAGCGCCCAGGGATCAAGCATATGCAAATGAGCCATTTAACACGCAGATAGCCAGTCGCAGCGCAGTACACAGCACGTTTTGTCTGTAAATTTATGCTAATCAAAATGTATCAGTAGCTTTGGCTCACTCTAAAGTATCAAAGACAAAAGACCAGATTAAATTTACCTTAATGAGGATCAACTCATCGAAGTGGGGTAAAACTGGATTGATTCGAAATGTAAGACAAGAATTTCCAATTTAAAAGAAATATTCATTAAACTCATTATTTGTACGTACGAAAATAAAGCAAGAAGGTCAATATTGGCTCTTTTTGGGTCCAGGATAAGAAAATCATTTTTTATGTGTAAGTAACGAAAGTCAATACAGTTTTATCCAGTTTGTAATTTGTAATTTCTAATTTTATTGACAAGGCCCTGGGAACAAAACATTACGCAAGAATAATTAAAATTAAATATTTTTTTCATGAGATGAAAAATTTTTTAATTGGAATGGTTCTCGCGTTAAAAAAATTATTTAAAGTTGATGAATTGAGGGGAAAGTGGATCAAAAATTTTTGAGCACACAAAAAATGATTTCTTGATGCGAGCCTCATCAACAGCCATTATTGATCATTCTCCTTTGCCATCTCGAATTCTGTTGTTATATAACAAAATTTTCTATTCATTTTTATACAAGAAATGTGTATAAGGGTGAAAATGAAAAAGTTGAAAATATCATGTCCCTGGAATATTATACGCTTGTGTTTGGAGAAATTAATTTATTTATTACAGTGTTTTATTAGGTATTTTTATCTTCTTCTACGATTTCTTATTGAAGTTTTACAAATCTTTAGTTGCAAGCCTTTATATTTTTTTCTAGAAAAAGCAAATATAGCATTCAATATACTTCAAGATGTGAAATTTTAATTACACGTAAAGTGCCTTTATTTCGATGGGTCCTGAAAGAAAATACGCAACTCACGGCGACGGATAGAAAGTACGTTACTCGCGGTGATGGATAGAAACCATACAGCTCCAAAAGTATCACTTTTTTAGAAGATATTTACGAACGTTTAATAAATTTCACAATTCAAATTTGATAATTCACGAAAAGAATAATCTTTTTGGTTTTGTAAATTATCAAATTTGAATTGTGAACTTTTATTAAACGTTCGTAATCATCATCTGAAAAAGTGTTACTTTTGGAGCTGCATACTTTCTATCCGTCGCCGTGAGTTGCTTATTTTTTTTTTTTTTTTTTTTTTTTTGAGACTCATCCATTTGACCAAAATAACCGATTTAGAAGCCCCAAAAAGATCGCACATCAATTCGACGTCGTCCAGTAACACGGGTTTAATATTAGAAGAAGCATATTTTTAGGGTGAGTTTATGAAGAAAATAATCATAAAAACATGTATTTGTACCTGTAAAACAAATAATCAGTAGGAAATACATACTTTGAAATAATGAAAATTTTTTATCATCCGGTAACACTTCCCTTTACTTTTTAATTTATAAATAGTTTTTAATAACCTTAAAGTCACCTGTTTCATTGATTATATTGTAAGTAAAAACAAAACAAAATCTCAATTCATCCATATGAAGGCTTTATGAGCAGATATAATTATTATTTCGACAAAAAAGTATTTTGAATGATTTAAGTTAAATCTATTTCATTAAATTGAAAAAAAATGAAATTATAAAAAGGGTCTTCCTCTCGCTTATTATATTTTTAACTCGTATTGTGATTAATATGAGAGAAAAAAAATTTTATGTTGTTCTGAAATACTTTTTTTCAAAAAAGTTTAAAACTGAATAATTCCAACTTTTTAGTTTTCACTCATAAAATCATTGAAGGTCCTAATGTCAAAAATTGGATGAAACTCGTCCACAGAGGTAAGATGGAATCAATCCACTTTTCTCTCCCATTCTTTGAAATGTTGCAGGATACGCACTGATGGCTTCAGATAAAAGTATCAAGTTCAGAGTACGATTCGATGTAATTGCAGAGCTGTATTCAATACAAAGAATGTTACAAAATAAGTGATAATTCTGTGTACGAAAATATGGAAGCGTTCTGTGTACGCTTAAGTAAACGTTTCTTTGAATTAGTAAATTAAATTGTCCATCCTACAAGATATGCAATAACTTCCTGACGAGGCAACGACACAATTTTCTGATGAAGTAATGAATAATGTATTCTTATCGAAATGTGCGTAATTGAACAGCACATTTCCCAAACGTCTTATGTCCATTTTAACTTAAGGTTTATTATTCTTTCACCCGTCATAGGATAGTAAACCTTATGTTAAAATGGATATAAGACACTTTGGAAATGTGCACTTTAATTGAGGTACTGAGAATGACAACTAGGTAAAACCCACTTTTTTCGAAAGTCGTTTTTTTTTTACAATTTCAAATACTTTAGGTTATGACCTGTTGATAAATGTTAGAAATATGTGAATAAAAAAATTTCATTTTGCCAAGAAACGTCGTTAAAGTTGAGATGGCTGTGGAGAAATAATTATAACAATTGGGTAAATCCCATTTTGTTTTTTCTCCCTTTTATCCAGAGAAGGAGAATTAAACTTATGTTTTCTGTTTCGCGTGATTTTTTTATAATAAAACATCATTTTTAAACATTTTAAAAGTTTTTTATAGATTTAGAACATGAATAGATGTACTTTCAAATAATTCAGAATGACAACTAGGTAACGCCCAGTCTTTTTCCCTCCCTCATTTTCAGAAGTGATGATAAATATTGAACTTATGTCTTTTGTTTTGTGTGACGTTTTTTTATAGTAAAATGTCATTCCCAAACATTTTTGAAGTTTTTTATAATTTTAAAACTTGAAAAAATGCAGTTTCATACAATTGAGAATGACAACTAGGTAAAGCTCATTTTCTTTTTCAACTCCCATACTCTGAAAATATTTTTAAAAAATATTATCAAAGCTTGAAAGTATAGCTTATAATGACCACTTGCTTCTATAATTTTCTCAATTTTTTTTTATATTCTATTACAGAAAACATTTTTTTATTTCTCCTGTGAAATTCCATTTTTGGATTTTACCTAGTTGTCATTCTCAGTGCCTCAATTTCTCTAAGGAATAAGGAATTGTACATTAATATAACGAAAATTAAATCACTCAAGTCTGTAATGAGATAATTTGATAAGAATTTTTAAAGACCTAATCAATTGTATTTCTAATCTAATGCACTATACGGCCTTTATTTTCAGTGTCATTATCATTAACAACATATTAGTGGAATCATATTGATCATCATTCTCACCATTATCACTATAATTATCTTATTGTTGTCAATATAAAAATATTATCATCTGTCAACTTTATTTAACCCTTCAAAAAATTTTATGTTAAAAAATCAAAATATTACGTAATGGACGTTGTGATGCAGGAAAGGATAAGAACGGGCGGAATGATATGAAGATGTACATAAATAGATAGACCGTTTCTTTTCTCAAAATGTACCGAATCTTCACATTTTAACCTTTTTTTATACCCTATCGTCCAAACGTGAAATTCACTTTTTTTTCTATCCTTTTTAATTCATATACCAATAAAATATTTGTATTTATTTGTATTTAATTTAAATGCATTCATGCTTCTAGTCTTCATCTGTTAATTTTTATTGCTCTCTGTTATTCTATCCTACCTGATTTCCAAAACAGTTATCTATATTTGTGAAATTTTCTAATTTTCTTGCTATTCAAGCCTATTCATCTTTCCAACAATTCTATCCATTTCTATTCTATATCAAACCAATTTTTTCTCTCTTTTCAATATATCCCTTCAAAAACGTTTGCAGACAAATTTTTGACGTAAGGTAAGACTTTGTTTATACAGTGTAATTTGCGAGAATTATTCTATCCTCTTTTATCACATTCTATACTTTGACGTGTTCTAAAAATTCCTGGTTATAAAAACCTATCCATTTATGTTCTATTGTATCTTTTTTATGCCATATTCAGACATATTCAATTCTCTAACAATTTCTATCCCCTTACATTTTATTTTATTATTCTCTATTCTTTTCTCCTTCGAATAATTTTGCAATTTACTATCCCGTTTGAACATTTGTATCCTAATCTTCTTTACAAAATTTCTATCAATTTCTACTCTATTAAATGACTTTTTCTCGTTATACACCAATTTCATTCTCTACAATTTCATCATTTTCCACCCTTTCCTTTCATTTTTCATCATTTTTTATCCCATTTCTCTTTGGAACCGATCAAGTATTACGCAATAATATGAAGGATCTTTTCCATCTTTCCACTTTTCCATCAATTTTATTCCATTTCCTTCTTTTCATCGATTTATCACGTTGATCTATTATTTTTTCTAAAAATTTGGTTTATTTCTACCCTATTTTATAACTTCCTATTCTCTTCAGACCTATTTCTCTCTCTAACAATTATTTCTATTTTTGATTTATCATCTTTAAGGTTTCATAGCCCCGGGCAGAAGCCCTTATGGTTTCGGTCGAGTGTCCGTCCGTCGTATAAGAAGGGAAAGTGAGAGGAAAATAGGGGACGTGAGGGGATGGGATAAGAGGAAATGAGGCAAAGTCAGGGAAAGTGAGGGGAAATGAGGAAAATGAAGGGAGTGTGGGGAAATGAGGAGAAGTGAGCGGAGGGGAAAATGCGGAAGATGTAAATAAGAGGAAGTGCTTGAAGGGGGAAGGGGGAGAGAAGGGGGAAGTTTAAACGATTTTATTAACGACTTAATAGGTTACGAGATCCTTTTTTGTAGGCGCCTGCCACCTACTTTTACTAATTTTCTATCCTATACTGTCAAACTAGGACAATATCATATCGTTTACGAATAGAATGAAATAGAAATTAATATCACCCTGGAGGTGAAGAACTGGATCAAATTGCATTAGATTGAACTAGATTTCAACTACATATGTATATAGGATATAGGATATAAATGCATATCATCCTGGTAAACAAAAATAGGATAAAATGGTTAGAATCAGGTATTTTTAAATTACATTAAGACGGAAATGGATGGAAATCTTTTATGAAATGAAAAATATGTATATTTTTTTTATCTTTATTCCTGGATAAAGCATGATATATCAAACATAGATGGATTAGATTAGAAGAAAACAAAAAAGGAATACATACTGAAAAATTCTCGGATAGAACCTCCTATTTTTTCCCAAAAAAAGTTAATATCCTCAATATCAAACAACCCCCATTTTTGAAGTTCATTTGCCCGTCGAAAAATATATTTTCCCACCGAGAATTTATGCAATGATGATTCACAAAATTTTTTTCCTGAATGAACCTTCGAATTTGAAAGACTTGTGCGTGAATAATGCAGATCCAGAGAGATTCTGTAAGCTACATTCCCAGGATGACAATTATCCCACGCTGATGATGGTTCTGACGATTCTCATCGTCCAGGGTCCACTCGACCCAAAAGTCAAGACTCGCCAATATGCATCTGAGCCTTCCTCAAACCTTCTGGAACAATTGGATCAAAATTTTTCACTGGTATTGAATCCAGACAACCCAAACACAGATACCTTCATGTGCACATATACCCCTAAATAAAAAGGGCTTCTCTAATATTCTAATTTTCAAATGGTCACTCTGGAGATTCCCATGGACGATGGCTACCTGGATCATTTTTTTTTCTTCCTATGCACGTCCTTCGTAGTCGAAATTTACCTGGACAGTGTCCGCCGCAACCCATGGCTGGTCATTGTAGAGTGGAAAAGACCTATTTCAATCAGGTCGAAAAAATCCGTTAAGCACAGGTGTGCTTTATTGGACCCATTTAGATATTGCTTGCCCGCTGCATCATGGGAATGTGCATATATATGTATTATGATTAGATGTGTGTAAAATTTGCTCATGCTTGTGTTTATACTCTACACTCTACAGCTATCGTCTATCCTATCCACCTGGGCTGACTTGGCATAGACGTTTTCGCGATCCATTTTGTTAAATAGAGCAACGGACAATTTTCGCCCCACTCTTGGTTCTTGGGACTGACCAGTTCGATGATAAATTCTTTTTAAGAACCTTAAGTCCACCTTTAGGCACGTCCCAGTTTCTTGGGGGTACCCAATCGTAAGGCTTTTGAGCTTCTCGAACTTTCAGCGGAATAGTGGACGCGAAATCCGTTGAAATCAGAGCTGTCAGGAACCAACGGTTTATTTATAAAACTGGTTTTGTTTTATTGTGATTTGATCTTTGTGAAAATTTTACATTTTTTCATTGATCCTATACCCGCTTTTGAGACAAATTATAATTTTTTAGTAGGTGTCTATTCGAAAAAAATATGTATACATTTTCATGAATAAAAGTTAAATATGAAAATGATGGAATATCATTATCACCAACTTATATTAGGTTTTCAGTACTTAGATAAAAATAATTACTTAAAAATATTTATCTTTTCTGAATGCTATTATTATCTACTTCGTGCTAGAATATTTTTCTTATCGAAACTAGTACCCGAGAGACAAACATTACGAACGTTTTATCATTAATAAATTCTTTGCAAAAATACGAGTTTAAATATGCATACGAGAATTGCCACATTTTACTTCATAAAATCTAGAATTACATCTTTGCTATATACTTAGGGCCTACTCGTGTTTTGAATCAAGTCTGTATTCGGAGTGAAAAATTGGCTAATTTCAATACCTTTTATGTAAATCGATTTTTTCTAATGCTCGGGCTAAAATCCAGAAAAATCGTTCTGCTCAAAAAGTATTAAAATTAGGCTTATAATCTAATGTGAGGCTAAAGAAACTGAAAACATCTCTAATAATCTCAAAAACTAAAGTCCCCTAAAATTAATACTCGCATGCAAACCTGAGAAGAAAATAACCAATGGCATATTTCATCCAAATAAAAATTAGAGCGATTTATCAACCCTTTGAGTTGGTCCGGCCTTAGAAGAATAAGGAACGTAAACACCTTTAGTGTAATAGATCATTGTCTGCTTTATTCGAGGGCGAGGAAAATACCCAACGGCCATTCGGCACAACCCGGAACTATAAGGATCTCCACATATACCTAAGCATGACTACGAAACTTACCAAGAATAAAATTTTACTCTTGAGCATAGTATAATGTATATACTTATATGTATGTCCAGGAAGCCCTTACATTCAACATAGAGGTTTTTAAACGGACCCTGAAAGGGTTATGTACCTGTACGACCCCTAGTCGACACCAGTTCACCCAATATGACCCTTCTGGACCCTAAAGGCCTCTAATACTAAGACTCATGTCCTCGCTCGCCAAGAAGGGCAGGTTTCACACGTGGAAGGGTGTTACCTCGAAAAAAAATTAGCAAAAGAACTTCTTGTTTTTACTGTATAAAAGAAAGATAATGATATATAATAAAACGTCTTCTGACACAATAAGAGTTGTCAATATAAGAACTAATATAAAAACTCATTATAAAACAATTCTTCTGTATTATTTATCAAAATTTATCTAAATTATTACAAAATGGAAATTGATAATATTAAACCTCTTATTAAAAAATTACTCACTTTATGTGTAATTGACACAGTTCTTCATGTTTTTGTTTTATGTGAGTACCGACATGATATCCTTTCTTTAAATAATGAAAATCGACAAAATAAGAATTAAAAATTAGTTCGTAAAAAAACGGTAAGTGTCTTATCAGGAAGGGTTCAGTAGACTATAGTACTAATACTGTTTTATACCTTCTCCCGCGAACTTCTCTCTTTCCCTCAACCATTCTGCCACTTCCCCTCAATCCAATACAACTCCCGCTTTCCATCCCCTCCACCCCTCCATCACTCACTCCCTACCACATATCCTATTTTCCCATGTTCCTTGCCCCCCTTAGTTCCTCTTTCCTCATTGTCCCACTATCCTTACACATATATAAACCTCCCACCCTTCCCACCTCACTTGTGCATTACGCCCCTCACATATATCTCTTTGCTCTACCCCATTACCCCTTCTCATGTACACCCTCGACTCTAGCAACCGTAAACCCTCATCACCCCCCTAGCTTCTCATCCCTATACCGCTCTCTATATTATATTTTCCTCTTTATCCTTTTCCCCCTTCCTGTCCCCTCCAACCCTCTCGTACCACCGTCATCGCAAATATATCCCTAACCTCTGTCCCTCAACATTTCTGCTCACAATCCACGCCGATAACGACCCATTCCTGGCCTCCTAAGTCACCCCTCCTCTCTCCCTCATTTCCTCTCATGTATACCTCGTCCCTTAACCTCCTCTATGCTCTTCTCACCTCATCGCCCGCTAACCCAATATCCCTACATCCCTTCACAGATTCCCTTTCTACTTTGACCTTCTCGCCCTTTTATCCTTTTTTGTCCCCTCCACTCTCTCCTATATATCCCACCCCTCTGTTCCCATCCAACCTTTTAAAGTTCAGTAACATTTGCAGAATATATATATTTTTTAATTTGTAGTTGGGGGAATGCAATGACCAAACATTGTATAATAACCGTAAAATAAAAGAGATAATCAAAGGATATATAAATTACATGTTCACTATACAATAATTTTTACAAAATACTACTTTCAAAAAAGTCAAATATACTTAACATAAAAGTTTCTCAATAAATTTGCAAATCTTTTCTCCACATCCTCTTTTTCAAAATAAAATTAGACGTCCAAAGAAAATCAGATCTAATTTCTGATTCCTCATCCCTTACAAAATACCCTCTCAGATTTGTTCTGATTCAAAACCGGTCCAGAGAAGATCTGCCATAAGGGTGGCTGATCCCACAGGAACGTGCAGGTATGCGACCTCTGGTCTGGGGAACCCTCCGCTGGATGACCCCATCCTTTACCCAACTGGATATCAAGGAAGAGCGTGTCCTCGGACCTGGGGTGAACATACGTTGAAATCTCTTTTCCTGTACAGTTCAGAGGCATGCTGCCAACCTGATATAAGAAAGGCTTCCGTTCTTCTTTTAAGACAAAAATGGGTCTAAATCTAGCTTTGAGACTAAAAACGGGCTTAAATTAAGGTGGAAAAGAGACATTTTTCTGTAAAAGAAAAAAAAACGTTGAAACGTTCAATCACTTTTTTCATCCACTTTCTGATTCCTAAGGAAATCCTCAATAACTGACCTTACAATTTTTCCGATAAAAATTCTATAAAAAAATATCCGTCTTCGGAGATAAAGGTTCGATCAGGTGAAAGTCTCAAGAATTTTTTTTTCTCAAACCCATTAAAATCAGCAGGTTCTATTCCGGAGAATGACTTGTCTAAAGTGCCGGATGTTCCTTGACGAGACTCTCAACACGATTATATAGGAGAACTCGTCGTTTTTAATCTCGATTATAAAAAACTAGCAGGAAATTTAAACACCTTGCTTATCTGAGTAGTTTCGTCTGTAAATGCAGTTGACGAATAGAAAGTTCGTCTCTCGTGAATCTTAAGGTTGTATTTATTAAGATGCACACAGGAAAAACTGAGGGCAAATCTTATTGCAGGTAACGTTGTATTCTCACCTACTCGTATGGGTGAAACACAGATAATACCGTCGGTAGGGTGTAAACTGTCATTTGTTCTCATAAAAGTTGTCACGACCGTCTTGAAAATTGTAAGCCACTAACTTTGATCGCTGAAGTTAAGTTCGCTGACGGTTAGTGAAACAGACGAATCGGATAAGTGCGACTTCATAAAGACGGTCGTGCCGAATTGTAAAAACTGTCAAAAGTTACTTACACGCTCGGGCAAAACCAGAAAAATACCAAGGTGTCATTGTAATGATTACCCACATGAGGTAAATTTTGTTGCAGGTAATCTTTACTCTAAAATCAGGGTAAAGGTTACTCTTAGTTTTTTTTCTGTGCGCCCACTGTGCTATATGGTTGTGTGACCTGGACGTATCAAGAAAAGGATATAAGTAAAGTGAACGCGGTTGTCATGCAATTCTTACAGAATATGTGCGGTAAAACGCTAATGGACAAAGTCAGTAATGAGTGGGTTCTCAGAGAATATGGTGTAGAAGAAACCGAAGACCGAAGAAAGAATGGTTGGAATGTGTGAATGAGACTAAAGCAAAGAGATATAAAGAGTCATAGAAACAAAAAGAGCTTGCATGAAAAGGTGTGTGGATGTAAAAGAAGAAAAAGGTGCAAAATGGTATAATAATATTAATAATAATAATAAGTCAAATCCCAGAAGCAGGTGTATTTTGACATCACCACTGACGTATTCGTGTTAAACACAACACTTATGATGTCATTTTTTGCATATCAGTTATTATTTATAGCATTAACAGTTATTTATAACATATCAATTGTGTTATCAAGGCCACAATAATTACATTATCTATGTATGAATTATGCTGTTTGTTTTACGATATCAATTAAGTTTTGATGCGCATATCATAATATTGTTGTGTAACATTGGATAATCTCTTAATATATGTATAATGAAGATTATCGCGAATGTATAACAAGCTGTAATATTAGATTCTCTTTCTCGAAAAACAGATCATACGATAAGGCCTATGATACCTATTGATGAGAAAACGAAATTGATGTTAAACACCTAACGAATTGGTAAAAAGTTCTCCTTGAAAGAAAAATACCATCTGCACCAGCATTATCTGAGATAAATGTGAGTGGGCTTTTCACATATGGACGTGGCACATGTTCTTCACTGCTATTGGTTTCTCCCAGCTGCCCAATCGCAAGAGCACGAACCCTACTCTCTGAAAATCTCAACATTGGTCCAGCCTTTCTCTCCAACTTATTCCACCCAGCATCCCGTGCGCCGTACGGTGCACAGCGTAAATTGACTTACTCTCAGAAATTGTTCTAACAACATTATTGCATGGATTTAAAAATACCATGCTTCTGATATATGTCTAAACTATACAACTGTATTATAAAAATAATAATAAATCAAGTTTTATAGTTGCAGTTTTAAAATGCAGGCCAGGATACTTAATCCCGGAAAAAGTAGGTAAATTTGAAATGAGGGTGAGCACAAGAGAAAGAGCATGCAAATTTAAAGAGAAAGCGAGGGAAAGTGAGAATCGAGAGCTGGTGTGAGAGTGTGTGATGGAGAAGGAAAATTACAGGGGAGAAGGGCAATGGGGATAGAAAGGGAGAGAAATACTTTAGAAGGAATGGACTTGCAAGTTTGGAAGTTAAGAGAAGGCATGAGATGGGTCAAAAAGTGCAGATGGATCTGATAGAGAGATAGAAGGAAACGGAGGCACAGGACAGATATAAGAGGATTATGCAATTAAAGTATAATGTTAAATATAAGTGGATGAGAGTGGAAGGAAGAGCAAAATATTTAAAAGAAAAATGTGAAAAAGGAAGTCCGAAGGTAATAGCGAGGGCTAGATCTAGGAATATGGAGGAATGGAACAGATACTGGTTGGATGAGGAGAAGGGATCCTGTAAGTTGTGTAACAGAGAAGAGGCTAGACTTAAACATTGGATGGGAAGCTGTGTGGAAGTGGAGGAGAAAGGAATGGCAATCGGAAGACTGATGCATGGGAATGGGGGAAAAGAGGTGGTGGGATGGTGGAGGTATCTGGAGAAAGAGAAGGAGAAAAAACAGAGAAGGCAGCAGAGGAGGGATAACAAGAGGGAGAGTATTATACGTAACAGTTGAGAGTTGTGAGAGGAGAAGCACAGATCCAGGAGATCAATTCTCCTTCTCAAGAAGGCGAATTCGTGAAATCGGTACCCTCTCTCGTATATGTAAATAGGATAATAGACGTTTAAGAGCGGAAAGATAAGCAAAGATAATACCATGTAAAGGTCAAGAGAAGGGCAGATGTACAGATTCTAAGATGAGTAGGACGTAGATTGCGGATGGAAAGGCAATGAATATAGAATGTAAGGATGTAAAAAAAATGTAAGATGTAAAAATTTGTTAGAATATAAAAAAAACAAAAATGTAAACTAGGTTAAAGAAAATGTAATAACAAAGAAAAGTGTATAGTGAACATTTAATCAATTCTACGACGAAAGGCTGAATTTAATAAAAATACAAATAAAAAAATTGTTGCAGTTGCCAACAATTGTCATTCAATAACTTTTTAGGGTTTCGTAGCCCAGGGCAGAAACCCTTATGGTTTCGGTCGGGTATCCGTCAGTCGTATAAAAAAGGGGAAGTGAGGAGAAATTAGGGGAAGTAAGGAGCAACAAGGGAAGGGGCGAGAGGGAATTGAGGGGAAGTATGGGAAGGGGTAAGTCGGTGACAGTGCTGTGGGGGAGGGGGATTTGAACTACTTTATTAACGACTTAATAAGCTATGAAACCCTTTTTTATAGGCGCCTGCCACCTACTTTTACTAATTTTTTTTTAGATTTTTCTGCAGATGATTTTTTTTCTGATCTCAAGTTAAGAATATGAAACAAAAATATCTTGAAAACGCTTTTTTCGCACAAATTGCTGAAAATTGTCGCAAGGTTAAATGAGCGACAATAATCAGGTTATTTTTGAAAACAATATCTACGTGCTACCATGTTACCAGTACTGTTGCATCCACTTATTTCTGGGAACCGGTTACAGGTAAAATTAACGCCGCTGACCTGCCAACGTACGTACCTTCATCTTATCGCTCCGTTTAAGATAAGATGCAAAATTATCTGGTTGTCGGACGAAGAAAATGTATTCGAATGAGTAAATAAGAAGTGAATCATGAGTGGCTTGTGAATATTTACGAGCCTTTCCATTTAATATGGATATACTCTTTTTCTGCTGTTCTCACGCTCGCGACTACAAACAATTGCTGATTGGGATCCTTTAAATTTGGATCACATACCTGAAAACTAATGTTTAGGAAGAGAAAAAACATACTTCGATAAGTACCTATTTGAGTAGGATCTTTCAGGAATATGAAGTTCCATGCGCATTTGCGAAAATTATTTAAAATGAATAAAGTGGAACTTGTCTGGTACTTTTACTTCTATTTAGAATTATAAAAATGTTACAAACGATCATTTTGTTATAAGAGTTACAGGAATGGCGAAGTAAACTTATTACGTATGTGTTAAAAATTGAAAATTAAAGATTTAGAATAGAACTGATTTTGATTGAAGCATTTTGATAATTTCAAATGAAAGCCTAATTTAAAAATTGTACAATTTTAAACTCGAACCCTTTAAAGTTCAAAAATTTTGATTGTAAGGCCTAAAAAATTAAACGGCTTTAGAATTAGGTCTTGAAATCTGAATGATTTTAAATTGGAAAATGTTCCAAACTCTTCATTTCAAACTCACAGCTTTCGACTTTGGACAATTTGAAATGTCAAATGAAAAATTTTATAATTTTAAAGTGGGATTTCAAATAAGTTACATTTACAATGGACTGGATAGGTTTTTCTACAAATTTATAACATTCTTTCAGAAAATTCAATAAATACGGTCATTTCTGGTTTTCCGATCCAGTGGCCGCCTTGTCAAATGTTATAGGATTTTTGAAATGAATGCACACAGAAAAAAAAATCACCCTTGTTCAAAAAATCATTTTCTATGCCTTCCACACGCATATTCCGGTGACTCTGAATATTGAATATGCAACAGAAAAATAATAAATGCTTTAGGAAATGTTATTATAGAATACTTTATACTCTTTTTACTTTGTTAGTCAAACTGAGATGTTTAATGAATAAGTATCGAAAGCTCATTATCCAAAAAGAGCAAAGTTCGCTGAAAATCTAGGGCATGGAACACTAAGAATTATCTAGTTTTACGTAAAGACCTTGCAATTTGACTCTATGCGCTACGGATACGTAATTGCCTTGCAAATAATGCAGAAGTCAACTTATCGTTTCCTAATGACGCAAAGAGTGACAGTGCCCAGTCATGCGATCTACGCGAGAAATACTTGTTCGAGCTAAAAATAAAATTTTGAAAATACACATGAAGAATAGAAGTGAAATTTTGTTGCCGGTAATCTTCATGCGGGTAAAATTGAATTTTTTGGCATC
This sequence comes from Melikaiella ostensackeni, assembly GCA_032362435.1. NCBI lineage: Eukaryota > Metazoa > Arthropoda > Insecta > Hymenoptera > Cynipidae > Melikaiella > Melikaiella ostensackeni. The sequence continues at coordinate 14,890,865 of JAUMHM010000031.1, forward strand.
GAAACAAAAAAGATACAATAAAGTTGACATGGTAACAATACCCTATTTGTTGCGTAAATCTTACCACGTGAGGGTGATTTTTGTTGTAGGTAAAGATTACTCCGAAATCGGGGTAAGGATTACACTTTGTTTTTTCTGTGTATAGAGAATCCCAACATTAGAGAGCAATACCCATTTACCCACACACGTCATACATACACAAAATACATTAGGTGGTTAAAGTACATAATTACATGTATTTCCCTCTAAACCTTATTAAGACAACGCTAATTAAATATAAGATTTTCAGAATCTATTGGTAACGTTAAGATAAAACTTGTGATACTATATCGAAAATAATAACACTTGAGAAAAAGTCTGCTGAAGATATGGTCATTTACTACAGAAACCATATATAAGTAATCCTTTGGTGCAGACAATGAGAAATTCCCATTTCTATTCCTGGAATATTATCATTAACATAGATTAAAATACTATTTAATTTATAAGTCTTATAAACATTTCATCTCCTGACTATCCTCTCAGAATATTCTTTATTTTCACTTGTGATAATACACTTTTTTACAAATTCCAAATCATTCACGTAGTCTATATTGTGCATAATAGTAGGGAGTATATTAATTCATAAAGAAAATTATATTCGAACAGTTGTGCTGGGTAATATATGTTTGTTCATGTGCCATAACGAGGATTTCACAGATTCCTTGACATTGGCAGCCCTATGTACAAACACATGTCTGCATTATATATATAAAATATTAGAAGGAATAATGCGATATAAGAACGTGATCCAAAGGTCTACTGAGCAATTATTAAATAACAATTGTGTTTACGTTGTACCAAAACAGATGCCAATACTTTATTTCGTTCGTCACTATTTATTTATTCTCGTTATTATCTTATTTTTCTATGCATAATTATTACTTATAAGATTTTTTCGTAAGATGTTTCATATCTAGAAAGATGTTTCAAATTTTCACAACATAATTACTTTCCTAAATAAAGTCATTATTTCTCTTAACGATAATTATAGATAAGTTATCTAAAAACTCTACATTCGCAATACTTACACGAGTTTCAAAAAAATCCCATTAGGATCCCATTAGGATTCCGAAAAATGTCACTAAAGTACCGAGTATGAGACAAATTGGTACAAAAGTGCCAACATTATTAAATTGTTTACAAATCCTAATAGGGACTGATGTACTAGAAAAGTTCAATTTTATTTTCTTCCTATCAAACTTTTTTACAAGTGCGTAGGACCTACGACCCAGAAAAGTATTGCTGAAATAAGAAGAAAAAACTTCAAAATCCGTCCTGTTTCGAAAGAGCTAATTTAAGACAGAATATACTGAAAAAGTTCCTCTAATTTTTTTAAACTTTTTCTTTCAAAATTCTTATAAGTGCTCCTAGGCTTTATGTCCTAAGATAATCCGACGATAATAGGAAAATTGTGAACGTTTTTGTTACATTAGTCCTATTTCAGTAAGACTCTTGCGGTACATCATTCTGGTTGTCAAAATTTTTAAAATAAAAAAAAAGAATAAAATGGAATTTTTTAAGTATTTTTGTCCCCAAAAAAATCCCACTGCAGGACTCCTTTCGAACTTTTTCAAGACATGAATTTGGAATTGTACAAATTTTAAGAAAAATTAAGTGCAGAGCCTTTTCTATTACTTTTATCCTAAAAAATTTCTTCATTAGCCCAATGTAATTTGAAATTTTTTTAGTACCTATTTGAGTAGGATCTTTCAGGAATATGAAGTTCCATGCGCATTTACGAAAATTATTTAAAATGAATAAAGTGGAACTTGTCTGGTACTTTTACTTCTATTTAGAATTATAAAAATGTTACAATATAGCTTGATACCCCGGTACTTTAGTGGAACTTTATTTGGGATCTTATTATTAGGTTTAAAATGGCACTTTTTTATTTATAAAATTTCTCCGAAAGGTATTTCCAATTTAGAGAGATGTTTGGAAATTCACAAAATGATCAGTTTTTTAAATAATCTTTATTTCTCCTAATGTGTTTTTTTCTTCATTATTTCTAAATTATTATTTCTTAAATAAAAATCCATTAAAATGAACTGGTTGCATTTTTCAGTTAGAAATAAATTTCTAACGGACATTTTTGCCTTGATATGTGAAAGGGCAGGCTTTTCAACCCCTTACCTGCCCCAGATTGAAAAAAAGCTCCGTCCTCTCATTGGCGGATAAATTGGAGCGAAACGAAAGGGTGGATCTAATTTTCATTTCTTGTCACCGCACCTCTTTCTCACACATCATAATACAAATCTGGCGAATTCAGCGACATCTAACGATCATTCTCGCAGATGAAATTATTCAGATCGCTCTCGCGTTTCAAAAAGTACGCTGCGTCTCTAAGATTGTCCCTATAATAATTCGTTTACGATTGAAACTCGATTCTCTTACTTCATATTTATGTGAATGTATATTGATGAAAGAAACTTAAATTCTTTAAAACACCATATTGGTAAGGCTTGTGTTAATTAAGAGAAACTGAATTACTAGTAAACATTCGCGAGTTTGAAATATTAATTGTGCCAAGCAAGAAGGAAAAAATACTTACGAAATCCAGTACAAATAGGTCAAGCAGAGATGATGTTTGGAAGAATCGGTGAGTACATTTCCTTGTCCCTTCTTTTCCTCTATGACAAATTGTATTTTCAATACATTTTTTCCTACAAACTTGCAACTGTTTAAACAAGCAGAATTCAATTCAAGGTTAATAAAAATGCCAATGATGGAAAGCTTCATAGCTTATTCTTAAGAGATAAGGCGTCACATCACATAGGAAATTGCTACACATTAATTTGTCTATAAAAAAAGTAGATATTGAAGAAAAAGTTTTTAGGCATTTAGACATTCGACTTTTACCGATTTCATCATTTGTTACAAATTCTATTCGGAATAATTGTATTATTCTATTCGATTTCTCCACTAGATTCTTCTATTAAAAGAACTTGTGACATAGCAATTTATTGCTTATATGTTCTCTTAACAATTTATCGATTTACATGTTTTTTTTTTTACTAATTTTGAGAAATGAGGAATTTTGTAGAGTGTGTCAGTAACTGTGAACTTTGGTTTTAATTCACTTTTGACTAAAGATGACTCAAGCTTTTTCTTCTGTTCTTAAAATAAACCTTTGAAGGTTTGGTATTAGAAATGTGGACGATTTAAGCACCTTTGGAATTCTTGTTTTCAAGGTTGAAATTGATTTAGATAAATTTAGCAATGAGTAGACAATGCGTATACGTCAACAAGTGTTTTAAATGCGTGCACGATCATGCAAGCAATCAGACTCGCGTGCTATTGTTTTCTTTCGTGTGAAATTCGCCTAATTGATATATATTAAGGCACCGAGTCAGAACAAATGTGAAACAAATGCCATAATAGTGCTTCTACATCTATACATGCTCGTAATATGAGATGAATTAATCAAAATGCGAAGTACTTAATTGAAACACCTTTTTCATAACTTTTTATTTTAGCTTGATTTATTTATTATTGTAGCAAACAATATTTTTGGTGGTTAAAAAAGACAATTTAAGAGTGTTTTTAAATCAAGATACTGTACTACAACATGGATAGCCTCGATTAAATTTAACACAAAAGTGCTTGCACATTCAGTTTCTCTTTTGTACGTGTTTCGGTGATTCCCCGGGTTATTTTAAGGCAAGAAAGAAAAAAATCGTACTACGCGTTTTTGAGGCAATCGATTTTTTCATTTCTAACGATTAAAAATCTCATTTTTCTAGAAAATGATGTAAAATATGAACAGCAGTTCAACGTTCATAATTGTTCCACATCCTAAAATCTATAAAATTATATTCTACCTAGATGTTTATTTTGTGTATTTTAACAAATATTTTCAAAAAAAAATCGACTAAAATATCATTTAATTTAACGGACTTCAACATTTTATTTTTAAAAACTTTTGTTTTTAGCTCAGTATCAATGTGAAGAACATTTTCCGTAGCATCATTAAGGCTTCTGAGCTACAGAGTGAAAAAAATTGATTTTTATCTCTAAAATTGAAAAAACATCAGTGTTAACGATTAAAAATAATGATGTCGTCCGAGACGAGGTAAACCAAGCCTGCCTCGTTTTCGTCTCGACTTAATCCTCGATTTGTCTCGTTTTCTCAGCCCTATTCCTCGTTTTGACTTGTCTCGTTTTGCCTCGTCCCGTTTCGTCCTTTCCCGTTCTCGCCTCGACTTTTCCAGTACTTCGTAACAAATGTGCACTAGCGGAGCAAATAGCTCGCAGGAGCGTTCTTCTGTCAATCTGAGGCGCTAATGCTAATTAGCGCTCTTTAATAAATGGTTGAAGTCGAAATATGATTACATATCATACTTATTTATCCATTACTAATGAATTTGATATCAAACACGACTATGTTTCGGTTTTCTCAAAGATTCAACATCACTCAATTAGCATCTTATTTTTTTCTTATTCAATATTTATTTTGCCAATTATTGTATAAATAAAACATATGAAACAGAAAGGTAGAAAAAATAAGTATATTAGCGCGTCATTTGGAGTTTTCTGAATTTAATAGTAACTTAATATTAAAAATATTTCAAATATGATAAGTGCATACCTACTTGATGTAGATTTACACGTGAAATACGTTTCACTATTATATATTGTTGAGATTTTGTGAAATTTGAACGCTTTCATATCAGTAACAAGATCAGAACACAATCGATTTTTTAAGTGGCCCTTACGACATTTATGTATGTATATATGTATTTTTTTATAAATGTATATTTATATTTCTTTTTTCACATTGTGAAAAGTAGAGTACATTTTTACATTTAATATATAAAAATTCACAGATGTTTTTGATGGTATCGAAGTAAAAAATGTCACTTCAATCGTTTTTTAACAAAACACGTTATTTTCAGACTTCTATCTTTCGAGATATACAAATGACAGACATTAAAGTGTGTAAAAATGTAAAATGGACACTTTATTACAATGCATATGTACATCAGACGTGAATTTAGCACGGGATTTTAAGTTTATACGCAAAAACTATTGCCGTTGTAGCCTTTGTCACAGTGGAATGTATCTCACACATGGCCGCCGTTTTAATGGAGTAAAAAAATTCCCTGAAAATTTTTTTCTTTGGCAGTAATCACAACTGAATTACAAATTAAAGTACTCAAAGTGGAACTCTTTTCAATTTTAAACTTTTAAAATTGAATCTTGAAAAATATTAAATTCAAACTCTCAATGATTTACACGTCTAAAATGGAAGCTTTCAACACTTTTCAATTGAACACTTCAAAATTAAATGCAGTTAAACTGAAAAATTTTAAATTTTAAACTTTTATAAATTGAACAATTTGAAGACTTCTGGTTAAAAAATGTAAATCCACGCTATAACTTTCAATGCTCTAAGTTGAAGAATAAATTAATAAACTTGTAAATATGTATTGAAAATTATACCAATTCAAGCAATTTCAAGTTAGAAACATAAAAAACTGAATGATAAAGAAAAGTTTAACTCCAAACTTTTTAAATTAGAAGTTAAATTATTTTAAGTTTAAGTCTTTTCAAATGAATAATTGTTCAGTTGCTATTTAAACATTAGGGTTCAACACTTTTACTTCATAGTTGAACATTTTTAAAAGTAGAAAAATTTAAATTGTAGCTTTCAAAGTTTAAATTTTGCACTCTGAAATTGTAACGTTTCAAGGCTTTCCATTTCAAACAATTCAGATTCAAAATCTTCAGTTTTGAATATTTTATTTATCAATTTATTTCAAATGAAGAGTCGAATATTGATAAACATTAAAAAATAGTTCTTTTTTAACTAAAAAGTTTCAAATTGATTTTAAAAAAACTTCTTTTATGTGCGGGTAACTAATTTTTTTTTAAATACTAGGTAATCTGTCAATAAATTAATAAAAAAGATATTGTTCTCAAACTGTATTAGGTACCAGAGCAGAAAAAAATATTGTTTCTTCCAAGAAAGATATAAAAGTAAACCTTTATTTCATTCATCATCGAAAAACACATTTCAACAATTATGTTTATATCCTTTATAGATGAAATCAATGGCAGAACTTAAAAATTTTAAAAATCAATATTTTATTTAAAAATTCAATATTTTAGACTGAAAAAATATTCGAATAGGATTTTAAATTGAATCAAAGCGTTTACGGTACTGCACAGATTTTAGCCCGCTAGCACGCCCTCCTGCAGTTGAAAAACAGTAAAGTAGCTGTAATCGCTTGCTTAACTGAAATCCTGGATGTACCTGTGATACCCTCCGACAATTCTTTTTTGCCTTTTTGTCTCATTTACACAAGACAAAAGCTTTAAATTTTTCGGCTACATATTCTTACATTCCCATCAGAGAAAGTATTAGATTTGTGTAAAATTTGACCCC